>JASVEL010005018.1:0-127561 GCA_032618575.1 Nicotiana noctiflora
TCACCCCCTGCACGCTAAAACTTCCCTAGACCCCGACATAATTTTTATCGTAAATCTCCAAAACAATATGCCGCCATCGCTGAACCCATTGACCAGTTGTATAAGACACTTAAAGTTGCTAGTTATGTCACTTATATCCCTGCTGGAACCCCTGAGAATCCCTTCCAATGGGTTAACCCAAACCAGTCATGTGCATACCACTTCAGCATGAAAGGGCACACCATCGATGAATGTCGCTCTTTAAAAGACAAGATACATTCTTTGATTGATAACAAGATCATTGTGGCAAAGAAACCCGCTCCAAACATCAGCAACAATCCTCTACCAGACCATAAGGGTAGAGGTATCCACATGATTGAAGTAGAAGATGACTAGGATCCTGAAAGATCAATCGGGTTGATCGAAGAAGGTGATGCTCTAAAGGAACCGACATTTACTCTTAATCCAACCATAGTCCAGATCTAGACATCTCAGGATGCTGAGGTAAATATTTTTATACCTCCTGAGTTTGAAGTAGCTCCACCCGCAAAGACACTGGTACCAATTAAGGTTGAATTAGGGTCTCTGGAAAATGCACCCACACCACTTGAGATTAGAGTCTTGCCACCCAAGGCATGCATTCCATTTGAAGTAAGGATTTTCGCACCGATCCCAGTGGTGATTTCAACTGCACCACCCTTCTATACAAATGCTATACCCTAGTACTATACAGCCAAGGCGAGAAGGAAGGGCAAGGTCAGGATTGAAGAAATTGTCGCAGCATATAGTATGACAAGAAATGGTAGAGTCTATACCCCTGAACATCTACTTGAATCAAACAAGTAGGCCTCCAATCGGCCACCCCTTATAGACAGGTCCGGATGAGTTTTGGAGGAAAATATAGGCCAAGGAATACTTAGTCATTGACCAGTTGAATAAGACGCTAGCACAAATATCCATTCTTTCTTTGTTGCAAAATTCTGAGACGCACAAGAATGCTTTGTAGAAGGTGCTGAATGAAGCATATATATCGAATAACATCACTAGCGGGTAAATAGCTAATAAGGTAGGACAAGTACTGGAAATCCATAAGATAACATTTCATGAGGATGAGCTGCCACCTAAAGGGCTAGGGTACAACAAAGCACAAAGATTATTTCATCACCATAATCCTGATCAACGGAGGGTCCAATATCAACATTTGTTCGTTAATAATACTCAAGAAATTGGGTAAAGGGTTGCATGAGATAAAAGATATGGCAATCAATGTGAAAGCTTTTGATGGTTCTCAGAGGTCCACCAATGTGAGATTAGTCTATGCCTGCAGATGGGACCAACCTGGTTCGAGGTCGATTTCCAGGTAATAGATATACCAGCATCTTACAATTTGCTCTTGGGAAGACCATGGATCCACACTATTGGGACAATAGCGTCAATGCTGCATCAGGCAATAAAGTTCAAATGGAATCACTAGGAAGTAATCATTCAAGACGATGGTAGCAACCCTTTATACAATCGCCAGACTATTTCGGTGATCGAGGGAAGAAGGAATCTGGGTGGGGAAACTTACCACCACATTGAACGATTCATTGCTATTGACTAAGACAAATGGTAGGATAGCAAAATCAAGAGTATACTAAGTTGGAGTGGGTACGAGCCTAGCAAAGGGCTCGATAAAAGCCTCCGAGGAATCTCTAAACCCATAAAATTCAATAAACATGGCACTCCCTTTGGTTTTGTATATGAATACACCTGGGAAGAATTCATAGCTGGTCACCACCCTGGCGTTATCCTTAGTACCCACTAGAGCAGCCAATACCGCATCAGGAGCAGACCTTCCAACAAGCTGACATTATTTATGGGTCTGAAGAAGAAGCACTTGCAATAGTGAAGAACTTATTTGTAGATGATGGTGATATGGATTGTTGTGTTATTCTCAAGGAGGATGGGGGAAAACCCTTCCATACATGCCTTGAGCAGAGGGGCACATCTCAAGAATTGGACCATCATGACACCAATGCCCAACGAGCCTCGGGTAGCAAGGCTAAAACAAGCATTGTTCATCGTTTTATTTACTAAATGATTTTCTTTTCGCATTTTTCAATTCCCGCAATAAGATCTTTGATGTTCAAAACAGTTATTCACTTTATCAAAAGCATTTTGATTTTTCTTAGGAATTAATATTTATTGCTACCATTTTCTCTCATTACTTTACCTATACAACATTACTATTACTTGCTTTGATGAATCAATGATTGTGACATGCAATGAGATAACACAACAAATAGATATGGATTCAAAGGAAGATGACATACCTGACGAGATTGTCAAAGAAGTTGAGAATTTAGAGAACAGACCTAAGTCCAACCTGGATAAGACCAAAATTGTCAACCTAGGAGATTCAGAAAACATCAAGGAGACACAGATCATCATTCACTGTCGTCATCAGAGAAGAAAGAATACACAGAATTTCAAAAGGAGTATGAGGACATATTCGCCTGGTCGTATAATGACATGACTGGTCTAAGTACGTCTATTGTGGATCACAAATTGCCAACCAATCCAATATGTCTGCCAATAAAGTAAAAGCTCAGAAAGTTCAAGCCTGATATGCGATTGAAAATTAAGGTAGAAGTCACAAAGGAGATCAACGCTAAGGTTCTCAGGGTAGTATAATACCCGACGTAGTTAGCCAACATTACGCCAATGCCGAAGAAGGATGGCAAAGTCACAGTCTGTGCTGACTATCGGGATCTCAACAGGATCAGTCTGAAGGACGGCTTTCCTTTGGAAAATATACACATCCTGATGGACAATTACACCAAGTGTAAGCTACAGTCATTCGTAGATTACTTTGCTAGTTATCATCAGATCTAGATAGATGAGGAAGGTGCTGAGAAAATGGATTTCATTACACCATGGGGAGTGTACTGTTACAAGATGATGTCATTCAGCATGAAGAATGTAGGGGCTACCTATATGAGAGAAATGACTACCATTTTCATGATACGATACATAAGGAAATTGAGGTATTTACGGATGATGTTATTATCAAGTGCAAGAAGGCCACTGACCACATTTAAGATCAGAGGAAGTTCTTCAAAAGACTACGAAAATACAAACTGAAATTAAACCCCACAAAATATGCATTTGGGGTTCTTGCTGGGTAATTGCTAAGGCTTATCTAGTCAAAACCACAATAATAACATAAATATGGGTCAAAAAAATATAACCCAATCAAAATTACTCGAAAAATGCAATAATTCACGAAGTTGGTAAAACCGAGCCCCGGGCCCACTTCTCAAAAAAATTCCGAAAATCATACTAACGGATTCCTCGTCTCGCCACGAGTCCGTGCATATAAAATTTATCGAAATCGGAGTTCGAATGGCCTTTCAAAACCAAAAAATTCGTTTTCATGATTTAGGCTCTAGTTCTTCACAAATTCTACCAATTTCAGGAATTTTGATGTTGATTCTAACGTAAAATCATGTTTTTGAGTCAAGAAACTTACCTCCGGTGATTACCCATTGATTTCTCTCTTAATAATCGCCTCAGAAGCTTTTTCCCATTCCATAATTGGAAGAAAACTCGACCTGCTCATTATAAAGTATACTGTTCACGCGTTTTACTGCTCCCAATGGATTCCTTGTAAAATTCTAATGAATTTAGGCTTTTGAATCACTCAATTTGACCTTATAATGAAGGAGATATATAGGTTTTAAGATTTGCAAATAATGCAGGTTTTCAATACGCCGTCAGGGGCAGTTTCGTCATTAACCTGAAAATCTGGGCAACTTTAGTAAAATGGGCATACAATCCTCATACGTTATCCAAATTTGATGATTCTTTTTATTACGGGTCCGTAATTACGATACGGGTCTAATGCTTCATTCAAAACAGTAATCGGAGCTCATTTGTTCAATATGATATCATTTATGCTTGAAGAAACGATGTCGAATCATAAGAAAAACGAGCACGACGCAACCCAAAAACTTTCCGAAACTCACCCGAGCTCCTCGGGACCGCATACGAACATATTAACTTGTCACATATGATCATGCAATCTTAGTTTCACTCTCAAATCACCAAAACTAATATCAAAACACCAAATTCAAATCACCAAAACTAACATCAAAACACCAAATTTACATCGGATTCAAGCCTAAGTTCTTGTAAAACTTCCGAAACTTGCACTTGATCTAAAACCCGACCTAAACACCTCCGAATGACTTGAAAATTTGCACGCATATCCAAAATCACCTAACAGAGCCACTGCAACTCTCAAAATTCCATTCCGAGCCTCGGATGAAAATCTCACCTACCATCCGGAATTCGCCAAAATTCAACCTTAGCCAATTCAAGCCTAAAACTACACCGGACCTCCGAATTCAATTCCGATTGCTCTCCTAAGTCATACACTATCCCCCGAAACTAGTCGAATCATCAGAATTTAATTCCGAGTTGTCTAACTCATCGGTCAATCTTCGGTTGACTTTTCCAACATATTCTTCTCATAAAGAGGTTTATGGCCTCATTTTTATCTAAATTTCTTCCGATTTGCTTCTAACTTTTTGAACACATATAAATTAGCATATTGAAGTGTTAAATGAATAAAATGGGGTGATAACTCCCGTAAGGACGGGTCGGGTCATTACAATTTTGACCATAAAAATCACTTACGAAGATCTAATCGCACACCTTTTGGTAAAAAGTGACAAATCCTGTCACATCAAATATTTGCAATTTGGCCAAAGAATCAGACTGCATGAACTATCTTAGCATGCACTCAAGTCACCCACTATTAAATTAAAAAAATAACCTTAACAATATTAGTAATTAGAGATCCGAAGTATGATAAAAACTAAAGTTTGGGGGAAGGGGAATAAATATATAACGACTCGACCATTCGTTTAGAGATTTTGCACTTTGCTCGTCAATTCTCGGGGATGACCTGATCCATATGATTTATTAAGACTTGTGTAAATTGTTGGTTTTGGCTTTCAGAGCAACCGAAATGACTTTGGAAGAACAGTTCTCATTTTCAAGCTTGAAAGTTGAAAGGTTTGACCAAGATTTAACTTATTTTTATATTATTTCAGATTGGAACTTTTATGATTGGGTCATCTCCGTAAGGTGAATTGAGACTTGGGAGCGTGATCAGAATGCATTTCGAAAGACCGTGGAAGGTTTAGGCTTGAATTGGCAAAATTGAGATTTCCGTATTTCCGGTTGTTAGGTGAGATTTTGATATAGAGGTTAGAATAGATTGTAGTAGTTCCGTTGTGGCATTTGGGATGTATGTGCAAAATTTTAGGTTATTCGGACGTGGTATGGTTGAGTTTTTTATTAAAAGCGGAATTCAGAATATTTTAGAAAGTTTGCTTGAATCAAATGTGTTTTGGATGATTCGATGTTGTTTAAGGTGTTTGGAAGATTGAAACAAGTTTGAATAAGGTATTGGGATATTTTTGTGCTTTTGGTCGAGGTCCGGGGAGGCTCGGGTGAGTTTGGGGTGGTCAATCGAATCATTTTGAAGTTTGAAAAATTGCAGGAGTTGCAAGTTCAATTGTTGTAGGTTTTTACTCTTCGCGTTTGCGAGTGGACCCTCGCATTCGCGAAGAGTCAATGGTCGTTAGTGTAATTTTGGCCTTCACGTTCGTGAGAAGGAGTGATGCATCGCGTGCGCGATTGCGTAGAGGAATTGAGAGGTCGAGCTTCAGTGGGAATTTAACACATCGCAAACCCGACTAAGGGATCACGTTCGCGAAGGTTTGTCTGTAGAAGTCATCACATTCGTGTAGGTTGTATCGCATTCGCGTAAGAGGAAATTTGGTCAATGTAAGTTTGTGCTTCGCGAACGCGAGGCTTTGACTGCATTCGCGAAGAAGGAAATTAAGGCCTGGGCAAAATGTTTTTAACTCGTCTTGTCCGAGATTTTGAGGCTTATTTTCTCCATAGCTGGTCGTTTTTGGAGATTTTTTAAGGTGATTGAAGATGGATTAAAGGGAATCAGGTTGAGGTAACATTCTTGCATTCAAAACTCGATTATTATGATAATTCCACATACAAAATCATGGAACTTAAGCTAAAAATTGAAGAACTAGGGCTTAAAAATTTACACTTTTTATTGGGGAATTGATGGACCATTTGGGGTCGAATTTGAGAACTTATGATATGTATATACACGTGGGGAGATAAGAAACCCGTTGGTCTAAAAAATTTTGGATTTCGAGATGTGGGCCCGAGGGTCGGATTTTGATAATTTCAAGATTTATACCCTTTATTGGTTGTTTTCGCTTGGACTTTGTTCCTTTGGCATATTTTGATGTTCTCATTCTGATTTTGGATAGATTTGATGCGCGTGGAGGCCGATTTGAGGGGTAAAGGCATCACGAGCTAGATATTTAGCCGGTTCGAGGTGAGTAATGATTGGAAATGATGTTCTTAGGGATTGAAACCCTGGATTGTACATCGTGGTGCTATATTGAGGTGAGACACATGCTTGATGACGAGCATGGGGTCGTGCACTATTGGGGACTATGACTTAGTCTGTCCCGAGTGATGATTTTTCTACGTATTTGACTAAAATCTATTTTCTATCATCATTTTTTAGGTTGAATGCCATATTTGGGCTTTGTGCCAATTAGTTGAACCCTTCGAGGATTTTGTTAATATTTTCTCATTGTTTTGACTTTGTACTTGAAATCAGTCATGTTATTTCCACTATTTCATAACTCAACCATGTTCACTCAGTTTTAATACTTAAATGATTTTATAGGTTGAAAAAACTATTTTACTGTTTCCAAAGAGGCTTATGTGATTTTTGACTGAGTAAGGCCGAGGGCCTGTATTGTAAGTCGGGTAGCACGCTGCAGCGATGATACACTAATTTTGATTATGAGTTCGAGGGCCTGAGATTGTGTGCCACGAGGTGTCTTGATATTGATATGAGTCGATGACTTGTTTATGATGCCACAAGATGGATTGATATTGCGTTTGGGCTGTAAGGGCCCCTCCAGGAGTCTGCACACCCTCAGTGAGCGCGAGCACCCATAGTGATATGAGATATAGTCCCTCGGGTAGGTGTTGTTCTATTGATTGCCCAAGAGACTGGTATTGTTCTGAGATATTGCCCGAGGGACGAATTTATTGATATTATGCTCGAGGGCGAACCTTATGTGCTTATCTTTCTCAATTGTTTGTCATTTACCTATTGATTGTGTAGTTGTGCCCGAGGGGCAGATTTTCTGTGCTTATTTGCACTAATTATTTTGCATTCATTTGTGAAACTGTTAAAAAGGTCATGTTTAAAGAAGTTTAAACTGAGCTAAGATGTTTTAAGAGATTTTACAGCTTCATTGCTTCTTACTGGTTTTGATCTACTTCTATACAGCATGTTGATGCACATTTTATGATTTCTTACCATTCAGACTTTAGTTATAATTATGGCGAAATACATAAATTTCCCCTCCAAGTTGTCCACAACGGTCAGTTGAACACCTCAACTGAGATTATTTTCAGTTACACACTTCAAGTGGCTATTAAGTAGGTCAAGTAAACACCTGAGTACAACAACCCATATACGTGAGTTACACTTCCGGATGACATGGCAAATGATCCAATCAAAAAATGACACGTGTAATTTTGCCATAAGAATTTGACACATGTAATTAACAAAAAAATATATTTAAAGAAAGAAAAAGACTTTCTCTGAAGATTGAAGAAAAAGACTTTCTCTGAAGATTGCTTTAACCACCGCCGCCCACCACCGTCCACTGCCCTCATTCGATCCCATGCAGCGTCGCCATTGCCACCACCCCAAGTTTCTGCAAGTTCAATTTCACCACTGTATTTGTAAAAAATTTTGTGTCTTCCCCATTATTTCTTTCTGGTAAATCCACAATGAATGACTCCAATACTATAGTGTAAGATTTTCCTTTTTTGTTGAACTCATTCACTGATGTAACTGAAGGAATCGATGTGTTCATAAGATTTTAAAATGGTGAAACTTTGTTCCAAGGAACGTATATAGGACCACATTCGCCTTCTACTTATATCACATCTTTTTCCTTCTTTACTTTATACTATTGATATTTTTCTTTATACTCTCTCTCTCTTTATTTTCTTGGGTTTGAAGAAAATGAGAGGACACTTCCCTCATGCTTCCAACGGCGGAGATGGTAGTGGTAGTTTGAGATCGAAAAGAGAAATAAATACAAAATGAGGTACCAATTTTCCTATATTAGCTTGCTATTTGGGCTGCCATGGAAATTGTCTAGTCTGTCCATTGAATATGCAAAATTTTGAAGAAGAAAGTCCTGTGAAATGAATTGAAGTGGGCAAAAGAAAGAAGAAGGTAAGTGGGGACCATATAAAGTAAAATTAAGTGTTTTTTAAAAAGGAAAAACGTATTTTTAAGGGTTTCACGAACGTCCCGGAGAGTGGATTTCACACAATGGAGGCTGACATGGTCGGATGTTTACTTGATCCACTTAATTAATACTTGAAGTGTCTAATTGAAAATAGGCTCAGTTAAGGTGTTCAGTTGGTCGTTGAGGACAACTTGAATGGGCCATTTATGTATTTCACCTATAATTATTACTCACTGAATTGGAGTACTCACTTTATTCCATGCACCTCGTGTGCAGAGGCAGAGTCCTTGGAGTTTTAGCGAGGTAGCTGCTCGACGTCCGTAGCACAACTTTACTCCCTCTTGATGTCATTAAACTATCCTAGTATGGAGGTAAGCAGGGGGGCATGGAGTGGTCCTGTGGGTAGGGCGGGAGGTTTGGGTGGGGAGAGGTTAAAGGACGCTCGGAGATTGAGGATCGGGTCGTGGAACGTAGGCACACTAACGGGTAAGTCCATTGAGTTGGCAAAGATTCTCCAGAAGAGGAGGGTCAACATAGCATGTGTGCAGGAAACTAGGTGGAAAGGGACGAAGGCGAGGGATGCAGATGAGTTTAAGTTGTGGTACTTCGGGGTTGAGAGGGGTAAGAATGGAGTAGGTATCTTGGTAGATAGGAATCTTAGGGAGTCCGTGGTTGAGGTTAGGCGAGTGGATGATAGGTTAATGTCTATTAAACTGGTTATTGGCGGTAGTGTTCTCAATGTCATTAGCGCTTACGCGCCGCATGCAGGCCTAGCTGAGGAGGTTAAAAGGCATTTTTGGGAGGGCTTGGATGAGTTGGTGAGTAGTATTCCCCAATCCGAGAAGTTAGTTATTGGAGGGGACTTTAATGGTCATATTGGGGCGGAGGCTGGTGGTTACGGTGAGGTGCATGGCGGCTTTGGCTTTGGGGTTAGGAACGGAGGGGGCACTTTGCTGCTTGATTTCGCTAGGGCTTCGGAGCTTTTGATCGCGAACTCGTCATTTCAGAAGAGGGAGGAGCATTTGGTTACTTTCAAAAGTTCCACGGCGAGGACTCGGATTGATTACCTCCTCCTCAGAAGGAGCGATAGAGGGTTGTGCAAGGATTGCAAGGTTATTCCGGGAGAGTCCCTTTCAACCCTTCATAGACTCCTAGTGATGGATGTAGGTCTCTGGGTGAAGAGGAAGAGGAGGGGTTCTCGGGGCCGACCGCGGATTAGATGGGGAACTTTGACTAAGGAGAAAGCCCGGGAGCTGGAGAGGAAGCTAGTTGATGGGGGAGCTTGGAGTAGCTCTGGGGAAGCGGACGCAATGTGGTCAGTGACGGCGAACTTGGTTAGGGAGGCTGCGCGGGATGTGCTTGGGGTAGCCAAGGGCTATTCAGGCAGGCACCAAGGTGACTGGTGGTGGAATGAGGTAGTCCAAGGAAAAGTGGAGGCGAAGAATGCGGCGTTTGCTAAGTTGTCAGGGAGCTCAAGCGAAGAAGAAAGGAGAGCGAACAAGGAGAACTATAAGGTGGCGAGGAAGGAAGCGAAACTGGCGGTCACGGAAGCTAAAAATGCAGCGTTTGGGCGAATGTACGAGGAATTGGGGGAGAAAGGCGGGGACAGAAAGTTATTCCGGTTGGCTAAGGTGAGGGAGAGGAAGGCGCGGGATCTATACCAAGTTAGGTGCATCAAGGACGAGGATGGTAGGGTTCTGACGGGGGAGTCGCAAGTCAAGCGGAGATGGCGGGAATACTTTCGAGACCTGCTTAACGAAGAGGGGGATCGAGTCTTAGAGCTAGGGGAGCTGGGGCATTCAGAGTGTCCTAGAGACCTCGGGCACTGCAGGCGCATTAAGGAGGAGGAGGTCTTGAGGGCGTTGTGTAGGATGAGTAGGGGTCGAGCGACTGGGCCAGACGAAATTCCGGTGGAGTTTTGGAAATGCATGGGTAGGTCGGGAGTGGAGTGGTTGTCCAGGTTGTTCAATGTGATCTTTAGGACCAAGAGGATGCCGGAGGAGTGGAGATGGAGTACAGTGGTTCCCTTGTACAAAAACAAAGGGGATATCCGGTGTTGCAACAACTATAGGGGTATCAAATTAATAAGTCACACCATGAAGGTCTGGGAGAGGGTGATCGAGGCGAGGGTGAGGGAGATGTCATCTATATCTGTGAACCAGTTTGGTTTCATGCCGGGTCGCTCTACTACAGAAGCTATCCACCTTGTGAGGAGGGTGGTGGAACTGTTCAGGGATAAGAGGAAGGACCCGCATATGGTGTTTATCGACTTGGAGAAGGCGTACGATAAGGTCCCTAGAGAGGTTCTGTGGAGATGCTTGGAGGCGAAGAGCGTGCCAGAAGCCTACATCAGAGTGATCAAAGACATGTATGATGGAGCCAAGACTAGGGTTAGGACGGTGGGTGGCGACTCGGACCATTTTCCGGTGGTTATGGGGCTACATCAAGGATCTGCGCTAAGCCCTCTCTTATTTGCCTTGGTAATGGATGCTCTAACTCGCCATATTCAAGGGGATGTGCCATGGTGTATGCTCTTTGCTGATGACGACATAGTCTTGATAGACGAGACGAGGGCCGGTGTTAATGCGAGGTTGGAGGTCTGGAGACAGACCCTCGAGTCTAAGGGTTTTAAACTAAGCAGGTCTAAGACAGAATATCTAGAGTGCAAGTTTAGCGCCGAGTCGAGCGAAGTAGGCTGGGACGTGAAGCTGGGATCTCAGGTCATAGCCAAGAGGGACAGTTTCAGATATCTTGGATCGGTGATTCAAGGGGACGGAGAGATTGACGGGGATGTCACTCACCGTATAGGAGCGGGGTGGTTGAAGTGGAGGCTCGCATCGGGAGTCTTGTGTGACAAGAAAGTTCCACAGAAACTCAAGGGGAAGTTTTATAGAGCGGTGGTTAGACCTGCCATGTTGTATGGGGTGGAGTGCTGGCCTGTGAAGAACTCTCATGTCCGGAGAATGAGAGTTGCGGAGATGAGGATGCTCAGGTGGATGTGCGGGCTCACCAGATTAGATAAGATTAAGAATGAAGTTATTCGGGAGAAGGTGGGGGTGGCCCCGGTGGATGAGAAGATGCGAGAAGCGAGACTCAGGTGGTTTGGGCATGTGCGGAGGAGAAGCCCTGATGCACCGGTGAGGAGTTGTGAGCGACTGGCGGTGGTTGGCGCGAGTCGAGGGAGAGGGAGGCCTAAGAGGTATTGGGGTGAGGTGATTAGGCAGGATATGGCTAGAATGGGGATTTCCGAGGACATGACCCTTGATAGGAAAGTTTGGAGGTCTAGTATTAGGGTTGTAGGGTAGGGCCTCTAGAATTCTTAGTACTTCTGTTAGGGGCTGAGTGGGGTTTGGTAGCGATCCCTATAGTTAATTAATGTATTGTATTGTGCCTCTTATGGTAGTAACCGATTGGTATTATTGCATGTCATTCTACTTTTGGTTTTATGTTTAGATAATTATTTATTTGATTTATCCCGGATTTACTAACATTGTTTTTTTTGTTGTGTTTTGTTTGTTGATTTTCTCTCTCTTTTTCTGAGCCAAGGGTCGGCCGGAAACAGCCTCTCTACCCTTTCGGGTAGGGGTAAGGCCTGTGTACGTATTACCCTCCCCAGACCCCACTTTGTGGGAACATACTGGGTAGTTGTTGTTGTTGTTGTTCATTGTATTTTAGACCATAGTAGATACTCATGACTAGTGACACCCTCATTTGGGTTGTGTTTGGATTGTACTTCCGTATTGTTATGATATTATTTGCTACTTAGTATTATTAAATCATGTTTTAGCCTATTTTATTGTTGTTTAATTGTTTAACTTCGAATTGGAAATGTGTCGGCTAGCCTTGTCTTCACAAGATGCGTCATCACGACCGGGACTGGGTTTAGAATCGTGACAAAATAAAAAGGAACTAATCCAAGCATATGACCTAAAAGAAAATGACAAAATAAATGCCATTTTCTATATAATACTAGATGACATACCTGTGCGATGCAGAGGCCTAATTGTTGCTCCTTTTTCTTATTTTCTTTTTTTTTAATATTTTTTGATTTATTGCTAATTACACACTTTATTCATCTTTAGGAAAAGAAAAAAAGAAAACAGACATTTGTGTAATAATATATAGAATCACATTTACCTGTATTTTTTTTAATCTATTACGTTATGTGTATTTTAATTTTTATGAAATCGTATTACTATATCACTTTGTTATACTTGTCGAAGTCCGACACTTTATTGTACAAAGATTATACAATACTTCAAGTACAATATAGAGTATTTCTACGTAGGTTCTACACATACTATTTAAAAAAAAATTATGCACCACCAAACATAAAAATTGATGGTAAAAAATGATTGAAAAGTCAATTGAAAAATAATTCATGATGTATTTTTTTTTATTGTTTAAATTGAATATACATGCTTCTACTCTTTTGTATTTTCAATTGTGTTAATGTGTTGATTTTTCTTCTTATATTAATCAAAATTTGAATAATAAAATATATTTATTTTATTTTCAAATAGTTGACGATTTTTTTTTTCTGTGAAATAATAATCGTATTTTTTAGTTACCTAAAATTTTTACAAGAAATTTATATTTTATTCTAGTTCAATGACATACCTGAATAATTTACTAAAAACAAACTTATTTTTCAATCACTCTAAATACTAATCAAATTGATATTAAAGAAGCATTACAATCGTTTTCTAGTTTCATTTTATATGATTGAGATACTCTAGGGTGTAATATAACTTTCTTTACCATAATTATTTGTCGAGATTTTTTTAAATAGTAATTTAATATTTATGTATTTTAAAATTTATATTATGTTGAATTCTTTATTTAATACACATGAAGTACCCAATTAACTTTAATCATAAAGGGAAACGTACAATCTTGCATAATGATAATTCTTATGTTTCTAGTTATTAAAAACCCACACAAAATTTTGAGTCTAGTATACAAACAAACAATGCACTAATATATTTAAAATAATCATTATGCCCTTGGTCAACCTACTCTTCTCTCTTCTATATTTTACTTTTAAATATTTTTTTCTAATTTTATAAAGTGTTCCAATTAAAATTTTAATATAATAAGGACTTGTATAAATAATATCAATTGACACTAATATAAGAACACCCTAATAAAAATTTGTGTAATTTATTTCCACTTTTTTTTGTTAAAATATAGTCAATAAGAAAAAAACAAATGAAATAATATAATATAATTGCTATATATAAATGTATGTAGCCATTGTATATTTTTTATCAAATGAACGTTGAATTATAAAATTATCAAACGGATGATTTTTTTAATTAAAAGTACTAATTAGGAGAAAAAAATAAAGTAAAAGTAGTCTGCGTTTAAACAAATTGAAGAGTAACATTAATTAAGTAGTGCATTTAAAGAAAAAAATGGTTAAGAATTCAATGGTTTGCGCTATGTTAATTTTGGGTTTTTCCCTTATTACAAACCCAAAATCAATCTTTTAAGCCTATTGTACAAGCAAACAATGTGGTTATATTTTTAAATGACCATAATGCCATTGGTCAACCTCCATTCTCTTTTCTATATAATAAAAATGATTGAGATACTCTAGGGTGTAATATAACTTTCTTTACCATAATTATTTGTCGAGATTTTTTTAAATAGTAATTTAATATTTATGTATTTTAAAATTTATATTATGTTGAATTCTTTATTTAATACACATGAAGTACCCAATTAACTTTAATCATAAAGGGAAACGTACAATCTTGCATAATGATAATTCTTATGTTGCATAATATGTAATAAAAATCCCAAATTAATTGTCTAATATTTTTCAGATTATTCTTACATAATTTTGTATAAAGGGAATCTTATAAACAATATTCAATATTCTATCAACCTACTCTTCTCTCTTCTATATTTTACTTTTAAATATTTTTTTCTAATTTTATAAAGTGTTCCAATTAAAATTTTAATATAATAAGGACTTGTATAAATAATATCAATTGACACTAATATAAGAACACCCTAATAAAAATTTGTGTAATTTATTTCCACTTTTTTTTGTTAAAATATAGTCAATAAGAAAAAAACAAATGAAATAATATAATATAATTGCTATATATAAATGTATGTAGCCATTGTATATTTTTTATCAAATGAACGTTGAATTATAAAATTATCAAACGGATGATTTTTTTAATTAAAAGTACTAATTAGGAGAAAAAAATAAAGTAAAAGTAGTACTGCGTTTAAACAAATTGAAGAGTAACATTAATTAAGTAGTGCATTTAAAGAAAAAAATAGTTAAGAATTCAATGGTTTGCGCTATGTTAATTTTGGGTTTTTCCCTTATTACAAACCCAAAATCAATCTTTTAAGCCTATTGTACAAGCAAACAATGTGGTTATATTTTTAAATGACCATAATGCCATTGGTCAACCTCCATTCTCTTTTCTATATAATAAAAATAAAAAAATATTTACAATTGATTTTCCATTACGGCAAATTCGTCCAAGTTCTTTATTTTTTGGAAATTCATTCAAGTTCAAATAAATGCGCCGAAGTTGTATCTTCGTTTGTATTTTTTGTAATCATTCAAGTTTTATAAATAAACTTCAAACAATGAAACCACTTAAAATCAAATTACAGGTAATGCTGGTATATTCTCGAAGAATAAACCAGAATAACCGTTCTTCTAACTGTTTAAACTAAAAATAGCAGATGAAGGTATAATATATACATAATTTATGAATTATATGTACATAATTGTTTGTAATCAATGTATATTTATGTATATAATTAAAAAAATAATAAATATGACCGAATATTTGTATAAAAATCCATATTCTCCCGGGAAATCGAGAAAGATTATCCAAGGCATAATAGGTCTTTTCATGGGCCAGTTTTATTGAATGGCAGACCTAAGTAGACAGCTTCATAGGCTTTTAAACTAAATTATTTGAGTTGAAGTTGAAATTTTAAAAAAGAATATTTGAATTTGAAGCTGTAAACAAGTTTGTGGAAGTCTTGCTTTTGACCATAAACTTCACTTTAAGAAACAACATAACTACACTTGAGAAAAGTTTAAATATTTGTGAATAAAAACCAATTCTTCACTTAACAAACACATTTAAACAAGTATCTTATAAATCACTTGATGTTCAAATATTGAGTGATGTATTTACAATTAAGCTCACTGTTTAAAATATATTCAAAGTTTAAAATGTGTTTAAAAATAATTAATTCGTTTAAATTTCAAGACACAACGTCCTAAAGTTTAACCCTCAAAATTCAAAGTTCAGGACATCATATCTTAAAGTTCGAAAATTGTATCCAGAAGTTCGAATCTTATGTTCTGGATTTTAAATTAGTAGTTCAAAAATTCAGGACAAAGTAACTTAAATTTTAAATTAGTAGCTAAAAAATTTAAGACACTAAATCCTGAATTCTAAATTCAGAATACTTAGTGTTGAACTTCTGATGTTTGGGAAAATTAACTAGTCTTTAAATATATTATTAATTATGAACATATTTTGAACAATGAGCTTAAAAATGACTAATATTGTACTTCTCCAAATTTGTGCGCAACTGTCCAATAACCAGGAGACATCATCACAAATTTATAAAAAGAAAAAGTAGGAAAACCTTGTGAGATGTTGACCTAGCAAACAAACAATTCGATCCAATTTTAAATGAGAATCTTTTTGGTCTAATTAAATATTTATAAATATTCTTTGCTATATTACGTATTATAGATACCTTTTATATTTTTATACAATGTATTTCATATATTTAAGTTGTTGTATTTGTTAATACAACAAAAAATATAGGCGTAAAATCTGAAATTCCAGCTAAGTTTGACATGTATTTTGTTGTATTCAAGCGACATTAACATTAAATACAATAACGTATTTGCTCGAAAAATGAAAGGAAATAAAATCACATAATATTCTCCTAATTTAACTCAACGAACTAAAACGATCCCTCAATAATCTGTATTTGAAAGATACATAATAAAGATTATAGCTGAATAAAGAGAAATACATATGAATAATATAATTGAATACAACAAAATGCACTTTAATTCAACTGAATAAAATACTTGAATACAACAAAAAAATAACTGAATACAGCTGAATAAACTCTTGAATGCAACAAAATACAACTAACTTCTGCTGAATAAAATAGTTGAATATAACTAATTACAACTAAATACAGTTGTATAAAATACTTGGATATAACTAACTACTGCAGAATAAAATAGTTAATACAACTGATTAAACCTGAATACAAGTGAATACAACTGAATACAAATAAGCGATTTTTCGTCAGATCCTTTGTAAAAGTATGTACCCCTTCTTCTTTCTTTTAGAACTCACCGGAAACCTTCAAATATCAATGTAAATTTTTCTCTAACAGGTGACGACTGCTATTTTTTTCTAATTCCACTACCTTGCTCTTCTATATTTCGTCCTTTTCTCACTAATAAAGCAAGATCCATTTGAATTGCAATTGAAAAATATTTGGTTTGCTTATGTTTGTAGTAGGGGTGGGCATCGGTCGGTTCGGTTCGGTTCGGTTTTGGGAATTATCGGTTTTGCCTATCGGTTATCGGTTTACAAATATCACAACCCGATAAGCAAACCGATAACATATAAGTTATCGGTTATCGGCTTATCGGTTATTCATCCTTATCGGTTCGGTTATCGGTTTACCCGATAAGATAAAACTAAAATTAAAAGTGCTCAATTACTCAAAATGAATATCAAAAAATTGCTACTCCTCTAACCATAGATTTCGCATGAGTAGAGAAGACACCAAGACTGGCGGTTAGCAAACAGAAAACTGTGACGACCCGGCCCGTCGTCACGGGAATTACCACCCCGTTACCTTGCTTTTAGGTGTTGTATGCTTTTATATATTAGTGTTAGAGTCTATCGGGTGAGTTAGGAATGAATTGGATTGAAAATGAGGCATATAGCCTTTTTGAAGGAAACTTGAATATGAAAAGTCAACCTGGAGTTGACTATTTAGTTAGAGGGCTCGGAATCGGATTCTGATGATTTGGGTAGTTTCGAGAGGTGATTTGTGACTTAGGGGAGCGATCGGAATTGAATTTGGAGGTCCGTTGTAGTAATAGGCTTGAATTGGCTAAGGTTGAATTTTGGCGAAATCCGAACGGTAGGTGTAATTTTGATCCGGGGGTCAGAATGGAATTCCAACAATTCCTGTAGCTTCGTTATATGATTTTGTATATGTCCGCAAATTTTCAGGTCATTCGGACGTCGTTTGGTCGGGTTTTTGATCGAATGTGTAATTCGGAAAGGTTTAAGAAACTTAGGCTTGAATCCAGGTGTAATTGGTGATTTTGATGTTTAGGATGGTGTTTTTATGATTGGAAAAAGTTCGTATCGTATTTTGGAGTATGTTGGTGGTTTTCGTCGGGGTCCCGGGGGCCTCGGGGTGAATCCAGACAATCATCCGGCATTTTGAAACAATGAAAAGTCTGCTGTAAATTGCAGATCATTGTGCAGAAGGCTAAGCCTTCGCGTTCGCGAGGGCAATGCCGCGTTCGCGTAGGCTGGGGCCAGTTGGCCATCGCGTTCGCGAGGTAATATGCCGCGTTCACGTAAGAGAAAGTTGGAACACATAACGTTCGAGTGGGAGAAGGACGCGGACGCGTAAGAGGAAAAGGCGAAGCATCGCGTTCGCGTGGACTGGGACGCGTTCGCGTAGAGAAAAAATCCGGGGCTGGGGAGAATGGCCTTCGCGGACGCGTGACTTCATGTCACATTCGCGATGAAGGAAAGGATCAAGGCATCGCGTTCGCATGAGGGACATCGCGAACGCATAGGGTAAATTCCCCAGGCAGTGAAATTAAAACTAGAACAGAACCAATCGGGGGTTGCATACCCCATAACACAAAATTTGAGTTCTAGAGAGAGAGACTCACGGGAGATTGCTGGAAATCATCGGGGATTCGTTGGAGGTAAGTTTTGAGGCTTAATTACATCTTTTTATCATGAAATTCTTGGTTAATTCTCTGAAAATGGAAGATTAAAGGTGGGTTTTAGCCCTAGGCCTAAAATTGTAGAAAAATACCGATTTGAGTGGGCAAATGGAGTCCGAATTTGGTAAATTTTATACTCCTAGACTCGTATTGAGACGAGGGTTCCGAATATGTAACTTTTGTAATTTTTCGAGAAGCGCACTGACAACTTTGTGGGTTTTGATGCAATTTGGGTTATTTCGAATGGGTTGCGTGAATTTGGCATATATTGATGTATTATCATTGATTTTGAGCAGATTTGGCATTCGAGGAGATTGATTTGCGAGGCAAGTGCAAGGCGGACTGAGGCTTCAACCGGTTCGAGGTGAGTGGTGGTAGTAAATAATGTACTGAGGGTTTGAAACCCCGTACTAGCACTTCACAGTGCTATGTTGAGATGAAACACGTGTCTTCTGACGGGTGTGGAGACATTGTGATTGGGGACATGGACTTGGTCCTTCCCGGCTAATAGTATACTGTGTATTATGACTGATAATGAGATTATATCTGTATAATTGGGCTGGTAGCCATGTTTGGGGTTTTGTGCCGATATGTAGAGCATTAGGGAACCTGTAGAGCTAGGTGACCTTTTATACCGTGTTGGAAACTTTCACTCAGCCGTAAAACTAGCTGAATAGCCTATTAAGAGCCAGTACTAGATGTGTACTGTGAGAGATAGATTACTTAGGGTGGAAATTCCCCGATTTAGCTGAGTGGGCCTGAAAGGCCAATTCAATACTAATTGGGATAGGGTCGAGGACCCATTATGAGGTGTTATATATATATATACTTATATTGGATCGGGCTGCACGCCGCAGCAGTATATGTGTTGGATCGGACTACACGCCACAGTAATACATACATGTGGATCGGACTGCACGCTGCAGTATTATTGCGCTTGGGCTGTAGGAGCCCCTTCAGAGTCTGAGTCTGCACACATTCTCAGTGAGCGCTGGTGTATATAATGGGATCGGGCTGCACGCCGCAGCAGTATAGTTATATATGTATATATATATATATATTGGATCGGACTGCACGCTAGAGTAATATATGTATGGATCGGGTTGCACGCCGCAGTATCATAGCGCTTGGGCCTAGGGAGCCCTTCTGAAGTCTGTATACACCCACAGTGAGCGTCGTCGACGTTAAATGGAGCGGGCTGCGCGCCGCAGCGGTATATGTATTGGAGCGGGCTGCACGCCGCAGCATTATACTTATTCATATCCTTATACATACTTAAATACTTATACATTACAGACAGATGTATATATCTTCATATATTGAGATGGCTGTACACCATAGTGGTACGGGTGAGGATGGGTCAGTGTGGGACCTGGTTGAGATAGATGTGGACTGGAGATCAGAGCACTCATTATAGTGATGACTTACCTGTGGGGGGTTCGCCTTAGAACTGTTTAGTGATAGTACAGGTGTTCTCACTTCCAGTTGTTATTTATTATTATTACTCACTGAGTTGAAATATACTCACCCACTCCCTTGTACTTTTTGTGCAGATTCACAGGTGCCAAAGAGCAGTTAAGTTGTCGCAACTGCTTATCCATTTCTATTCCGCGGAGACTACGATGTAGCTGCCGACGTCCGCAAAACCTGTTTTCTTCTTCTTTATCATTTTGTTATTTTCGTTCTGCTTAGTCTGGATTTTGTAGTAGACCTCATTTGTAAAGGCTCAGACTAGTGACACCACGATTCGGTTGGGACCGTATTTTGTATGTTTCTACTATTGCGTTTATCATATTGACATGATCACTTGCTGTTTAAGCTTAACTGTATTAATTAGAAATAAGAATTTGCTGGTTTAAGAGATGATATGGTCGGGCTTGCCTAGCATTGTGTTGGGCGCCATCACGACCGGGGTTTGGGTCGTGACAAGTTGGTATCGGAGCCCAGGTTAACAGGTCTCGCGAGTCATGAGCCGGTTTAGTAGAGTCTCGTGGATCGGTACGGGGACGCCTGTACTTATCCTCGGGAGGCTGCAAACCTATTAGGAAAGCTTCAAATTCTTGAAATTCTTATCGTGCGTACTTGATTGAGCTTGAGATGTAATTCTTGAAATTCCTTCTACACGTCTGTAAGTGCACTCGAGTGCTTAGTGATAAATTTGCCTTGATGGCTTATGATTCCCCAATCGTGGGACGAGATATAATCTCTGTGAGTTCATGTTGGTCCTGTCTGGAGGACTTGAGGCCGGATCCTTATCTATGGCTTGAGCACCAAGGTGCTAATTTCGCGAGCCAGTATTATGAAGTTCATACAATCGGTATTGATTTTGGTTATGAAAAATGGTAGTTTGATAATGGGAGAGCTATAAGGTATTCGGTTCTTGTTGTGATTTGATATGTAGCCCTAGCTATGGGCATGAGAAATATGTTCATTGCCTCTTAGCGGAAATGTAAAGTGCACTACGTGTGGTAGTATGAGTTCAAACTCAGGAAGACTAAAATGATTATGCTATGTGTATCCTGGTGGAAGGTATTGTGTTGAAATTCTAAATTGAGAAGAAGTAGGTGGATTGATTCTCATGTGTAATTGAAAGGTATTTGATATGTGTTATGATTCGAGCAGGTACAACGCATGTTCATGTATTAATGCTGATGATATAATTGTGTAGTATTGAGATTTATGCTGTTGATATGCGATGTCTTGTCGAGTTGCGGATGTATTGTTAGGATGATTTTGGTGATTCGCTGGCAGGTGGATAGGCCAAATTACAGAGGAAGCTCTGTCGAAATTTCTGGAAAATTTGAGGCTTAGAAAATAATTCTGTCACCTGGAGAATAGGCTTAAATGGTGTGTGTATAAATGCAAGAGTTGCAAAAGAGTTAAGATATGTGATGATTCGAATTTCCGCCAAAGCTTGTAAATGACTTGAGTTTAATCTAACTAGAACATTGTGGCATCAATTGAGTAAAAATGCTGTGAGGGGCTAAAAGTGCCTTGACGTATATGGCTTCGAGCTAAGTTAGGGAGGTTGCTATTGACTAGCTGATTGCACGGTTGTGTGCGATGTTGATCCTGTCTCTAAGTACGTCTGGAAATTTTGGTAAAGGTTATGGTGCTTCGTAGATGTGAAGAAATACTAGGGTGTTTTGAACTGCTGTTGGTAAAGAATGTTCAGTGTATAGAAAAGAAAGATAGCTAATTGTATCTGTATGTAATCATGTTCTGCGATGTCAGAGTTCTAACAAGGCACGAGTGGTTCTGTTCAATAAGACAGTTGAATTATAAGTGAATAAGGGCGAATGGCGCCCGAGAATAGTCTTGCGATGTTCAGGATGTTGCTTGTAACGGTCAGGTGTCTTAAGGTGGTGTATGTGGCTAAAGGCGGTAGTTTCGTAGAAGGGATCAAGACTTGTGTTATATTATGTAAATGATGAGGCTCTATGTACCTATATTAGGGAGTAATGATAACGAATTCAAAATTTCAGGAAGTTCTTCAAGGTAAAATGTTGTAGATTGTGGTACTTCTGGGAAACATCTGAGGGAGTATTCAGCGGCCTGTGAGCCTTAGACCGCTTGGTCTTGTGTATGAGTCTCGTATGGTAACCTGAGTTGAGGTATTGTGATCCTCCAGTGAAGGAGAATACTAAATTAAAGATGATAATAAACTGGAACAGTATGAATTGCTCATGAGTAACTCCTGGTGTGTGTTCGAAGTAATGAGTCTTGTAGTTATGGTGCAACAAAGCTCTTGATGAGCTGGCAGTTGCGTAGCTCGATGTGGGTAAAAGGACTCGGTCCTTGCAGTTAAGCTTATGCAATGAATGAAAGGAAAGAGTTGTGATGTGTTTTATCATGGTTTGAAAATGAGTATATTCCTATCGGTATGCGAAGCATGGAATGGAAAATGAGTTTTCTCTATTTGGGATCATGAAAGTTCTTGACTAGTTGAGTGCGCCGAGGCTTGCGGCGTAGTAAAGGAATATGAATTTCCATGTTATCTTAGTGTGGTATGGTATATGCGATGTGTTATGGAAAGTTGATAATGGCATATTCAAGGCTTTGAGGTTTGTTCATATTATATGGGAAGTCATTAAAATCCCCAAGCAGCGTGGGCAGCTGCAGATAATCTGAGAATCAAGCTTCCTGGTAATTAAGGAAAATGGTACTGCTATTCTAGTGATTTGGCAGAGTATATGGTCAAAAGGGCAAGGTGATGTAAACTGATAATATCTAGTCGTATGGTGGTATCCTCCTGTTGGATTGACATTGATGATTGAGTTGTTGTTGGCATACGGAAATTTCTGAATGGCGTACATAGTATGAATGGATGCTTGATGTGTGTTATGTATTCGTACGGTGGAGAGTGGAATCAGGCATAGTGATTCATGTGTTATATATGTGTTAGAGACTAGAAGTTCTCGTAATCCGCCTATGCAGTGGTGGTATGTCGTATGTATCGGCACCGTTTAGCGGTTATTGGAAATTGGAAGCCCTAGTGGTTATCTCGTTACTTGATATGATGAATTGGAATAATGATATATGATTGCGGACTGGTTGTCATAAGTCAGGTTGTCTATACTAATATGATATGGACTGTAACAGAGAAATGTCACAACTACGTGGCAGAGCGCATAAGATCATGCTCCAGCAGGGTAGATGTACCCTAGGACCAGAGGACGGCTGGTAGGTATTGCTTTGTCAGTTGGGCCTTCGTGGCGGATGTCAGTGTAGAGGTATCTACCATTGATTCAGCTCCAGTATTGAGGAACTTTGTCGGATGCGTTTCATGTGGCCGAGCTTGAGGCTATATATATATGTTTGTTGCAATGAGCAACTTGACTCGATGTGTATTTCCTTTGCTAGATGTATTCGTGGATCGGGTGGCACGCCGCCACAAGTATAGTATTTGGATCGGGTGGCACGCCGCCACATGTATGGTATCTGGATTGGGTGGCATGCTGCCATGGGTATGTTATTGGAATGGGTTGCGCGCCGCAATAGTGTGATGTGGAAAATATAGCTTCCTATATGTTACTTTGTATACAATACTTCCTAGCTTCTGAGGAATAGTCTGTATTGGGTATCGCTCGGGGAATAGCACATCAGTTGTGTCCTTTTAGGATTTGATAGCGTATATCGATTGTATCACTGTAGGTGTGATTGATTTCTTGAGTTCAGACCTAGATATGTGCGTGGCTGACCGTTTTGAGCATAGTGACTCGAGGTGCTCCATGAGCAATAGTGTATGGATAGAATCATGAGTTGTGGCAAGGCCACATGATGTTATGACCTTTCGAGGAGGATTCAGGTACTCTATTTCTATAATGCGAGACGCGATCTCAGTTCCATGTTATGATGGCACAGAGGGATTGAATTGCAGCTCTTTTGCTGGAGACAGTTGTCATGATTTGAGCTGTCATGATTCGAGTGTGTTCAGACGTTTCTATTGGAGCCCATGTTGTGCTCGTCGTGGCTTAGGCCGGTGTTTGAGGTGTCATATCACCAGTGCGGTGTGTTATAATCAAAATGATTGTTAGAGCCAATAATGAGTGTGAGTATATATGATTTCAGCTGGTAGAAAGGTAATACCGAGATTTGGGTCCGAAATCTGTTGTGGTATCAGTTAGAAGTGAAATGGATTCATGAATGGTTGACCTGAGAGATGGGTTCAATATATCGCATGTTCGGTTGCCGTGGGCATGATATGAAGGTGTTGGAATAAGACTCTATCTAATGAGAAAGGTTCTTTCTGCTAGTATTTGGTTATTGTGGCCAGTTGTCGTGATTAGAGACTTTCGTATCGTGTGATTGGGTTGTTTGATACATCATATGATCTCACCCGGAGTGGCGAGTATGGCTATTACAGATGGATCGTGTGTACTCTGAGTATAGATGGGGGATTCAGATATGATATACGATTTCAGAAAGTGCAATGTGGTTTATGGTTCAGTTGGAGCGAGAAATTTCAGCTAAATGGTGTTGTCGGACTTATATGAGACAAGGTGACGTATGATCACCCGAATATATTCTTGGTAAGGTCATTCAGTTATTGGGTTGCTTCTAGTACCACTCTGATACGCTCGAGGACGAGCGTTTGTTTAAGTTGGGGAGAATGTGACGACCCGGCCCGTCGTCACGGGAATTACCACCCCGATACCTTGCTTTTAGGTGTTGTATGCTTTTATATATCAGTGTTAGAGTCTATCGGGTGAGTTAGGAGTGAATTGGATTGAAAATGAGGCATATAGCCTTTTTGAAGGAAACTTGAATATGGAAAGTCAACCTGGAGTTGACTATTTAGTTAGAGGGCTCGGAATCGGATTCTGATGATTTGGGTAGTTTCGAGAGGTGATTTGTGACTTAGGGGAGCGATCGGAATTGAATTTGGAGGTCCGGAGTAGTAATAGGCTTGAATTGGCTAAAGTTGAATTTTGGCGAAATCCGAACGGTAGGTGAGATTTTGATCCGGGGGTCTGAATGGAATTCCGACAATTCCTGTAGCTTCGTCATGTGATTTTGGATATTTCTGCAAATTTTCAGGTCATTCGAACATCGTTTGGTTGGGTTTTTGATCGAATATGTAATTCGGAAAGTTTTAAGAAACTTAGGCTTGAATCCGGGTGTAATTGGTGATTTTGATGTTTAGGATGGTGTTTTTATGATTGGAACAAGTTCGTATCATGTTTTGGAGTATGTTGGTAGTTTTCGTTGGGGTCCCAGGGGCCTCGGGGTGAATTCGGACCATCATCCGGCATTTTGAAATAATGAAAAGTCTGCTGTAAATTGCAGATCACTGTGCAGAAGGCTAAGTCTTCGCGTTCGCGAGGGCAATGCCGCGTTCGTGTAGCCTGGGGCCAGTTGGCCATCACGTTCGCGAGGTAATATGCCACGTTCGCGTAAGAGAAAGTTGGAACGCCTCACGTTCGCGTGGGAGAAGGACGCGGACGCATAAGAGGAAAAGGCGAAGCATCGCGTTCGCGTGCACTAGGACGCGTTCGCGTAGGGGAAAAATTCGGGGATGGGGAGAATGGCCTTCGCGGACGCGTGACTTCATGTCACGTTCGCGATGAAGGAAAGGATCAAGGCATCGCGTTCGCGTGAGGGACATCGTGAACGCGTAGGGTAAAATCCCCAGGCAGTGAAATTAAAACCAGAAAAAAACCAGTCGCGGGTTTCACACCCCAAAACACAAAATTTGAGTTCTAGAGGGAGAGACTCATGGGAGATTGCTGGAAATCATCGGGGATTCGTTGGAGGTAAGTTTTGAGGCTTAATTACATCATTTTATCATGAAATACTTGGTTAATTCTCTGAAAATGGAAGATTAAAGGTGGGTTTTAGCCCTAGGCCTAAAATTGTAGAAAAACACCGATTTGAGTGGGCAAATGGAGTTCGAATTTAGTAAATTTAATATGCCTAGACTCGTATTGAGACGAGGGTTCCGAATATGTAACTTTTGTAATTTTTCGAGAAGCGCACCAAAAGTCGGGTTTTGACAACTTTGTGGGTTTTGATGCAATTTGGGTCATTTCGAATGGGTTGCGTGAATTTGGCATATATTGATGTATTATCATTGATTTTGAGTAGATTTGGCATTCAAGGAGATTGATTTGTGAGGCAAGCGCAAGGCGGACTGAGGCTTCTACCGGTTCGAGGTGAATGGTGGTAGTAAATAATGTACTGAGGGTTTGAAACCCTGTACTAGCACTTCACAGTGCTATGTTGAGATGAAACACGTGTCTTGTGACGCGCGTGGTGACATTATGATTGGGGACATGGACTTGGTCCTTCCCGGCTAATAGTATACTGTGTATTATGGTTGATAATGAGATTATAACTGTATAATTGGGCTGGTAGCCGTGTTTGGGGCCTTGTGCTGATATATATAGCATTAGGGAACCTGTAGAGCTAGGTGACCTTTATACCGTGTTGGAAACTTTCACTCAGCCATAAAACTAGCTGAATAGCCTATTAAGAGCCAGTACTAGATGTGTACCGTGAGAGATAGATTACTTAGGGTGAAAATTCCCTGATTTAGCTGACCGGGCCTGAAAGGCCAATCCTATAGTAATTGGGACAGGGTCGAGGACCCGTTTTGAGGTATTATATATATATATATATATATATATATATATATATATATATATATATATATATATATATATATATATATATATATATATATATATATATATATATATATATTATATATTGGATCGGGCTGCACGCCGCAGCAGTATGTATATTGGATCGGGCTGCATGCCGCAGCGGTATATATGTTGGATCGGACTGCACGTCGCAGTATTATTGCGCTTGGGCTGTAGGAGCCCCTTCAGAGTCAGAGTCAGCACACATTCTCAGTGGGCGCTGGTATATTATGGGATAGGGCCGCACGCCGCATCAGTATAATTATATATGTGTATATAAATATTGGATCGAACTGCACGCCGCAGTAATATATGTGTGGATCGGGCTGCACGCCGTAGTATCATAGCGCTTGGGCCTAGGGAGCCCCTCCGAAGTCTGTATATACCCCTAGTGAGCGTCGTCGATGTTAAATGGAGCGGGCTGTGCGCCGCAGCGGTATATGTATTGGAGCGGGCTGCACGCCGCAGCATTATACTTATTCATATCCTCATACATACTTAAATACTTATACATTATAGACAGATGTATATATCTCCATATATTGAGATGGTTGTACACCGTAGTGGTATGGGTAAGGATGGGGTCAGTGTGGGACCTGGTTGAGATAGATGTGGACTGGAGATCAGAGTACTCGTTATAGTGATGACTTACCTGTGGGGGGTTTGCCTTAGAACTATTTAGTGATAGTACAGGTGTTCTCACTTCCAGTTGTTATTTATTATTATTACTCACTGAGTTGAAATATACTCACCCCACTCCCCTGCACTTTTTGTGCAGATTCACAGGTGCCAGAGAGCAGTTGAGTTGTCGCAGCTGCTTATCCATTTCTATTCCGCGGAGACTACGAGGTAGCTGCCGACGTCCGCAGAACTTGTTTTCTCCTTCTTTATCATTTTGTTGTTTTCATTCTGCTTAGTCTGGATTTTGTAGTAGACCTCATTTGTAGAGGCTCAGACTCGTGACACCACGATTCGGTTGGGACCGTATTTTGTATGTTGCTACTATTGCGTTTATCATATTGACATGATCACTTGCTGTTTAAGTTTAACTGGATTAATTGGAAATAAGAATTTGCTGGTTTAAGAGGTAATATGGTCGGGCTTGCCTAGCATTGTGTTGGGCGCCATCACGATCGGGGTTTGGGTCGTGACAAAAACATAAATCAGATACAAACAGAGGCAAAAATTAGAAGCAAACAGAGGCAAAAATCTTGAGCAAACAGAACTATTAACAAGAAGCAAACAAAAAATCTTGAGCCAAAACTTACATGATGCGATTAACGAGTGAGGGAGTGAGTCGATGTGACTGGAAGAGAACTAGCGATGTGTGACGACCCGGCCCATTGTCACAAGAGTTTCCACCCATTTACCCCTTCATTTATATATTTCATGTTTCTATATCAGTGTTAGAGTCTATCGGGTGAGTTAGGAGTGATTCTAGTTGAAAATGAGGCATATAGCCTTTTGAAATGAAGATTGTTTATAAAAAGTCAACTTGGAGTTGACTATGTGGTAAGAGGGCTCGAAATCGAATTCTGATGATTCGATTAGTTCCGGGAGGTGATTTGTGACTTAGGGGAGCGATCGGAATTGAATTTGGAGGTCCGGTGTAGAAAAAGGCTTGAATTGGCTAAGGTTGAATTTTGGCCATATCCGAATGGTAGGTGAGATTTTTATCAGGGAGTCGGAATGGAATTCAGACAATTCTTGTAGCTTCGTTATGTGATTTTGGATATGTCTACAAATTTTCAGGTCATTCGGACGTCGTTTGGTCCGGTTTTTGATTGAATGTTAGTTTCGGAAGTTTGAGTTGAATCCTAGGCTTGAATCCGCTATAATTCGATGATTTCTGTGTTTAAGGGCGTGTTTTTATGATTGGAACAAGTTTTTATCGTGTTTTGGAGTAGGTTGGTGGTTTTCGTTGGGGGCCTCGGGATGAATTCGGGGGTCCAAACAAACCATTTTGTGCCTAATGCACTGCTGTTTTCTGCTGCAATAAGTGTAAAACACTTTTGTTTATCGCGATCGCGGAGGTCCCCATGCGATTGCGTAAGGCTATGTTGGGATGCATCGTGATTGCGATGTCTTGTGTGCGATCGCGTAAGTCTGGAAATTAAAGCAATGCGATCGCGTAGTGTTGAGGTCTGAAGCAGTGCGATCGCGTAGTGCATGTCACGATCGCGTAGAGTAATTTTGGAGTCTGGCGAGTTTGTTCATCGCGATCGCGAGACAGTGGCTACAATCGCATAGAGATGCCTGGCAGTCAGAATATTAATATATCAGAACAGTGTTTTCGCGAACCATTCACCCATAACCTCCATTTTTGAGTTCTAAGAGAAGATATTGACGGGAATTGAAGGGGATTTCACCAGGTAATCATCGGAGGTAAGTTTTTGGCCTAATTATGTTATTTTATCATGGAATCTTCGAGTATTTTACTGTTAATGGGAGATTAATGGGGGATTTTAGCCCTAGGCTTAGATTATGGAAAATCAATGATTTGAATGGGTAAATGGAGTCCGATTTTGGTAAACTTTATATGCATGGACTCGTGTTGAGTTAAGGGTTCCGAATATGTGACTTTCATAATTTTTCGAGGAGCGTGCCGAAAGTCGGGTTTTGGCAACTTTGTAGTTTTCGGTGTAATTTGAATTGTTTTGACTAGGTAACATCCCATCGGCCTATTTTGATGTATTTTTACTATATTTGATCAGATTCTACACCTGTGAAGGTTGATTCTCGTGGCAAGGGCATCGTGGATTAGTCATCGAGCTGAGTCAATATGAGTAATGGGTGTGGGTGATGACCAGCGGGTTCGAAACCCCGGTATACCACTTTGTGACGCTGTATAGCAGCGAGACACGTACTCTCCTGTGAGTGCGGGGTCGAATGTGATTGGGGACTATGGCTTAGTCCGACATGTTGATATTATACTGTGTTATTGGCTATTCTTGAGCCGGTGAACCTCCTTCTTGGATGGTTGTGTACATTATTGGGCTGTGAGCCAGTTATTGGGATCCTGCAAGGATCGTTATCATTGTTTCTGTGATATTGACATGCTATTTTACTACCAGTCCTGAGCTATTACTGTCATTATGGTGTTCTAAACTCTGGAACTTCTGATATACTGTTTTCTAATGAAAAATGATAAAAAGAGTTTCAAAGCTACTTTTGAGCCTGTGGGGCTGCAATTGCATATTAGCTGACTGGTAGTGGATCGGGCTGTGCGCCGTAGCGTATTCATGATATTATGCTTGGGCTGTAGGAGCCCCTCCAAAGTCTGAACCCCCACAGTGAGCATGGGTACCCAAATGGATCGGGCTACGTGCCTTAGCAGCCATTTCATGCATTGCATTGCATTTAGCGACATCTGATAGCTGTTATATTGTTTTACTGGTACTTGCTGGTACAGATACTATTGATATTGATACTGTGACAGGGTACTTGATTATAGCTTTACATAGTGCTATATTGTGATTTCTTATCTTCGTTGTCTTACCCCTGTTCATTACCACTAAGTCTGGAAGTACTCACTTTACTCCCTGCACATTGTGTGCAGATCCAGGTACGTCACATCAGCCCTGACCCAATAGCTGCTCGGAGATTACTTTCAGGATATTCAAGGTAGGTGCCGCGTCCGCAGGACTTGACTCCCCTTCCAGCTTACTTTTATTCATGCTGTTATCTATTTCCGCACTTGAGTACTAATGTAGACACGATTACATTTGTATACTCTTTAGAGGCTCATAACTCTTGACCCCTGGTCCTTGGGGAGTTGTTACCGTTTTTGGGACGTGATCCCCGTACTTGGTACTTCTATTACTGTTGTTCTATATTTGTTTTTGCCTAAATTGGTTAAAGTGAGCTAATGGCTATGTGACTTCTGTTGATTGGTCGAGCTGGCCTAGCAGTGTGCTGGGCCCCATCACGACCGGGTTTGGGGTCGTGACAAGTTGGTATCAGAGCCTAGGTTACTAGGCCTCATTAGTCTTGAGCCGGTTGGTAGAGTCTTGTGGATCGGTACGGGGACGCCTGTACTTATCCTCGGGAGGCTGAAAAACTTTAGGAAACACTCCACATTTCTTGGAGTTCTTATCGTGCGTACTTGATTTAGCTTGAGATATAATTTTTGAAATTCCTTCCGCACGTCCGTGTATGCATCGAGCGCTCAGTAATATAATTGCCTTATGGCTTGTGATTCCCCGATTGAGGGGCGAGATATAATCTCCGTGAGTTCTGTTGAGTGATCGGGCTAGCCTAGCAGTGTGCTGGGCGCCATCATGATCGGGTTTGGGGTCGTAACACGAGGCTCAGGCACTGGCGTGGCGTCTGGCGGAGAACTAGTGGTGAGCTTGAGAGTTAAGGCTTAGGCGTCTGGCGTTACACGATGCGATTGACTGTTTGGAGTTGGGGGCTGCAGCAGAAATACAATGAGAGAGACAAAGACTGAGTGAACTGAAGAGGGAAGGGAATTAGTAAAATAAAACCTAGTATATACTTAAGAGTAGATTAGTAAATTACTTCATTCTTATTCGGTTATCGTTTTTTACCCAATAACAAAAATGCAAACCGAGACCGAACCGATAACCCAATAAAAAATTTTCTTTCCCCCGTTACCGAACTGTTAACCCAATAACCCAATAAGGAATTAACAGTCCGGGTTATCAGTTTACCCGATATATGCCCACCCCTAGTTTGTAGTGACATTGCAACTCTTCCATCTAGGGAGTTTGAATCAACTTTGAGAATACCTATTATAACTTGATTACAAGTCGAAACATCAGGTGCTCCAATTATGTCTTAAAAGAGACTCTTTTCACGTATTACAAGCCAATGGCCATAAAATTTAAGTGCCTGATTTTTTGAATTGATTATGATAATCAACCGTGTTAGATCAACAAATCCTAGGAGATCTTCAGATCTGACCGTCAGCGACAGCGGCAACGGCGGAGATCTGACGGTCGGCGGCAACGGCAAAGATCTGACTGTCGGTGATATCGACAAAGAACGGTGGGTAAGGCTTTGAGGGAAGGCTTTGGGCAGAATGAATTGTGTTAGACATAATCTTGTAAATACAGTAACGTATTGAGAGAAAATACAAAAGGGAGAGAGAAAAATAATATTTAGCATATATGATGCCTTAATTGTAGGATGTAACTATATTTAAATTTTATGCTATAAAGGATAAAAGTTATTTATGGAATGTAATATTTAAAATGGTATTTATTATTGATAAATAGGGTACTAAGATTTTCTATAGGGTGTAAAAATTCTTTTTAAATATACTTTACGGGATTAGTTGGCCTTAACTTAAAATGGAAGGCAAAAATGGAAATTAGTAACAATGCATATATGCAAATAGGGTATTATCACTTTTAGTCCGCGACAAAATTTATTTATATTTGGTATTTAAAAAAATATATATATATATATATATATATATATATATATATATATATATATATATATATATATATATATATATATATATATATATATATATATATATATTGTATATTTTAACAAAAAATATATAATTTTACGACTATTAATTTTACACCTACTATGAAGTTTCATTTTTCCAATAAAATAAATAAGAGATTTAAAAAAAATTTAGAAGGAAATTTTTTGAAAGTGATTTATAAGCTCTTTCTAATCTTGAATTATAGATCAAATCCCAAACGTGTCGAATTATGGAGCAATATTTGTGCCCATCTAGTCATTGGCTCATGGTGGGCCATCATTTGCTGAATTGCATGGTTAGCCACTAATAATCCCTCTTAGTGTGGACAATGTTCTCCCTAGAGAGATTCATGCTCGAAGGGATTTCCCAACTAGGAGCTCGACTCCCCCGTGGGATCATATTGAGCTTCTTTAATCACATTTGGATGGCCTATGGAGGGCGTGCTAAATCCCTGACCAGGTGGTTATGGAGCCGGCCGGGACCTACTATATTAGCATATACCGGTCAGGATTTTGCACTTTTATGAGTGCCCGTTCCTGATCGGGTACGATCAGCTTACTCCCTACAACTAGAAAGTGTGTTGCATTTTGACCACCTATGCAACTAAGGCTGGACTCAACCTCTCGGTCCATCATCTGTTGCAGTTATTTAGCCCCGGCTATATGAGAGGCTCCATGCTGCAGCTAAAGAGCCGTGGCATGAGGGGCCTGGTTGCTAGGGCTGAAGACAAGTCCAATCGTCACTTCTAGTGCAAATTTTTCTACATCATGATGGAAGACCTGGTGTCGAACCCTGAGGGATTCCCAAAGAGGTGGAATCCGGAGCGTGAGTGCTTTTACCCTTATTTAGTATCTTCACAACCTTTGACCATTCAGTTCTTATAACTTATTTTTCTGCTCTCTCCTCTTTTCTGCAGCGAGGGCTTCTCCACCCTGACCTGTTGAAGACATAAGGTCGTGGGTGGAAAGGGTGATTCGCTTTGCGGAGGAATGCCAGATTGTGATTCCAAGCGGGTACAACCTATTGCTGAATAGCGAGCATGCCACAACAGATATGACTCTACTGTATGAGGCCGCCGAGAGTGAGAGTTTAAAGGATGTCAGCGATAGAGACCTATCCTGATGAGTTGCCGGTACGGCTTTGCAGGTATGTTTCGCTCTTTATGTTTTAAAGAATAAACCTCGGGTGTATACTGATTTTTTTTCTTTTCTTCAGACTCTCGTTTTTGAAGTAGAGAGGGGACGGTGAGCACAGAAGAAGGCCGCCACCCTTAAAAGGGTGGTGAAGAAATAGAAGGGGTTTCGTGCCAAGCACCAAATATTGGCGGACTTATATGCTCAGGACCCGCAGTTTCAAGTTTTTCGTGGTGGGAGATGTTCCAACTGTTTTGGATCGTCTTTCCTTCCATTTTCTCCAGTTGAAATGACCATTTATCTGCTTCTGCTGTGATTTTTTACGGTCAATCCCAGTTGGTGCCAGTTTTCCCTCGCTTGGGTCTTTAGATGCTAATGTTTTAGCTTTGAGGATGTAATCACCCATTTTGAGTGATTGTATTTTGTCCCTCTTATTGTATTATCTTTCGATTTGTTGTTTCTGGGCCACCATCCTTATGTGGGACATTTCTCTTCTTTCCTCGGCCTCATTGACGTCTTGAAGTCTGTTCAAATCGTTTTCTGCCCCGCTTGTGTGCGAATACCTCAGGCTTGGATTGCCTACTTTGACTGGTATGACAACGTCTATTCCGTATACCAGTGAGTATGGCGTTTCTCCCGTGGAGGATTTAGGTGTGGTCCCGTGTGCCTACCTCTGGTAGTAGTTCAAAACTTAACCCTTTGGCATCTTCGAGCTTCTTTTTCAGTATATTCAGTATTATTTTGTTGGACGATTCTGCCTGACTGTTGGCGGTGGATGGTACGGCGTGGAGTGTATTCGTTTGATATCCCATTGGTCGAAGAACTCTGTCATTTTCCGACCGATGAACTATCGCCCGTTGTCGCAGGTGATTTACTTAGGGATGCCGAAGAGGCAGATGATGTTTTCCATATGAAGGCGATGACTTCCTGTTTTTGTATTTGAGCGTACGCACCTGCTTCTACCCACTTAGAAAAATAGTAAGTTAAAACTAATAGAAATCGTACCTTTCCCCGTCCTGCCAGTAATGGGCTTACTATGTCCATTCCCCATTTGATGAAAGGCCTCGGGGAAGCGACTGAGTAGAGAGGTTCTCCTAGTTGGTGTATCATGGGGGAAAACTTTTGACATCGTTCGCATCAACGGATGTATTCTGCCGCATCTTTCTTCATAGTTGGCCACTAGTAGTCGGCCCGTATTAGATAGCTCACGAGGGCACGGTTGCCTGTATGGGCGCGCAATAGCCCTCATGTACTTCCTCTGGTAGCGGTGTCATTTTATTAGGACCTAGGCATTTGGCAAGGGGTCCACCAAAGGTCCTATTGTAGAGCTCGTTATTTATCATGCAATATCAGGTGGCCTGTACACGGAGCTTCTTGGCTTCTTTTTTGTTAGGCAGAAGTGTACCTTCCTGCAAGTAGGACAAGAACTGGTTGCGCCAGTCCCAAGTTAATTTTAATGAGAGTACCTCTATATGATCAATTACTGAATGGATGAGGGTAACGACGCTCTCTTTGTCGAAGTTTTTGGTGGTTGCGGCCAGTTTTGCCAGGCCGTCTGCCTCGGCATTCTGTGCCCTGGGAACCTGCTCAAAGTGGAACTCGTCGAGTTCAGCCATTAACCTGTGGATTTCCGCCAGGTACTTTTGTAATCTCTGTTCCTTGATTTCGTAAGTACCAGTGACTTGGTTTACAACGAGTTGAGAGTCGCAATGGAGAACAAGATGGCGAGATCCATACTTGATGGACAACTTTATACCTGTGATAATGGCTTCAAATTCTGTGTAGTTGTAAGTCATATAGGGGCATCGTATGGACTAGGGAATTATTTTGCCTGTGAGAACTTTGAGGACAAGTCCAGTACCGATCCCGAGGCATTAGCGGCTCCGTCCGTGTAGGGATACCATAGGTCGGTATTTGAGGGGGCGCGATGTGCCTCCTGCTCCACCTCTAGTAGTATTTTTGTACTAAAATCGGCCATGAAGTCGGCGAGGACCTGTGACTTGATGGAGGTTCTCGGGATATACGAGATATCTTGTTCGTTGAGCTATATGGCCCATTTGGCGAATCTGCTCGATAATTCAGGTTTATGCAGTATGCTTCTCAAGGGGAACGTAGTCACCACTTTAATGGGGTGGCATTGGAAATAGGGTCTGAGCTTCCATGAAGCTGTAACCAGTGCCAGGGCCAATTTTTCAAGGTGTGGATACCGTGTTCCGGTGTCCACCAGGGTCTTGCTAATGTAATAGATAGGGGATTGTGTACCTTTAATCTAGCGGACCAATACTGCACTGACGACAACTTCAGACATGGCCTGGTACACCTGCAGGGGCTCGTCGGGTCTACTTTGGCTAGTAGTGGGGCCGAGGACAGGTACGCCTTTAGTTCTCTCAAGGCTTTGACGCAATCTTCGTTCCACTGAAATCCGTTGTCCTTTCTCAGTATGTCGAAAAATTTCGTGGCATCTATCGGAGGATCGTGAGATGAATCTAGACAGAGTGGTTATTCGGCCAGTAAGCTTTTGCACCTGATTTTTGTTGTTTAGTACTTTGGGTATCGCATCAATTGCCTTGATTTGGTCTAGATTGACCTCGATACCTCGTTGGGATACGAGGAATCCTAGAAACTTTCCTGAGGCTATGCCGAAAGCATATTTCTCGGGATTCAGTTTCATCTTGTATCTCCTCAGTATTTCGAAGGCTTCTTTTAAGTGGTCGATGTGATCCTCTTTTTTTGTCGACTTTACCAGCATATCATCGGTGTATACTTCCATGGTCTTACCAAGCTGCTCTTTGAACATCTTGGTGACCAGTCTTTGTTAGGTAGCCCCTGCATTTTTGAGCCCTGAAGGGCATTACTTTGTAGCAGTAGGTTCCTTGGTGGGTGATGAAGGTTGTCTTCTCCTGATCTTCCTCGGCCATAAAGATTTGATTGTAACCGGAATATGTATCTAGGAAACTCAACAATTTGTGTCGTGCAGTGGAGTCGATCAACTGGTCAATATGGGGAAGAGGGAATGAATCCTTTAGGCACGCTTTATTCAGGTCAGTGAAATCCACGCACATCCTCCACTTCCCATTTTTATTTTTAACCATGACGATATTGGTGACCCACTGTGGGTACTTGGATTCTCTGATGGAGCCGTTGACGAGTAGTTTGTCTATTTCCTCGCTGACCACTTCATTGATTGTGGCATTAAATTTCCTTCTCATCTGTCATACCAATGGATGCAGCTGGTACACGTTCAACTTATGTGTGGAGATATCTTGTGAAATCCCTGGCATATTTGAGTGGGAAAAAGAAAACAGATTCACATGGTTAGTTAGGAATTCATGATACTTACTTGGGTTGGCGAGGCCATGGCCGATGTAGGAATTCTTTGATGGGTTGGTGTTGTCCAATTGGACCGGGTCGAGATCCTTTATTGTTGCTTTACAGGCTTCCACGACATCAGGATCTTGGATGGTGTCTGTCGTTAGGTTGGTTTTAGTCCCCGACACGACTAATTGCTATGCTTCAGCGCTTGACCCCTTAGTTATTGGGTGTGGGTGCAGTCTTGGGTTATTTTGTAGCACTCTTGTGTGGTGCGAGGCTCTCCCCTGATGTTGAATATTCCCCATGGGGTGGGGAATTTGACCACATGGTACAGGCTTGAAGGGACCGCTAGTATGGCATGTATTCACGAGCAACCCATGATGACGTTATATGTCGTCTCCTGGTTCATCACGTGGAAAGTTGTTTCCAGCATTACTCCTCCCGCGAGGATGGGTAATGTTATTTCTCCAGACGTCCGTTCCACTGCATTGTTAAAATCGGTTAGTGTTGTGCAGTGCGGTATTACCCTATCCTCGAGTCCCATTTGTGCGAGGACACTTGGGTGGATAATACATGCACCACTTCTGTCATCAATCATGACTCTTTTAACATCCGTATCAATAATGTGTAAAGTAATAACTAAGCATCATAGTGAGGGAAAGACAAACCATCGGCATTAGACTTATTGAAGGTGATACTACCTTTGAAGTCATCATACCGCTTGTGAGAGATAGCCTGCTTCAGCCTGTGAGTGTTGGTGAACTTGATATGGTTGATCATTTAGTCATTACCGCCAACGACGACCATGTTTATTGTCCGCATTGGGGAAGGCAGCTTTGCTGGCCCGCAGGACTGCTCTCGCCTGCGTGCGAAGTTGATTTTTCCTTTTTCGCTGAGTAGTTCTTTTAGTATCCTTAGTTCAGCATCCTGACTACCTCTTGCCGCAGACCTATGCATTCTTCGGTCATGTGCCCCTGTTCCTGATGGAACTCGCATAGAACGTTTGATTTTCTTGTGGTGGGGTATGACTTCAACTTCTGAGGCCATTGCACCTTGGTGCCTAGCTTCTCTAGTGCGTACACTATTTCTGAAGGAGACACACAAAAGTTTTGTGATGATGTGTCTGGGTGGTGGATGGGAGGATCTGTGTATGGCTGATGTCAATCTTTGTTGGAGCGCGGGAGGTGTTCTCGACGTCCCTCATGGCACCGTTCTTTCCTTGCTTCTTAGTGTATCCTTATGAGCCATTGAGTTGACCCGTTGAGATCATCCTCATCTGCCCGTACTTTAGCATAATAGGCATTGTGGATTTCTTCCCATGTCGTAGAAGGATATTTCATGAGGCGGCTCAACAACTTCTTAGTTGCTCTTGAGCCGTCTCTACTTAGTCCATTCTGGAAGGCGGCGACTGCCATTCCTTCCAATATGTTTGGTAGGCTCATTCTCACCCTGTTGAATCTGGAGAGGAAGTCCATGATCCCTTCACTTGTGGTTTGTCTGACGGAAAAGATATCATTGACCCTTGCTTCCACCTTTTTTACACCTGCATGAGCGGTGACGAATTTATCGGCCATTTCTTCGAATGTTAGTATTTCCTTGGTAGGCAACTGGAAGTACCATGTCAAGCCCCCCCCGGTTAACGTTTTACCAAACTTTTTCAGCAATACTGATAGTACTGTTCTTTTGATAGGTCATTGCCTTTCACGGCAGTGACGTAATGGATCAGACGATCCTCGGGATTAATAGTTCCTTCGTACACCCTCACATAGGGGCCATCTTGAAGGTTTTTGGGATAGAGTAGGGGGCAGCTTCTTCGGAGTATGGTTGCTCTACGAACATCCCCATGTGGCGTTTTGGTAGCAACTTAGGGGCTCCGGGAATTTTGTCGACCCTTTCCTAATGTTCCTTTATCTGGTCGCGGAGTGCTTTATTTTTGCTTTGCATTTCATCCATCCTCCTCAGGATGGATGTTAGCTTGTTATCACTGATTTACGTCTCGAAGGGTTGGTTGTTTACTCGCGTCTCCTCCTATTCGACCATGGCAGTGGTAATACTTATCGTTGGTAATGACCTTATATTGCCTTGTGGTGGCTTCTTGACCAAGCCAATTAAGGTACTTGTCAACCACTCTTCCAATAGTTTTTTTACCACCGAGGGTACCTCCTTGGCAATATATGTGGAAGATCTTTTGTCATGCAAGACCGTTAGATCCTCAAAGGGGGAAGGTGGGATCTCTGCACCCGGTGCGGTGCCAGGGGTTGTGTTGATGATAGCATCGTCGCTGGCCTCGTTGAAAGGACCAAGAAGGTTGGTTGTGACCTCCATTATTGCTTTCGATCTAGTGTCATTTTCGGCCATCTTAGATTTTCATGTGATGTAGAGGAAGGTGGTTGGCTGATCTCTAGGTGGATACTATTCTTTTGATTCTCGAAATCCCCATATATGGCGCCAAATTGTTTGGCTCGAAAGTTAGTTGTTACTTTATAAGCTTAGAACAATAAAAAAGTTAGAAGGGTAAATCGTAACCAAATATAGTAAGCCTAAATGTGAGATAAATGTAGTTGTGATATAGAAGATGTTGCAAAAATGAAGAACTTTAAGAACAGTTGCTTATCGAAGTTAAGAAAATAGAGAGAGAATGAGAGAGTTGCATTATTAGATAATAACACTTGGTCTTTTACAATGGGGAGGCCCCCTTTATATAGGAAGGGGCCTCTTTTAAAATAAGAAGAAACATTAAAGCATAGTCGACGTCCTCTTAATTGGGACGCCCAATCGTAAGTGATGTCGTTCGCATCCTTACGTCCAAACCATACCCCTGTTATAAGGAGTTTATGAGAGGGGTCGTACCCTCTTGTCGTGGAGATGTGAAGGGTCATATTTGGCCCCATACATTTGTAACTGGCGAACTTCAGCTTTAGAGCAATCAATCAATGCAAACATCAACATAAAACCTGTGATGGATTCCCTCTTAAATCTGTTACATAATTCACATAGAACAGACACAAAATTAAACAAACTATACTATCAAACAGAGCTCAACACAACATTATTTTATGTAGAAGTTGCTAACATACGAGGGTAATTTTGTTCTCAATCAATGTATTTATCAAGTGACCAGCCAGCAAGTCCTAGTACTATTAAATAAACTACCAAATTTATGACTAAGAATGGTCCCATTAGGCTTCTGTCTGCCATTATTTGATTAACATAATTAAGCTCAGCTGAGAGTAATTGATAGTTGCATATCTGGTTTTTTCTTGAAAATAGGAGTTGAGTTTTTTGGTTGTTTGGATACGTGGTCACTTCAAGAGGACTCCATTGCTGCACTTTACAGGTGTTACAACTTGAGGGGAGGAGGAGAAAGTTAAAAATTATTTAAAAAGTGAGTACAAGTTAAAAACAAATTAAAAAATAGGTATATGTTAAATAGGGGCAACAAGTTTTTACCAATAAAAGACACTCTTGAACTTTTAACCTTTATGGCAAGTCACTTGATCAATGGGCAAATTTTTCAGGTCAGAAGTCAAACGTTCTCGTTAAACTTGAAATTTTACTCATTAGTCAGTTGACATATCACAATTCAAAAATTTAAGATCAACTCATTTCGAGATTATTTTTGTTACTAACCTGAAATATTCTTCTTCTTAACTGTATGGATCAGAATCCGATCCCGAGATAACTGACGAAGCTGATCACCTTTTAGGTCGATTCAAGATTAATAAGTACGACCACTCATAATTAACGATACTTAACCCCTGCCGGTATCGATTAATAAGGCTACGTCCCATCCGCTATCCTGAAGACGAAACCTCAATGTGGTCACGACCGCTGATTGCCAGCTCATACAGCTCACCACTATAAATACCAAGAGAGAAAATCCCAGAAAGAGGACTTCTGCTTCTTGATCACTATTCTCCATAGAAAGAGAGAAATAGAGAGAAAACAGATAAGAAATATCCATCTCATGGAGGGATACAACATGATTGTAAGGCTTTGAACCTCTTCATGGAGAGGCAGACCAAACCAATTTCATCAATAAAAGCTATCAACACTTCTCACCCTAATTGGGGGCATTTGTTATTATTTATTTTACATGGTTCTTGAATTATTACGACTTGCTATGATTATCCCGTAATTTATATGTGTTGTTTTGTATTCACAAAGTGTATGGTAACTTTTGAGTCGAACAATTTGGCGCCATCTGTGGGGATTTGCTAGCAAAATCGCGTAGTTCTTCCTGTAACCCAAAGAAAAGGAATGCCGGAAAAGAAAAAACAAACCAGCTCGATCAAATCCTCTCTCTCTCCGATTTTTGATAGTGCAAACGGGAAGAAGAAGCCCCCATAAGAGAGGATCTCTATGAGGCATCTCCCACACCCTCGATACGGGCCCCAGCTGAAAACCGGTGCAGAGATATCCCAAGCCGAGATCCACCTCAAAACAACCCACATGCCCCGATTGGGAAGGTAACGCATAAACTGCTCAAAGTCTCGAACCAAATTCGATCTTCACCACTCAATTCCCCTAACATCGAGACTCAGGCCGTCCGCCTTCACCAATAAATTCAACTACGGTTGAACCAGGATTCAGGATATGCGCCTTTCGCTCCAAAAATTGATAAATTTCAACAACAGTTGAACTGGGACTCAGGCCACGCGCCTTCGTCAATAAATTCAATAACGATTCAGCCAAGACTCAGGCTATGCGCCTTTGCCTCCAAAAATCAATAAAGTTCAACAACAGTTGAACTGGGACTCAGGTCATGCGCCTTCGCCAATAAATTCAACTATGGTTGAACCAAGACTCAGGCTATGCGCCAAAAATTGATAAAGTTCAACAACAGTTAAACCGGGATGCAGGTCACGCGCCTTCGCCAATAAATTCAACTACGGTTAAACCAAGACTCAGGCTATGCGCTGTCACGACCCCAAATTCGGTCGTGATGACGCCCAGCACACTGCTAGGCCAGCCCGACCAATCAACAACAATCATAGAGCTATGAGTTCGCCTTATCCCATTTAAGCATATCAATTGTAAAATAACAGTGATATATATATATCGAAACAGAGGAACCAAGTCCCAACACATACCAACTCCCATAGACCGAAGGATCAAGAGTCATGAGCCTCTACAGAGTATACAAAGTGTAAGTAGTGAATATAACTGTGCACAAGTGTGGGATGATCAGAACAAAATACAGACAAACTGGAGAATCAGGTCCTGCGAACGCTGGCAGCTACCTCGACCGTCCAAAAGCACTCCCGAGCCGCAATAGAATCAGCCCTTCTGTGATGTACCTGAATCTGCACACAAGGTGCAGGGAGTCGGGTGTGAGTACTTCCAACTCAGCAGTAATAAAAGTAAATAATGCTGAAGGGAAGAAAACCACGATAGGCACTATCTCATGCTACACAATACCGAACTATCTTTTTATTCCTTTCAAGCATATGTGAGTAGATTATTTAGAAATCTCAATTTTTAGCTACTTTCTTTCATAATAATATACCAATACGTGGATACAATCTCAAGCAGTGCAAGTCCGCACTCAAATCAGCCCCTCGGGCTCAGCACTCCTTATCAATTTACACCAGGAGATCTGGTCAATAAGGCAACTAATGCATGTGTGCCAGTCATGTATGAATGCTGAATGTTATGCCACGTAGTACACGTAAACCAATGTATGTAATGCAATGCAATGCATATGACCGCTACGGTGTGTAGCCCGATCCAATTTGGGTACCCGTGCTCACTGTGGGGGTTCAGACTCCGGAGGGGCTCCTACAGCCCAAGCACAATATTAATATCACACCTGCCTGCGGCGCGCAGCCCGATCCATATACCACTGCGGCGTGCAGTCCGATCCATGCATGTGTATGCATATGCTCACATGAATGTCATGCCCTAACATATGGCCCTCGGCCCCAATCAGTCTAACAAATAATCAAGGAAGCCCTACGGGCAACAATATCACATTAACTCACAGCTAAAATATTATTAAGACCTTGTTCAAGTTTTTCATAACCTTATAAGAATGCTCAAAAGCAAAAATCCCATTTTAAACCTTAAATTATAATAAAATATGCACAGTGTTATCAAAACAGTGATACCAATCCCTGAATGACTCAATTAATTGGCACGAAGCCCAAACATGATAATTAGTCCAATTCACTTCAACAATTAGGTGTTATTATTTATTACGCGGGACGGACCAAGTCACAATCCCCAATGGTGCTCTACCCCACGCCCGTTATCCGGCGTGCAAGTCACCTCAACACAGACACTAAGATGTGCAAGTCCGGGGTTTACTAACCCTCGGGACATCATTTACAAGTATTACCCACCTCGAACCGACGAAAGCTCATGCCCGCGACGCCTTAGCTCCTCGAACCGGCATCCACGCACGTCAAAACTAGCACAAATCAGCACAAATATATCAAAATAGGCTAATGGAACATAACCCAATCGAAAGAACTCGAAAAATATCAAAAATCACGAAATTGGCAAAACCCGAGCCCCTGGCCCACATCTCAAAAAATTTTGAAACTCGTATTTCCAGAACCCTCATCTCGCCACGAGTCCGTACATATAAAATTTACCAAAATCGGAGTTCGATTGGCCTTTCAAAACCCAAATTTTCGTTTTCAATAACTAGGCCACAATCCTTCACAATTTCTACCCAAATTCATGAAGATTGATGTTAATTCTACCATAAAATGATGTTTTTGAGTCAAGAAACTTACCTCCGATGAATACCCGATGATTTCCCGGCGTTTTCCCGTGATTTCTTCTCTCAAGGGCTCAAAAATTATGTTTTGGGTATATGAACCTGTGAGCCCTCTGTTCTGTGATTTTAATTTCACTGCCAGGGCCATTTACTCTACGCGTTCGCGTTCCTTGCCACGCGTTCGCGATGCCCAGCTCCGGATTGACCTTCGCGAACGCGACCTTCCCCAACGCGTTCGCGATGCACTAGCTCCCAGCCGCCTATTTTTCCCTTCTACGCGTTCGCGACAGGACTCACGCGAACGCGATGGCCTGATTGATTACTTCATCGCGAATGCGACGACCTATCACGCGTCCGCAAAGTTCATTTTCCCAGCCACCCGGATTTCTTCTACGCGAACGCGTAGTTCCTCACGCGAACGCGAGGATTCACCTGTTTTCTCCTTCGCGAATGCGGCCCTCTCTCACGCGAACGCGTTGCATTGGCCTATCTGGCCTTCGCGAACGCGGGCCTTGCCCTCGCGAACGCGAAGGCTAAAATCCTGCCCAGAGATCTGCAATTTTTCTGCAAATTTTTAAGTTTCAAAAATGCCGGATGATGGTCCGGATTCACCCCGAGGCCCCCGGGACCCTAACGAAAACCACCAATATACTCCAAAACACGATACGAATTTGTTCCAATCATAAAAACACCATCCTAAACATCAAAATCACCAATTACACACGGATTCAAGCCTAAGTTTCTTCACAACTTCTAAATTACACATTCCATCAAAAACCCGACCAAACGACGTCCGAATGACCTGAAATTTTGCAGGCACATCCAAAATCACCTAACGGAGCTACTGCAACTGTCGGAATTCCATTCCGACTCCCGGATCAAAATCTCACCTATCGATCGGATTTTGCCAAAATTCAACCTTAGCCAATTCAAGCCTAAAACTACACCGGACCTCCAAATTAAATTCCGATTGCTCTCCTAAGTCATAAATGATCCCTCGAAACTAGTCGAATCATCAGAATCCGATTCCAAGCACTCTAACTCGATAGTCAACTCTAGGTTGACTTTTCATATTCAAACTTCCTTCAAACATGCTATTTGCTTCATTTTCAATTCAATTCACTCCTAACTCACTCGATAGGCTCTAACACTGATATAAAATCATAAAACATGTAATTGTAACATGACGGGGGTGGTAATTTCCCGTAACGACGGGCCGGGTCGTTACATTTTCCCCAACTTAAACAATCGCTCGTCCTCGAGCGTACTCAGAGTTGTACTAGAAGCAACCCAATGGCTGAATGACCTTACCAAGCATATATTCGGGCGATCATGCGTCACCCTATCTCACATAATTCCGAAAACACCATATAGTCAAAATTTCACAGACCATCTGGACCATAAATCACATTGCACTTTCTGAAATCATATGCCAAATGCTAATTCCATGCCTATACTCAGGATACACTCGAATCCACTGCAATAACCCACATTCACTACTCCGGGTGAGATCATATGATGTATCAACAACCCAATCACTCGAGACGATAGTCTCTAATCACAACAACTGGCCACAATCACCAAATACTAGCTGAAAACCTCTTTCATTAGATAGAGTCTTATTCCAACACCTCCATATCCTGCCCACGGCAGCTGAAGCACACGATATACCGAACCCATCTCTCGGGTTAACCATTCGTGAATCTATTTCCCTTTTTAAAACTCATACCATGATAGGTTTCGGAGCCAAACCTCGATTTTTACCTTTCTAACAAGCCAAGATCCAATATGCTCGTATTCATTAATGACTCCAATGGTCATTTCGATTATAACACACCGCACTGGTGATAAACACCTCAACACCGGCCTAAGCCACGACGAGCACAACATAGGCTCCAATAGAAACGTATGCACACACTCGAATCATGACAGCTCAATTCATGACAACTGTCTCCAGCAAAAGAGCTGCAATTCAATTCCTCTGTGCCATCATAACATAGAACTGAGATCGCGTCTCGCATTATAGAAATAGAGTACCTGAATCCTCCTCGAGAGGTCATAACATCACGTGGCCTTGCCACGATTCGTGATTCTATCCAAACACTATTACTCATGAAGCACCTCACGCTACCAAGCTCAAAACGGTTAGCCACGCACAGATCTAGGTCTTGAACCCAAGCAATCAACCTCACCCACGGTGAAACAATTAACGTATGCTATTAAATCCTAAAAGGACACAACCGATGTGCCACTCGCCAAGCGATACTCAAAACGGTCTTTTCCTCAGAAGCGAGGAAGTATTGTATACCATGTATCTTATAACTAACTATATTTTCACAATATACTGTTGCGGCGTGCAACCCGCTCCAATGACATACCCGTGGCGGCGTGCTACCCGATCCAAGTAACCCGTGGCAGCGTGCCACCCGATCCACGCATAAATCTCGCAAAAGGAAATGCATAACGAGTCGAATTTTCTCATTATAGCAAACATATATATATATATATATATATATATATATATATATATATATATATATATATAGCCTCAAGCTCGGCCACATGAAACGCATCTGACAACGTTTCTCAATACTGGAACTGAATCAATGGTGGATACCTCTACACTGACATCCGCCACTAAGGTCCAACTGACAAAGCAATGTCTACCAGCCGTCCGCTGGTCCTGGGTACAACTACTCTGTTGGAGCATACTCTGATGCTCTCCGCTACGCAATTTGTGCTATTTTCCGACATAGTCCATATCACATTAGTCTAGACAAATCTGACCCATGACAACCAGTCAGCAATCAAGTATCATAATTCGAATTCGTCTTATCAAGTTAAGAGAGAGCCTCTAGGACTTCCGATCTCAAATAATCACAAACGGTGTCGATACACATGATATACCACCACTGCAATAGGCGGACTAACGAGAGCTTCAAGTCTCCAACACATATATAACACATGAATCACAATGCCGGATCTCGTACTCCACTGTACATATACATAACGCACATCAAGCGTCCATTCATACCACGACAGCCATTCAAAAATTTCACTATGCCATCAACGACTCAGTTATTATAGTCGATCCAACAAGAGAATACCACCATACCACTGGATATCATCAGTTTACATTACCTTGTCCTTTTTGGATCATATTCCCTGCCAAGTTAATAGAATAGCAGTACCATTTTCTTAAATCATCGGAAAGATCGATTCTTAATTCACCTGCAGTTGTCCGCGCCGCTCAATAATTTTATTGACTTCCCATATATTATGAACTGATCTCAAACCTAGAATATACCATTATCAACTTTCCATAACACATCGTGTATACCATACTAAGATAACATGGAAATTCTTATCCCTTTACTACGCCGCAAACATCGACGCACTCAACTAGTCAAGGACTTTTATGATCCCATATAGAGAAAACTCATTACACATTCCAAGCTTTGCATACCAACAGGAAATACACTCATTTTTCAACCCACATTAAAACACATCATAAACTCTTTCTCCCAATCATAATGCATAAGTTAAACTGCCAGGACTGAGTCCTTATACCCATATTATACCCATATCGGGTTACACGACTGCCAGCACTCAAAAGCTTTATTGCACAATATCTGCAAGACTCATTACTTCAACCACATACCAGGAATTAGTCGTATTCTTTTTGAATTAGTATCATTACCTTCCCATACGGTTACATAGAATCCCATCATTCACATAATATAACACAAGTACCGATCTCTTCTAACGAAACCACCATCTTTAGCCACATGCACAATCTTAAGACACCTGACTGTTACAAGCAAAATCTTGAACACCGTAAACAATTCTCGAGCGTCAGTCATCCTTATTCAGCTGTAATTCAACTGTCTTATTGAACAGAACCACTCGTGCCTTATTAGAACTCTGACACTGCAGATCATGATTACTTACAGATACAATCAGCTATCTTTCTTTCCTATACGGTGAATATTCTTTACCACATAAGTTCACAACATTCTAGTATTTCTTCACATCTACGTAGCACCATAACCCTTATCAAAATTTCCCAATATACCTAGAGACAGAATCAATATAGCACACAATAATGTAATCAGTTAATCAATAGCAACCTCCCCAACTTAGCTCGAAGCCATTCATCAAAGCACTTTCAACCACTCATATCGGTATTACTCAAGTGATGCCGAAATATTACAATGAGCTTAAACTCAAGTCATTTACAAGCCTTGACAGAGACTCGAATCATCAGAGACCTTAGCTCTTCTGCAATTCTTGCATTCATTCACACACAACATTAACACCCCCTATTTAGGTGACAGAAATCTTTCCAAGTCCCAAATTTTCCAAAAATTTCGGCAGAGTTTCCTTTGTACATTGGCCTATCCACCTGCCAGAGAATCACCAAACCATTCTAAAAATACATCCACATCTCAACAAGATATCACAATGTATTTCAACAGCATTAAATCCCAATACTATACGAATCATATTATCACAATTTATACTTGAACATGCGCTGTACCTGCTCGAATCATAACACATATCAAAATCACTTTAGTCTTCCTGAGTTTAAACTCGTTCCACTACATATAAGGCACTTTACCTTCCAATTACGAGATATGATAATTATTTCTCACGCCTATAGCTAGGGCTACATGTCAAATCACAATAAGAACTGAATACCTTACAGCTCTCCCATTATCAAACTGCCATTTGCACAATAAAGATCAATACCGATCGTATGAACTTCATAATACCGACTCGCGAAATTATTACCTTGGTGCTCAAGCCATAGACAAAGATCTGGCGTCAAGTCCTCCCTACTGGTCCAACATGAACTCATGAGATTATATCTCGCCCCTCATTCGAGGAAATCACAAGCCGTAAGGCAATTACATTACTGAGCGCTCGAAGAGTACACAGACGTGCGGAAGGAGTTTCAAAAAGGTATATCTCAAGCTGAATCAAGTATGCACGATAAGAATTCCAAGAAATGTGAAGTGTTTCCTAAAGGTTCGCAGCCTCCCGAGGATAAGTACAGGCGTCCCCGTACCGATCCACAAGACTCTACTAACCGGCTCAAGACTCGTGAGGCCTAGTAAACCTAGGCTCTGATACCAACTTGTCACGACCCCAAATCCGGTCGTGATGGCGCCCAGCACACTGCTAGGCCAGCCCGACCAATCAACAACAATCATAGAGCTATGAGTTCGCCTTATCCCATTTAAGCATATCAATTGTAAAATAACAGTGATATATATATCGAAACAGAGGAACCAAGTCCCAACACATACCAACTCCCATAGACCGAAGGGTCAAGAGTCATGAGCCTCTACAGAGTATACAAAGTATAAATAGTGAATATAATTGTGCACAAGTGTGGGATGATCAGAACAAAATACAGACAAACTGGAGAATCAGGTCCTGCGAACGCTGGCAGCTACCTCGACTGTCCAAAAGCACTCCCAAGCCGCAATAGAATCCGCCCTGCTGTGATGTACCTGAATCTGCACACAAGGTGCAAGGAGTCGGGTGTGAGTACTTCCAACTCAGCAGTAATAAAAGTAAATAATGCTGAAGGGAAGAAAACCACGATAGGCACTATCTCATGCTACACAATGCAGAACTATCTTTTTATTCCTTTCAAGCATATGTGAGTCGATTATTTAGAAATCTCAATTTTTAGCTACTTTCTTTCATAATAATATACCAATACCTGGATACAATCTCAAGCAGTGCAAGTCCGCACTCAAATCAGCCCCTCGGGCTCAGCACTCCTTATCAATTTACACCAGGAGATCTGGTTAATAAGGCAACTAATGCATGTGTGCCAGTCATGTATGAGTGCTGAATGTTATGCCACGTAGTACATGTAAACCAATGTATGTAATGCAATGCAATGCATATGACCGCTACGGCGTGTAGCCCGATCCAATTTGGGTACCCGTGCTCACTGTGGGGTTCAGACTCCGGAGGGGCTCCTACGACCCAAGCACAATATTAATATCACACCTGCTGCAGCGCGCAGCCCGATCCGTATACCACTGCGGCGTGCAGTCCGATCCATGCATGTATATGCTCACATTAAATGTCATGCCCTAAACATATGGCCCTCGGCCCAATCAATCTAACAAATAATCAAGAAAGCCCTACGGGCAACAATATCACATTAACTCACAGCTAAAATATTATTAAGACCTTGTTCAAGTTTTTCATAACCTTATAAGAATGCTGAATAGCAAAAATCCCATTTTAAACCTTAAATTATAATAAAATATGCACAGCGTTATCAAAATAGTGATACCAATCCCTGAATGACTCAATTAATTGGCACGAAGCCCAAACATGATAATTAGTCCAATTCACTTCAACAATTAGGTGTTATTATTTATTATGCGGGACGGACCAAGTCACAATCCCCAATGGTGCTCTACCCCACGCCCATTATCCGGCGTGCAAGTCACCTCAACACAACACTAAGATGTGCAAGTCCGGGGTTTACTAACCCTCAGGACATCATTTACAAGTATTACCCACCTCGAACCGACGAAAGCTCATGCTTAGCTCCTCGAACCAGCATCCACGCACGTCAAAACTAGCACAAATATATCAAAATAGGCTAATGGAACATAACCCAATCGAAAGAACTCGAAAAATATCAAAAATCACGAAATTGGCAAAACCCGAGCCCCGGGCCCACATCTCGAAAAATTTTGAAACTTGTATTTCCAGAACCCTCGTCTCGCCACGAGTCCGTACATATAAAATTTACCAAAATCGGGGTTCGATTGGCCTTTCAAAACCCAAATTTTCGTTTTCAATAACTAGGCCACAATCCTTCACAATTTCTACCCAAATTCATGAAGATTGATGTTAATTCTACCATAAAATGATGTTTTTGAGTCAAGAAACTTACCTCCGATGAATACCCGATGATTTCCCGAGTTTTCCCGTGATTTCTTCTCTCTAGGGCTCAAAAATGGTGCTTTGGGGTGTATGAACCCGTAATGAAATGTTTCTGGACTTAAACTCACTGCCTGGGCCATTTACTCTACGCGTTCGCGTTCCTTGCCACGCGTTCGCGATGCCCAGCTCCGGATTGACCTTCGCGAACGCGACCTTCCCCAACGCGTTTGCGATGCACTAGCTCCCAGCCGCCTATTTTTTCCTTCTACGCGTTCGCGACAGGACTCACGCGAACGCGATGGCCTGATTGATTACTTCATCGCAAACGCGACAACCTATCACGCGTCCGCGAAGTTCATTTTCCCAGCCACCCGGATTTATTCTACGCGAATGCGTAGTTCCTCACGCGAACGCGAGGATTCACCTGTTTTCTCCTTCGCGAACGCGGCCCTCTCTCACGCGAACGCGGGCCTTGCCCTCGCGAACGCGAAGGCTAAAATCCTGCCCAGAGATCTGCAATTTTTCTGCAGATTTTTAAGTTTCAAAAATGCCGGATGATGGTCCGGATTCACCCCGAGGCCCCCGGGACCCCAACGAAAACCACCAACATACTCCAAAACACGATACGAATTTGTTCCAATCATAAAAACACCATCCTAAACATCAAAATCACCAATTACACACGGATTCAAGCCTAAGTTTCTTCAAAACTTCCAAATTACACATTCCATCAAAAACCCGAACCAAACGACGTCCGAATGACCTAAAATTTTGCAGACACATCCAAAATCACCTAACGGAGCTACTTCAACTGTCGGAATTCCATTCCGACTCCCGAATCAAAATCTCACCTATCGATCGGATTTCGCCAAAATTCAACCTTAGCCAATTCAAGCCTAAAAGTACACCGGACCTCCAAATTAAATTGCGATTGCTCTCCTAAGTCATAAATGATCCCTCGAAACTAGTCGAATCATCAGAATCCAATTCCGAGCAATCTAACTCGATAGTCAACTCTAGGTTGACTTTCCATATTCAAACTTCCTTCAAACATGCTATTTGCTTCATTTTCAATTCAATTCACTCCTAACTCACCCGATAGGCTCTAACACCGATATAAAGCATAAAACATGTAATTGCAACATGATGGGGGTGGAAATTTCCCGTAACAATGGGCCGGGTCGTTACATGCGCCTTCGCCTCCAAATATTAATAAAGTTCAACAACACTTGAACTAGGACTCAGGCCACGCGCCTTCACCAATATATTCAATTACAGTTGAGCCAAGACTCAGGCTATGCACCTTCGCCTCCAAAAAATCAATAAAGTTCAACAACAGTTGAATTGGGACTCAGGCCACGTGCCTTCGTTAATAAATTTAACTACGGTTGAACCAAGACTCAGGATATGCGCCTTCGCCTCCTAAAACTGATAAAGTTCAACAACAGTTGAACTAGGACTCAGGCCACGTGCCTTCGCCAATAAATTCAACTACGGTTGAACCAAGACTCAGGCTATGCGCCTTCGCCTCCAAAAATCGATATAGTTTAACAACAGTTAAACTGGGACTCAGGCCACGCGCCTTCGCCAATAAATTCAACTACGGTTGAACCAAGACTCAGGCTATGCGCCTTCGCCTCCAAAAAATTGATAAAGTTCAACAACAGTTGAACTGGGACTCAGGCCATATGCATTCGCCAATAAATTCAACTACGATTGAGCCAAGACTCAGGCTATGCACCTTGCCTCCAAAAACTCGATAAAATTCAACAATAGGTGAAGTGGGACTCAGGCCACGCGCCTTCGCCATTAAATTCAACTACGATTGAACCAAGACTCAAGCTATGCTCCTTCGCCTCCCAAAATCAATAAATTTCAACAATAGTTGAACTGGGACTCAGGCCACGCGCCTTCGCCAATAAATTCAACTACGGTTGAACCAAGACTCAGGCTATGCGCCTTCGCCTCCAAAAATCGATAAAGTTCAACAATAGTTGGACTGGGACTCAAGTCTCGCACCTTCGCCAATAAATTCAACTACGCTTGAACCTAGACTCATGCTATGCGCCTTCGCCTCAAAAAATCGATGAAGTTCAACAACAGTTGAACTAGGATTCAGGCCACGCGCCTTCGCTAATAAATTCAACTACGGTTAAACCAAGACTCAGGCTATGCGTCTTCGCCTCCAAAAATCGATAATGTTCAACAACAGTTGAACTAGGACTCAGGCCATGCGCCTTAGCCAATAAATTCAACTACAGTTGAACTAAGACTCACTCCATGCGCCTTTGCCAATAAATTCAACTATAGTCAAACCAATACTCAGGCTATGCGCCTTCGTCTTCAAAATTGGCAGGTCCAACCATAGTTGAACAGGGACTCACGCTATGCGCCTTTGCCATCAAATTCAACGAGTTCGATCTCGCTCGAACTATAAGTTGAGATGCTTTCGCCCTCAAATTTAATGAGTTATAACCGCGGCTGAACCAGGATTTGGACGGAGCTCCTTCACCGCTAAACTCAACAAAATTCAATCTCCAACGAATCAAGGCAAGGGTTAAGCACCCTCTCCGTCCAAGTAAGTATGCCCAACTCGAACTAAAATTAGAAACATGTAAAGTTCAGCCTCAACCAAACGACAAGGCCGCATTTTTAGGATCACATCCAGTAGCCCGACCACGCCCGAATTGAGACTAAGGCTAAATGTCACCACCGCCAAACAACGATTCCGACTCGATCACCCCAAGTCAAAAAAGAAAAGTCGCCAACAATCAAAAACTGACATGCCTACCGAAGTCAAACTCAAAGGCAAATCACCCCTTCAAATGCATGCAAAGAAAAACACAAAAAATGGGAGGTGCAATATAGATACAAGGCAAATAACGGAAGGAAGATTTCTTTTATTCATAATAATAATTGCGGGTCATCCCCACTTACACCCGGCCAAAGTCGATTAATAAAAAAAAGGAAAAGAAAAAAAATGACAACAAATGCCAAACGGCGAAAAGAAAAAGAAAAAACACTTCTTTCTACTCGGCGCCATCCGCGTTCCTATCTGCGCCATCATCAGCCCCTGATGTCGCCGTATTAAAACCACAGTCCATACGGGCCTCCCGAGCATTTTGGTACTCCCTCTCAAAAGTAGCTTCTGTCACGATGCCACCTTCCCACAAATTTTTGTACACGTCCCGCTGGGCCTCAGCATAAACCTAAATCTCACAAGCATGGCTAGAGGAAGCGGCATGTTCCAGAAGATGCCGGTTCTCCTCCTCCAGGGTCCCAATCTGCTCCACCACAGTCTGAGCATCCCGCTTAAGGGTACCTATATGCCCCTTGAGGCTCGCCTCCCTGAATGCGGCAGCAGCCCTTACCAGCGACAACTGGGACTGGCCGGCACTGATGGCCCCCTGTAATGCCTCAGTCCTTGTCGAGGCAACATCTATCTGGCGCTTCAAGGACACAATCTCTCCCTCAAGCGCAGCTCTCACTCCATACCGATGCAGCCTCTGTTACCTTGGCCAGGAACTAATGCTCGCACTCGACTACGGCCCTCCTCCCTACCTCGAGCTCCTCATCCTTCTGACGAAGCTGCTCTTCAAGGGCGCTCATCCGGCCAAGGATTTGTTGCACTAGAAGCTCCCACCTTACCAATTCTTCAACCAGGGCCCGGCTACGGGGATTGTTTCTCAAGCACACACACATCTCCCTACACATATACCGGTAGCAGCGGTACTTCTCTAACACCCGTAAAAACACTGACAAGCAAATGTTAGCTTGGCAGATGCTCTCCACCTCCAGCAAGTAGGACTGTAAAACAAAGACAATGGTTAAAGGGGAAAATAAAATAAGGCAAAAAATGGGCAGACCAATATACGAATACAAACCCTCAAGCACATCACGGCCACCTCGTTCATCAACCCGATGTCTGTGACGTCCTTCAGCGACTCGTTCTCTGTCTTCAAGCAGCCCAAATTGCGACACCAAACTCGAGCCTTGGAGCAGCAAATTTGAATTTGTGGGAACCTCAATGAGGCATGACCTCCCTTTCACGCGAACGACCGCGTTTGTAAAGCCGTCTTAGAATATGCGGACGTCCTCTGGGTCCAAATCTGATTCAGACCCAGACCTTTCTCCTATGGCCTTTCCTCCTCCTCCCGCCGTAACTGCCAACGGGACGCTCAGTCCACCGGCTTCAACAATTAGTGAGCTTTCCCATGTCTCAACTAAGGGAGTCACCAACTGAGTCGTTGAAACGGTAGTATCTCAGCGACCCAAGCAAGTCGGGGCGACATCTACCATTGATTCACCCTCAAGAGAAGGCGTTGTAGTCGTACCCTACCTCACATCCACCGGAGGGGAGTCCACATTAATCACCACAGGGGGAGTTGGCGTAATTACTGTGGGAGGAGCCGGAGTGAATGCGACCCTACGCCTGATCAACAACCTTTCCTCCTTCTCGCCCGAGGATAATTCATCACTAGGATGCACGGTCCTCGACGGCCCCTCATCCCAAAATGTAGGCCATGGAGGGGAAGGAACCGCTGAAGATTCGACTAATGTCGTCCTCGGTACGCGGTGCGACACTAGTGCCGCAAGAAGCCGAGCGATTGCACCCGACCGCTGGAAAGCCAGCTGAGGAGCCCTGTCACGGCTCGCCCTCCCTATTACAGAGTAACAAAATCGGTAAAGAAAACCGAATCACAAACCAAACAAAGGAAGGAATAGACTTGTCACCTGCAGCAGGCCTAAGGCCATGTCTCTCCCAGAAAGACACCTACGTGCGAATTCCTTAAGTATGAGGGAGCAAGGCTTCAAGTCACCCACGCATCCCTGCTAATGGGATCGGTGGCAGCCTCTCAGCTATATGAGCGACAACGAGTTAACATTCACAAATGTGAGACTTGTAAAAAAAAAGAGAAGGTAAAAAGGAAGGAAATTGATTATCACAATAAAGTAACTCACGTGCATGGTTCCAAGCCTCCGGGAACCATGAATGGGATGCCACTAAATGCTCGGTCCTGATGTAAAAGAAGTGCTCGAAAGGGTGGGGTTCGACCTTATCATCCAGCACCACAGTTAGCTCCCTCGACCCATGAAGGAACACCCGAAGCATGGTGCCCTGGACCCGTTGGGGTGAGCACGTGCTGCAACGTAACCACCCTACCCGCCGATTCCCCGTACTTGAGGAACATCACTAGTAATTTGTAGAGAGATGGGGTGAGCTAGCCCGAGCATACCCCGTAATAGCGACAGAAGTCCACCACTAGCATAGGAAGTGGAATCCTGACCCCCAACCTGAAGGGATACGTATAAAAAATGCAGTATCCACTGCGATTGGTGTGAACCCTCTCCTGCTTCTAGCTAGGACAATGTCGGCGTGAGTCGGAATGACCCCCTGCTCCCATAATCGGGCCATTCCAATCTACCCCATCAGTGGGGCTTCATCCACAAGGTCAATCTCCCCCATCAGTGAGGCTTCATCCACAGGGTCCTCTCTGCCATCGACATCGGGCCGAGGAAGTACCTCGTCAACTGACGGAATCCTACTAGTCTCCGCCTGCTCAACACCTCCCATTGCCGGAGATGGCCCTTCAATTGCTTGAGGATTACCGGCATGTTTATCGGAAGAACATTGCGTGAAGAACTGCCTGCCATTGCTTAATTGGTTGAAAAGAAAAGAATAGTATTCAGTGGAAAAAATGAGAGTTATCACAATCAAGAAGAGAAAGGAGAAAGTGAACTAGCTGAATAAAAAACTTCCTCAGAACTATTCTCAGATGAATAAAGAACTAATGAGAAACGGATGCCTCAACCAACCTTTATAGGCAGCATAAATGACTTCGGGAAGTCCAATAGACGCCATTAACTGCATAACCAACCGTCAAACGATTTGATTCTACCGAGACGTGCGCCATCATGACAAGCACCATAAAGTGCCCACTCGGCCTTCTGTTGATACCTCGCCAGCTGAAACGATCAAAGCGCCTTGCCGATGTGGGGGAAATGTATCATACGTCCTCAAAACTCTAAACACTACAGGTGACGTACTTAGCCAAACTACAGACGACCCATCTCCTGTCGCCAATGGCACCTGCAAATCTAAGTAAGCATAAGGATCAGAATGTAACTGACTTTGATCTCGCCCGAATTGCGCTAACAACATCATACACCTTCATGATGAGGAGATACCCTACCTTGATCACATAATGACTTGATTATATGGAAACATGACGTCGAAAAATTCTACAAAATTTGGGTCGTCGCCATAGAGAAAACGGTCTCGACCAGAGCTACGACCATCTATCCTTTATCCAATTCTTTTAGATCAAAGTCGATGAAATTCGCTCATCAAGCTCGTACGAGGCACAGCCTCGATAAGCGGAGGGACTAACTGTATGGGTTAGAATCCGGCCCCACGATAACTAACAAAGCTGATCACCTTTTAGGTTGATTCAAGATTAATTAGTACGACCACTCATAGTTAACGGTACTTAACCCCTGTCGAATTTGATTAATAAGGCTACGGTCCATCCGCTATCCTGAAGACGAAATCTCAATGTGGTCACGACCGTCGATTGCCAGCTCATATAGCTCACCACTATAAATACCAAGAGAGGAAATCCCAGAAAGAGGACTTTTGTTTCTTGATCACTATTCTCCATAGAAAGAGAGAAATAGAGAGAAACATATACGAAATATCCATCTCATGAAGGGATACAACATGATTGTAAGGCTCTGAACCTCTTCATGGAGAGGCAGACCAAACCAATATCATCAATAAAAGTTGTCAACACTTCTCATCCTAATTAGGGCCAGTTGTTATTATTTCTTTTACATGGTTCTTGAATTATTACGACTTGCTATGATTGGTTCGTAATTTGTATGCATTGTTTTGTATTCATAAAGTGTAGGGTAACTTTTGAATCGAACATTAACCTAATCAGTGAGTGGAAATAGGGGGTGGAAGGGGGAGTTTATATGTCGTATTGTTACCTTTAACCCATACTTTATTTCTCAGTTTCTTTTAAAATTATTCGATATTCGGAACTGTTGATCCGACTAATTTAAATTTGTATTATAAAAATCACATTAGGGAGGAGTTTAAAAAACACATTAGGGAGGAGTTCTACCTCTTATACCAAAGATGATTACATTTTCAAGGCTCAAATTTAAAAACTTTAATTAAATGTGAAAGAAATTTTTCTCATTCCCCTCTCCACCATTTTATGTAAGTTAGTCGGTTCATTCACCAAAATGATAGCCTAAATTGAAACATACGTCATAGTTAATCGATAAAGCTTATGTAGTCGCACACTTATTTAGTTTAGCATACATCGCGTGTGAATAAGTAATTTTTTTCTGCCATCTACAATTGTTGATGTAAGATTTTTTAATTTATTTATTTAAAGTTATAAAACACAAATTATTACTAGGTGATATGAAGTTCTACCGCCAGACTTCAATTTATACACTTCAATATTTAGATATCAATTTGGTCAAATATCACATAGCATAAGGTTTATGTACTGAAAATAAGGTTATTACAAAATTAACTACAAAATTGTAATGACTCTACTTTTCACAGTGTGGTTAATCCCTTTTACAACGTAGATAGTGAACCAAATATATATATATATATATATAATGTGATTTTTCGGCGACCATTTTCTCCCTTAACTTCCCCTTTGATAGCAACCTATTGGAAAATGTGCCACATATTAACAAATTGATCTTTCTTTTCTACCTTATTTTTTTCCCCCGCAATATGAATGAGGAAAACAAAGGCGAGAAGGCAAAGATATTTTTCTCGTTAGGCTCGTGGAATTAAATGAAACAACATGCGAGATTTGGTCAAGCAATCAATAAATGTGCATTAAAGTATCTGAAATTGTTACAATTTAGATTTCTATCAAATTTGTTTTTAAAGAACCAGGGATTCGCCTGACAACATTTAAAGAGGATGAAATAATTTACATTCAGCACAAAAGTGAACAGTACGAGTCTCACTAATATATACAGAGTTGGTAAAAAGCTCCACAATGGCCAATGCATCACTAATTGAGAATATTTTATCAATGTTACTTTAAATATATTATTTATTTTGATTGTTATTAAAATTTTATTATATGATATTATTAAATCGGTGTTATGTAACAATAAAAAAATTTATTTTACCTAACGATCGATTTGAGGTAGTCGCATCACTATTTTCTTTTCTTTCTCATTTTGTCCTAAATTAGTAGTATTTAACAATTATATTTTATCTTTTTTCTATTAATAACTCTAGATGTACTTTACCTCCTCATGATAGACTATAATCGCATATTTTAATCAATTATTACACTCTAATTCACTGCACTTTAGTTGAATTTGCGCTTTGATCGCTAGTATTTTGCACTAAATGTGTGTTTTTTGTTGTAGGAGTGATTTCGAGTTATGTAGATGTTACGTAATGAATTCAAGTGATTTGGAGCTTTAAAGTCTGAGTAAAAGCCCAAGGGATTAAGCCGGGATCGTATTCGGGGATCAGCAGATGATAGAGCAATGAAACAAAGAATCGAGTAGGCATATTAAGCACTGTCTAGTAAAATGGACATAACTTTTTGCTTCAAACTTCATTTAGACTATATAACATATGGTTGGAAAGTTAACTCAAAGTGCTACAATTTTAATATTTTACGTTTTTTCAAATTCCAAAAGGAACAGGGTAAAAAATATGCGAAACAGTAGACTTGCAAAATTCCACGCCCGGGCTGCGACCACGGGCGTTTAGACCCGAAAAGTTGTCCTTTTTCGCGTAGGAGAAGGTATAATTTTTTGAGACGGACCCTACTTGGTATATATACATGGAAAAATGATATTTTGAGAAGGTTGTACATACTTTTGACATAGTTTAAACCTAAAGAGGCCAAAGAGACTGGAGATTCGACCTAAGGAGGCAGAGACACAATAGAAGCAAGGCGGAAATTCTTCTACGAGTTTTTCCTTCATTTCCTATTTTTCATTGTTGGTTATGACTTTTAGTATTTTTGTTTTACACACTATTATGCATAGCTAATTTGTTATCTAGGGTTTTGATGGAACCTTTTGAAAGATAAATTCTTGTTATGTTTTTATATAATTGAGCCGTAGTATTTTCTCTATTTGTTCAACTATATTATTTTTGTAGTTGATTGAAGGGCTCTCAATTAGCTGTGCCTATTTAGTATATATTATTCGGGAAAGAGTTCATATTTAGGTAGTTGTTGAACAATATCACTCCCGACGTATGTGAGGAATCAATAACCAAGGGTTTAAATGTGGGATTAAGGATAACGAAACCTTGGGTGTGATATAAATGAGTTGTAATTAAAGCCATCTAGCATAAATCATGAGAGTATGTCTAGTAAATTGTTGTAATTACTCGGGAGAAAATTACATAACATAGAGCGCTCATGATCGGTCGAGAATACTTAGGCAAAATTATAAAAGGGAAGCGGGAAGGATTCCGACAATTGAAAAAATCATAACTCTAACATCCTTAGTTTTTTCTCCAACCTGTAGTATCTTTAATGTTAATTTATTATTTTAATTTGTTTGTTAGTTAGTTAAACACAAGAATCTTAATATCTATAAGTTAAGAATTGTTCAAGCTTGTATTCTTGGTGATAGTGAACAACTGTAGCTAATTCTTAGTTCTCCGTAAGACTTTTAGACCGGATTATATTTGCAGCGATTGTTTATTTTTTTTAGTATTAGAGTTGGGCGTGATCACCTCCTCTTCTTTTTTTGATAATAATGCAAGTTTATTCCTTAAGCTATTGGTACGTTACATTGTGAAATGATAGAAAATGATATAATTTATAGTATTAATTGAAATAATATACAATACAATATGGTATATTTGTAAAATGATACTACATAGCACTTATCCAAAAAAAAGTTGTTAGGGACAGAAGTCATTTTACTTAAACTATCTTAACTTATAAATTAATATTACTTATTTCAACTAAATGATATTATTAGAGTATAATCTCTAATATTATACATTTTCTAAATAAAGTTATTTAACACACTAGTTTTGAAAACATTTTCAAAGAAAAATGAAAAATATTTTTGGAAGAAGGGGCTGGGACTGATAATATGATTACCCTAAGTTAATGATAATGGCAGGTTTATGTGGGCTTGCATGTTTTGTGACGGGATATTATCACTTTTAGGCCTTATTAGATTAATCTGAATACCCATCTAATAAGATTAAGTTATTTAAATCTCAATACACAACTAAATATATTAAAATATGTATTAAAATCTAAAAATAAATAATTAAGATTATTTATTTTTAATATTTAAATTTATAAAATTTATCTTTATTTGGAAATTAATAAACATAAAAAAATTCAAATGAAATACTAACTAATCTAAATTCTATCAATAAAATATATAGTTTTTCGAAATATGATAGTTGGTGGTGGTGATGGCTAAATGTGAATGCCGACTAGAGGCGGTGCTTGGTAGTTTTGGATGATGGTGGTGGTTCATACTAGTAGTTAGTATTGATTGGTAGTGCTGGCGATTATGATTGAGGATGGTGGCGCTATGTGGTAATAGTTAATAATGGCAGGTGATGGTAGTAGTTGTGACTGGGGAAGTTTGGTGGGTAGTAGTAGGTTATAATAATGGCTAGTACCGGCTGTGGTTGTTGACAATGATGGGGTGGTCAATTGTGATAGTTGAGGTGGATGAGTGTTGATTGTGAGTGAATATAATATGGTTGTTAGAGGGTGGTGATATTGGGTGGTGATGATCGATGATGGCGGTGGTTATGATTGAGGATGATGGTGGCGTGGTGATGGGGGCATAGCGATAGTTGATAATGGTAGGCGGTGTCGATAGTTAATAATGAATATATGATAATATTTTAATAAAATTAAGTCATTGTTATAAATATTAATCATATATACTTATTCAGACCTATTAAGTGGTTATAACGTAAAAAAAAAACATACTTAATGAAAGATATGAATAATTAAGATCTGACTTTAAAAATAAACGCTTTTAATGTCTGAGATCTGAATGATTAATGTTCATACCCCCATTAAGTGCAAATAAATACGATTTTAGCATGCTCCAAAAACTATTTATATTTGATAGCTGAAAAAATATATAAAATTTGTATAATTTTATATATAACATACCTAATATAAACATATAAAGATAGTAAATTTTATGTATTTTTTACTATAACTTTTACGGCAGACTATATATTATAGTGACTCCTAACAATTTTCCGGGTAAAATAAAATATAGAAAGACAAAAAATTGAAACAGCCCCGCCCAAAAGCTTTTGCATAATTTTGATTCCGATTATCCGACTAGTTTTACCGATTTCCGACGAATTAAACGCCGGAAGTTGACAGCATGCCGCCGGAAGAATCAGTTTCGAAGTCACTTCTCGACAAGCCGCTTCAGCAACTCACTGAAGATGACATTTCTCAACTCACTCGCGAAGATTGCCGCCGTTACCTCAAACTTAAAGGTATTCACTCCTCTTCTTCTGCATTCATTACGTACATAGAACGTATATGAAAAATGCGAAAAAATTGAAATTTTGCCTCTGCTGCTGTATTTTGTTCCGTACAGGTATGAGAAGGCCGTCATGGAATAAATCACAGGCGATTCAGCAAGTGATATCACTAAAGGCTCTCCTTGAGACGACGCCAGATTCCGACGCCGGCACTCGGAAGAAACTTTACATTCCTCGCTCCGACACTAAGTTACACCATGTGCGTTTCCTTTATCTATCTCGTAGCAATATTTGACCTATTTTTTGTTATAGTGCGCTGGTAGTTAGTACTGTATGATGTTTGGATCTTAAGTCAATACTGTAAATGTACCAGTGCATGTTTAAGTGTTTATAGTATTAAATAGTTCTAAAAACTAATGTAGGTCCAGAGAGGGAAAAATACTGATGAAGAATTTATTGAATTGGCTGAAGAGACAGTGCCTGATGGAAGAACACTACAGGATAAAGCTGATCTTTCCAGCTTTGCAACTCCCACTCTGGTTGCTGCTATTGATAAATCAGCTCCTTCTAGGTGAGTCATCGTCTTCTTGATTGCTTTTTGGAGGCACAAGCCTTCTAGAATTTAGATTGAAATTTGGTATTGGAGCGAAAGGCTGGAATAGAACCGAATGGCTATAGAGAGTTCCTATATTAAATCCTAATAAGTTTGGAATTGAGACATAATTGATTGATTGACAATAAGCTCTATATTGTGCTCAATGGATTGTTCCTTTATTGTTATTAAAGAAAAAAGGCGCTTGAGTTTGAAAAAATTTCCTCTTGAATACCAACTTTCATCATGTCTATGAAATAGTGGCTAGCTCATGCCTGTCAAATCAGTCTCTCTGTCCCTCTGTCTCAAACCTGGCCTCCTTGTATATCTCTTGCTTGATTCTCTGTATAATAAGTGGCTTACTGGCAATACTACCCTTATTTATGTTCTTTAAGAATTGTGGTTAAAGTATTGCGAGTAATATGATTGAGTGTTACAAGAGCATATAAATATTCAGTCTTAATGATGAACTTCAAAATTTTAGTGCACTTTGAATGGAATTAGGAGGTAAATGTACCTGCCAATGATATGCATTTGGTTTCTTATACTACCAGTTGTTGACACCATTGTTAATACTCCACTTACTGTGTTCCATGTTCTAACACCACAAGTAATATTTAGAGTGTCATTATGCCAGAAATTTTGCCCCTCAGGGTGACCACAATATGTAGAATTGAAAGATGTTGAAGTCTATGGACTAAGTTAACTATGATCATAAATCATTAAATAGTAATTGCATGTGTGCTTCTAGGCAGCAACTGACTCAACAGAATCCAAAGCTTTCTGACATGGCTTAGAATACAACAAGTAATACAAAATTAGTTATAGGTGTTCTTGAAGTCCCTCATGTCTTTTCTCCTATTAGACATCAATGTTCCACAAGCTCCTCTGGTGATCTCTTGTTAAGTTAATAGTTTCATCTCCATAGATTGTTATTATGACAAATTCATCATTTAGCACCTAGGTAGATACTTTGTCTATTTTTAACAAATCACCAGGTCCAAATATATCCACCTTCAGCTCTTGTTTTTTGCATATACCAATATAACCTATAGTTTGTTGGAAGCTACTCTATTTGAAATGGCATCATAAAGTAACTTGTGATTCTGCATATGTATAAATGCCAGGCCTCAGTTGACTAGCATTTCCTTCAAAAGAAAATTTCATTGTATCTAACTTCAAAAACTGAGAGCTTTTCTATTGGTGCTTCTAGAACAATAGGTTCAGTAGATACATCAGCAGGACAAATGACAATCTTCTACAGCGGCAAGGTGAATGTCTATGATGATGTGCCTGCTGACAAGGTATTTAAGCTTGCTAAAAATTGGCAACTTCAGAAAATCAGTGTCGTTTCACTTTTTTCCTGATACAACCAAACTCGGATAATTTTAGGCACAAACAATCATGCGTGTTGCTTCAAGCTCCCTTTGTGTGCCTTCAGAAACTCCATTGAATGCTACTGTAGCAGCTCAACATTCAACATGCTGCTTACAGGTTGCAAATACCAAACTATGCCCAGATTATGATATGGAACTTCTGCCGACTATTCAAACAGGTCATTAGTTGCATTATGGTGCATAACTTTTCTATCTTGTTGTACTTTACTTGCTTACAATGGTGAGTTGTGAATGTGAATTAAGTAGTGTTTGTTTCGAAGGATTTTAGTTAGGCAAACTGAAAGGTTACTGCAAAAATAAAGCAACCATAAGAAGTCAATATGACGAAAATGCAACAACTTTATGATCCTAAGTGTCATATATTAGTGGAGAAAATATCACTGTACATTGTGACTCCTGTGAGCAATGAGTCTTTTTCCTGGGATCATTAGGGAAGACGTTCATTGTATCCTGTGCCAAAACATTTTTGTTTGATCTTTTACTAAAAATGAGTGATGTTCTCGAATGCATGTAGATGAAAGAAACAGCTTATATGATGACAATCCTGGTAGTCTTCGTTATGTTTTTATTCTTTTCTCATTTCCACACAAATTGCTCATTGGGCACCACGACATTTGCAAATATTAGGGTACTTTGTTCTAGTATAGATTGAAATATAATATGGAATACATTTTAAGATCCACTAAAGAAGTATGCAATCTTATAGAAAAGGGGGAAAATACTAGAAGTAAAAAACTTCCTTTCCCTGCTAACCATATCTTTTAAGGAATATAAAAAGTTACTCTGGAAACACCATTTGAAGCCTACAAATGTATTCTGAGTGTTGGTGGGTGAATTTGTGTTTTATGTAAGCAAAAGATTTACTTAGATGAAAAATGTTGGTCTAGTGCTGTTTCCTTCTGTGGAAGGAACTATAGTGAAGTACCTCATGCTGAAAACAATATGACATTATCAATTTCTGCGTAATTTTCTTCCGCATTTATTTTATGTTTCCGCAGAAGCAGTAGAGAACCCCTCAAGCAGGAAAGCATCAGTACAACGATATCTTGAGAAGCGAAAAGATAGGTATTGCAATAACTGAGCTGCTTGGTATGAAAAAGTGAAACAAAATATTCGCACTTGTTTTCTGTTTCCTCCGTCTCTCACATCTCTGTTAGGTGAAGGTTCAAGTGCAAGAGAAAGGTAGAGATAACTTCAACAGCTAGCTTGGATATCCGTTTAAATGATCGAATGGGAGCTCTTAGCCCAATGGAGCACTCAAGTAGGACTGATCTTTGCTTTCCGCCCCTCATTAGACTATCTTCTGCACCTACACCAAGTGGTCCCATAGAAGAAAATATTCAGATGAATGCTACTTTTTCTAGTGGTCCCAATGACAGAGGTGATGTTGTTTATCCCTTGAATAACCTCACTATTTTAGTGGTCATAGTACTTTCAAACATTCGACAATAATGTTTTTTCTTTTTGCTTCTTCAGTTAGTCTGTGCATGATATAGAGATTGGTTATTGACTGAAAACTTTCTCATCATTTAGGAAGTAAGTGTTATTGCTTCAAAACAATAAAATACTCATAGCTTTCATAAGAATCAGGTCGTTAATCACAAAAGTTGCATTTTAACCTCTGAATCTGTTCTTTCTAAGCTCCTCAATGATTCTTGTTGGCCAACCGAATTGCAAGATAGCATCCGACTTCTGTGTTACTGACTGTTGAAGGACAACTATTGCCTTATTGAACCAACTATCCTCCCTTTAGTGATGTACTGTAAGTAATTAAATAGTGAATACAGGAGCAATAGCTCCATTATGTGCATTCATCCTTGTTTGCTTGAGATCTCCTATAACATATCTCATTTGTTCTTTGCTAGATGCCAGTACAACTAGAAGAATCGAGTATTTACTATACTAGTCATTTTCTTGCTCGTGTCTGCTTAAAACAGTATCACAAGAACTGTGCCAACTTCCATCTCCACTCAGCCATTCACCATAAAAGATGAAATATATGAAACATTTAAATCAGCCAAGTGTTTGATACATATTGTTGCTTTTCAGATGTTAAAGAATGAACATTGGATACGGTCACAGCAGATATCGATTTTGTCTTCATCTGAAATTTATGGAGGCCACAACATTTCTAGCCTCTTGATAGTTGAATGAAGTAGGATGCTGGTAGCCCTTGGTAGCCCCCTTTTGTTCACCAATATAAAAATGCCATTTCTATTTGGGCTATTTTCTGTACTCATGTAAATGAAGAGAGAACTAGTGAGAAATAGTTATCCGCCATGCGGTGTTTGTGCTTTCAAAGTCTTGTATGAGCTCGTCTGCATTTTTTGTATTAATTTTTAGGCAGTATCATTTCCATATTGCTAAAACATGTTCCCAGTAGCCTCGCTAACTTGGAATTGTATGCCCAATTTTATTGTCTGTACTTCTCTTTTTCTAATTCAAATTAGCAAATGCAATTATTGTTTCAATGGTTGTTGCTGGGGCCTGGGAGATGGGGGCAAACCAGCATGTTTTGGTAGTGCACTCTGATTATCTCCTTATCGTTTAAATTATGTTTTCCTGCTTGTTGAAATTTTAAGGAAGACAAAAGGGCTATGTTTTTCTGAACCACATAGCTCGACATACCAGTTATATTCTTGTCAATCAGTGATTGTTAGGTTCCTGAAATTTGTTAATTCCTCTTTCTATTGTTTCTTTGTTTTAGGGTCAACCCTGAAAGTTAGTTTAGTCAGCTACTCGTTAACTGAGACTACACAACAGGATGCTGCACATAAGCACTAAATTTTGTGAGAGAACTGTCTTTATGAGCCCGTTTGGATTGACTTAAAAAAAATGGCTTTTAAGTAAAGTGTTTAAAAGCACTTTATAAGTGCTTGAACTTGTTTTATAAATAAGTAGTTACATATTTAGATAAAAGTGCTGAAACTTAAAAAAAAACGGTTGAAGTGTTTGGTAAACAAGTGCTAACATATACTTTTTTCTGTTAAAAGACAGAAATAACCTTAATTATGAGTTAATTCCATGGGCTTCACTTCTAGATGTAGTTCGTAACTGAAACACAAGTTTCTCACTATACCTTTTCCCCTATTTGCATACCCTCCCTTTTCATATGTACATGTATATATGTTTTATTTTTTAAGTTAACTTGGAGATTTAGAGTGAATTTTTGCATGAATAGTACTTACCAAAAATGCAAAAAATGAAGATGAAAAGGAGAGGAAGAGGAAAGAAGGTGGACTGTTGTCTTCTAAAAGTGCAATAAAGTAGAGAAATAGGAAGTTTTAAATTTTTATTTGACCGAGGGAAATTTGGATATTACGAAAATTTATAATGGACAAGAAAATAGTATCCAAAGTTGGATTTATCCCATTTCTTGGTTTTGACTTTTTTTAAGCTGATTTTAACATTTTTAAGCTATTTTTTGGTTGCCAGACACCTCGGTCAGTTAAGAGGGGCTTAAAAGCTGGTTGTTGGTGCTATATGATACCCGTTTCATCCAAATTTAGAAGTTACAAATTTGAAGGACAACTATTTATTAATCATCAATGAGTACGATAAAGTTTGAATTCAAAATACAGAGGAGAACAGACAGTCAAAGAGTAGCAAATGGGTTGGACGCTGACAAAGGAAAGACAACAGTCAGAGCGTCTCGCGAATATATAATACTCCTATATTGATAGCGTAGTTACTGAATTTCATTATCCAGTATCCATATTTTTTTCGACAACATTAGATTCAGATTTTGGTGTTTGCTCCTATAATTTTCGTTTTTGAGCATAAACATTATGGCTTAATTTTCTCTCTTTCAATTTGATCAAAAAAAAAAAAATTTAGACCTGCTTAAAAATTCCATCATCATTTACTAAACAATTATTGTATTATCATACTATATTATAATCATACTATATTACAAGCATGAAAATCAAACGTTGAATGTGAATGACTGAAAAAACCCTATAATAAAGACTGGGATGACCCTATAATATTATTGGACTTTTAAGGCCTTAAAAATTATACTAATAATAATACCTTCAATATTAATAATATGTAAACCACAAAAGTTTGTTTTGTAACGTTATATTTGACTTGAGATTGTCAAAGACTTTATTAAGGTACATGTGTGACTTGAGATTGTCAAAGACTTTATTAAGGTACATGTGTGAGCACGTGATTTTTGCCCTACATGAGAATTACTCCCAAAATCCAAAAATAGAATAATTTTGTGTTGTGCATAATTTTTTGAAATTTTGTTTGATTTTCTTAATTATTATTCGCATTTTTGTCCATGCATATTTATTTGTCAAAATATATATATATATATATATATATTGAATTTAGGATTTAATTAAGTAATTTTGGGTATCTTTGCATTTTTAGTCAAAATTGTGTGGTTTGATGTTAATTGTTTGTGAAAAATTATTACTTAGAGTTAATTAGTAATTGTGATGGTTTAATTTAATTTGTAATTAAAATTATGATTTTTTAGTTTTAATTCTTAAAATAAAATAAAGAAAAAAGAAAAGGAAGAAAAGAGAATGGAAAATAAGAGAAGAGTTCGGATTAGGCCTTTAAATCATAAAGCCCAAACGAAAAAGAAACCAGTCCCAAACGCCCCAGTGACCCAGTCTAAAACCAGGTCTTTCAGACACCCTAAACGACGCCGCATTAGCTTTGCTAATTGTAAGCCGTTGATCAAATCAACTGGACGGCTGAGATCTAGCTTCCCATTTAACCCAGACTCATCCCAGCCTGACCCGTTACCCGTCTATCCCCATCATTTAATCCAAGTCGTTCAAATTGTTTGATCCAACAGCTTGGATTATTTGAACAATTTTCAATTACCCAAAAACCCCAAGACCCTCTGCCCCGCCTCATTCCTCAAACGACCCATTCCTGTCATGGCCCCAATCCCGGTCTTGATGGCACCCAACACAACTGCTAGGCAAGCCCGACCATTTACACTCTCATCCCGAGCATGAAGCTCAAATCAATTACGTGAATATTAGTATCAACAATAAAGCAAAACTGAATAACCACCCAAAGATCTAGGGTCACGAGTCTAGAGCCTGTAAACATGATCGGATAACCATATCTAAACCAAATACTCAAGTATGAATAATGTATATACAAAGAAAAACTAGAATAAGAAGAGAAGCTAGGTCCTCCGAACACCAGCAGCTACCTCAGCAACTCAGATAAATACTGATGAAAGATGGAGTGATCGTCTATCCCTCCTGTGTACTTGAATCTGCACACAAAGGTGCAAGGAGTAGGGGTGAGTACTAAGTACTCAGTGAGTAATAAATATATACAAGTAGCTAAAAGCAAGAAATCCACAGAATACCACATAATGAAGCTAAACTACAGTCTGATTCCACGTACGAACTAGCAACAAGAACAGTACATTACTACTATCAGAGATAATTCACAAACAAAGATGCAATACAAAGCACATAACCGCTACGGCGTGTAGCCCGATCCATTTAACGTCGACGGCGCTCACTGGGGGTGTGTACAGACTCCGGAGGGGCTCCTACAGCCCAAGCGCAAATACCGCTGCGGCGTGCAGCCCGATCCATCCCCAGTCCACAATAATAAAATAAGTCACAAAAACAACTCAATTTACTTATTTCCATATTCGAGTTCATAATTTATGAAAAATACTTTAACTTTTATTTAATTTTTGCAAAACTGGTGACTTAGCATTTCACTACTGTGATTTCAAATTTCAGGACTGAGATCAGTGATTAAGCAAGTATAGCTACCACATATATACTATCCCCTAGGGATACTATAGGTCGGCACAAGGCCCCAAACAAGGCTTACAGCCCACAATGTCAAACACAGTGTATTTCCATCACTAATAGCATATTATCTATATCCGGGATGGACCAAGTCTCAATCCCCAGTCACAATCAATCCCGCACCTGTCACGGGGTGCGAGCCACGCCCTACTAGCGTCACAATGGCTAAGCTAGGGTTTCGAACCCTTAGACTACCATATACACAAACTACTCACCTCTAGCCGGTCATAGACTCGTCCGCAATGCCTGTTCCTTTAGAATTCGCTGCCTCGCGTGTAGAATCTATTCAAACCACAATAATTATGTCATTTACGGGTCAAAAAAACATAACCCTTTTCAATTTACATGAAAAATGCATAAATACGCTAAGTTGGTAAAAACCCGACCCCGGGGACGCTGTACGAAAAATTCAGAAACTTATGCCGACGCGATCCTCGTCTCGCCACGAGTCCGTGCATATAAAATTTATCGAAATCGGAGCTCGAATGGCCTTTCAAAACTCAAAATCTCGTTTTCAATACCTAGGCCACAATTCTTCACAATTTCTATCCAAATTCATGAAGATTGATGTTAATTCTACCATAAAATTATATTTTTGAGTCAAGAATCTTACCTTCAATGATTACCCGATGAAATCCCAGTGTTTTCCCGTGAGTTCTTCTCTCTAGGGCTCAAAATTGGTGTTTTTGGTGCATAGACCCGCGACTAGTATGTTTCTGGATTTTATTCACTACCAGACCCTATTGCCCTACGCGTTCGCGAAGGACCACACGCGTCCGCGATGGCTCGCCCAACTTCCTCTTCGCGAACGCGACGCTGCACCACGCGTTCGCGATGCACAGTCTCCCAGCCGGCGGGTTTTTCTTCTACGCAAACCCGTATACTCTCACGCGAACGCGAAGCTTCATCCCCCTTGCCTATGCGAACGCGATGCCTAGTCACGCGAACACGATGCTTTGGCCCGCCTGACCTTCGCGAACGCGAAGGCTTATTTTTTGCTGCACAGACCTGCAATTTTCTGCAGGTTTTTCCAAGTTTAAAATGCCCGGATGATGGTCCGAATTCATTCCGAGGACCCCGGGACCCCAACGAAAACCACCAACATTCTCCAAAACAAGATACACACTTATTCAAATCATAAAAACTCCATCCTAAACATCTAAATCACCATTTTCACACGGATTCTAGCCTAAGTTTCTTCAAAACTTCCGAAACTAACATTCAATCCAAAACCTGATCAAACGACGTCCGAATGACATGAAAATTAGCAGACATATCCAAATTCACATAAAGAAGCTAAAACAATTGTCGCAATTCCATTGCGACTCCCGGATCAAAATCTCACCTACCGTCCGGTTTTCGCCAAAATTCAACCTTAGCCAATTCAAGCCTAAAACTACACCGGACCTCCGAATTCGATTTCGATTGCTCTCCTAAGTCATAAATGATCCCCCAAAACTAGTCGAATTATCAGAATCCGATTCCAAGCAATCTAACTCAATAGTCAACTCTAGGTTGACTTCCTACATTCAAGCTTCCTTCAAGAAGGCTATTTGTTTCATTTTCAACCTGAATCACTCCTAGCTCACCCGATATACTCTAATACTGATATAAAAGCATAAAATATGTAAATGCAAGGTAACGGGGTGGTAATTTCCCATAACAACGGGCCGGATCGTTACATTCTCCTCAACTTAAACAAACACTCGTCCTTGAGCGTACCCATAGTTGTACTAGAAGCAACCCAATAGCTGAATGACCTTAACAAGCATATATGAGGGGTGGTACCATGTCACCCTGTCCATCATAAGTCCGATAACGCAATATAGCTGAACTTCCACAGTCCATTTGGAACATAGACCACATTGCACTTTCCGAAATCATATACCAAATCCGACTCCCACGTCTATACTCAGAATACACCCGAACCAACTATAATAGCCCATACTTGCCACTCCGGGTGAGATCTTATGGTGTACCAAACAACCCAATTGCTCGAGACGATGACCTCTGATCACAACAATTGCCATGGTAACCAAATACTAACTGAAAAACTCTTTTTCACTAGCTGAAGTCTTATTCCAATACCTTCATATCCTTCCCACGGCAGTTGAAACACGCGATATATCAAATCCATTTCTCAGGTCAGCCATTCGTGAATCAATTTCCCTTTTTTAACTGATACCACAATAGATTTCGGAGCCAAAACTCGATATCACCTTTCTAACGAGCTGAAATCACATATGCTCACTCTCATTAGTGACTCAAATGATCATTTCGGTTATAACACACCGCACTGGTGACATGACATCTCAAACACTGGCCTAAGCCGCGACGAGCACAACACAGGCTCCAATAGAAACGTCTGAACATACTCCAATCATGACAACTACCTCAACAAAAGAACTGTAATTCAAATTCCTCAATACCATCACAACACGTAACTGAGATCTCGTCTCACATCATAGAATTAGAGTACCTCAATCCTCCTCGAAAGGTCATAACTTCACATGGCCTTGCCACGGCTCATGATTCCACCCAAACACTATTACTCGTGAAGCACCTCAAGTCGCCATGCTCAAAACAGTCAGCCACGCACAGATTTAGGCCTGAACTCAAGCAATCAATCACACCCGCGGTGATACAATTAATATACGCCATCAAATCTTGTAAGGACATAATCGATGCACCATTTGCTGAGCGACACCCAACACTGATTTTCCTCAGAGACTAGGAAGTATTGTACACAAGGTAACATATAGAAAAACTATTCTCCATGTCACACGGTCGCGGTGTGCAACCTGCTCAAACTAACATACCCGTGGTGGCGTGCCACCCGATCCAGATACCATACCCGTGGCGGCATGCCACCTGATCCAAATAACCCGTGGCGGCGTGCCACCCGTACACGCATAAATCTCGTAAAAAAAATGCACACCGAGTCAAATTGCTCATTACAATAAACATATATAGCCTCAAGCTCGGCCACAAGAAATGAATCCAACAAAGTTCCTCAATACCGAAACTGGATCAATAGTAGAAACCTCTGTACTGATATCCGCCACGAAGGCCTAACTGACGAAGCAATACCTACCAGTCGTCCGCTGATCCTGGGTACAACTACCATACTGGAGCATACTATGATGCACTCTGCTACGTGATTTGTGCCATTTACGACGTAGTCCATATCACATTAGTCTAGAAAACCTGACTTATGACAACCAGTCTGAAATAAAGTATCATAACACAAATTCATCATATCAAACTACGAGAGAGCCACTAGGGCTTCCAATTTCCAATAATCGCTAAATGATGCCGATACACTCGTTATACCACCACTGCATAGGTGGATTACGAGAACTTCTAGTCTCCATCACCTATATAACACATGAATCACTATTCCTGATTCCACACTCCACTATACGAATACATAACACACATCAAGCATCCATTCATACCATGAAAGTCATTCAAAAATTTCCTTATGCCATCAACAACTCAATCATCACAGTCGATCCAACAAGAGAATACTACCATACCACTAGATATTATCAGTTTACATTACCTTGTCCTTCTTGACCATATACCCTGCCAAATCAATAGAATAGCAGTTTTTTCCTTAATCACCAGAAAGATCGATTCTTAGATCACCTGCAACTGCCAACGCTGCTCAATAATTTTTTTTTATGACTTCCCATATATGATGAATTGATCTCAAAGCCTTGAACATGCCATTATCAACTTCCCATGACGCATCGTATATACCGTACCACACTGAGATAACATGGAAACTCCTATCCCTTTCCTATGCCGCAAACATCGACGCACTCTACCAGTCAAGGACCTTCATGATCCCATATAGAAGAAAAGTCATTATACATTCCATGCCTCGCATACCGACAGGAATATACTCACTTTCAAACCACGGTAGACCACATCACAAACTCTTTCTCCCAATCCATTGCATAAGTTTAACTGTCAGGACTGTGTCCTTCTACCCACATCGAGCTACGCAACTGCCAGCACTCAAGAGCTTTGTTGCACAATATCTGCAAGACTTATTACTTCGAACACATACCAAGAATTAATCGTATCCTTATCATACCGTTTCAGTTTATTAACCGGTTACTCCATTTACTCAATTTCTTTTTTGAACCATCTTTATTAGCCTTTACTGTAGCACTATCATAACTCAACTCATGTTACCACACGAGACTCGTACATAAGACCACACGGTCTAAAACCCATAGGCCACTGAATACTTTCTCAATGTTTCCCAGAAGTACCATTGAAATACGTGGTACAAAAGAAGGTACAGCCCAAAGAAGTGAAATACGCGAGCATTGAAATGACTTTGAAACAAGGAGAACGCCTAAAAAGGGAAGTTTCTTTTCAAAAGCTTTATTTTATGCATTTGTTGATGGGTAAAAGGAAAATGCCTAAAAGAAGACCCAAAAGGAAGAAGAAAAGAAAGGAAAATGAAATCTCCAAAAAAAAAAAAAAAAGAGAATCAAATCATGTCAGTCCAATATCTCCCAGTTAGAAAACCGAGGGTCTTTCCGGCCAGAATGCCGCGAAACGCTTTTGAATTTCGGCTAGAAAGCCGTGAAAACTTTCTTTAAAATCCCGGTCAGAAAATCGAGGATCTCCCAGTCAGAAAACTGCGGAGCTGTTTCTTTAAACCCCGGTCAGAAAATCGAGGATCTTTCCGGCCAGAAAGCTGCGAAACACTTTTGAATTCCGGCTAGAAAGCCGTAAAAACTTTCTTTAAAATCTCGGTCAGAAAACCGAGGATATCCCAGTCAGAAAACTGCGGAGCTATTTCTTTAAACCCCGGCAAAAAAACCGAGGGTTTTTCCGGCCAGAAAGTCGCGAAACATTATTTTGAATTCCGGCCAGGAAGCCGTGAAAAGTTTCTTTAAAATCCCGGTCAGAAAACCAAGGATCTCCCAGTTAGAAAACTGCGGAGTTGTATCTTTAAACCCCGACCAGAAAACCGAGGGTCTCCCTGCCAGAAAGCCGTGAAACATTGCTTTTGAATTCCGGCCAGAAAGCCATGAAACTCTTCTTCGAAATCCCGGTCAGAAAACCGAGGATCTCCAAGTCAGAAAATTGAGGAGCCGCTTCTTAAAACCCCGGCCAGAAAACCGAGGGTCTTCCGGCTAGAAAGCCGTGAGACGTTGTTTTGAATTCCGGCCAGAAAGCCGTGAAACTTTCTTTCAAAATCCCGGTCAGAAAACCGAGAATCTCCCAGTCAGAAAACTGTGGAGCCATTTCTTCTAAACCTCGACCAGAAAACTGAGGTTCTTCCGGCCAGAAAGCCGTGAAACAACGCTTTTGAATTCCGGCCAGAAAGCCGTGAAACTTTCTTTCAAAAATTATCGGTCAAAAAACCGAGGACCTCCCAGTCAGAAAAACTACGGAACCGTTTCTTGGAAACCCCGGCCAGAAAACCGAGGGTCTCCCGGCCAAAAAGCCGTGGAACATTTATTTGTGAAACTATGGTTTCAAAAATCAAGATTCTCTTGACCAATACCAAAGAGACTTTTTAATCATTTTCTGTGTCACAACTAACTCAAGAATTTTCCTAGCGAAACTGGGGCAGAAAATTTCGTTCGTTTGTTTGTTTTGTTGTCTAAATAGGTTTGACCTCGGGACGTAAAGATCGAGATAACCTACGAGTGGAACCTCAATCCAGAATGAAGAAAAGAAGAAAAGAACCAAAAGAAAATGAGTTCAAATGTTGGAGTAAACAAAAGCGCGGATTGCTCAGAATCTGATTGAAGTCACAAGCTCCGCCGATTCCATCTCACTCAATGTTACAGAAATAATCAAGCACGTACAGCCTGCGAGCATCAAGATTCGGATCGAGGTCTACTGCAAAATCAGCTATGACTCAAGATCAAGTTTTCAAGAGAATCATAGATAGGAATCTTGTAACTCATATTTGATAGCATAGTTATTTTAGCTTTAATTTCTCTTTTGGCGTAATAAGGAGGTCAGTAAGCAGCAACAGCAGCAACGATAGCAACAGTAACAGCAAAGTGTCAGTTCACGGTAGTCCCAGTAACCAAAACTTCCCAAACTACATTGACCTGATTCCTATTTAGCCCAGGATATATAGGAGGCCTCCCGAAGCAAGGGCTCGGTCAAGATCTTTAAAAAATGCTTCATACGGAGTGCTCGAACAGGCAAAAATCGCTCATATTTGTCTATTATTCTTTGCACGAAAACTCTTCGCGTTTTGGCGCAAAGAGGGGCAGAAATATATATATATATATATATATATATATATATATATATATATATTCATTTTGAATTTAGGATTTAATTAAGTAATTTTGGGTATATTTGCATTTTTAGTCAAAATTGTGTGGTTTGATGTTTAATTATTTGTGAAAAATTATTATTTAGAGTTAATTAGTAATTGTGATGGTTTAATTTATTTTGTAATTAAAATTATGATTTTTTAGTTTTAATTCTTAAAATAAAACAAAGAAAAAGGAAAAGGAAGAAAAGAGAATGGAAAATAAGAGAAGAGTTCGGATTGGACCTTTAAATCATAAAGCCTAAACGAAAAAGAAACCAGACCCAAATGCCCCAGTGACCCAGTCCAAAACCAGGTCTTTCAGATGCCCCAAACGACGCCGTATTAGCTTTGCTAATTATAAGCCGTTGATCAAATCAACTGGAAGGCTGAGATCTAGCTTCCCATTTAACCTAGACCCATCCTAGCCTGACCCGTTACCCGTCTATCCCCCTTCATTTAATCCAAGCCGTTCAGATAGTTTGATCTAACGGGTTGGATTATTTGAACAATTTTCAATTACCCAAAACCCCCCAAGACCCTCTGCCCCGCCTCATTCCTCAAACGACCCATTCCTCTTTCTCTCTCACCAAGACCAAACACCCCAAGAACCCTAGTTTTAGCCGCCGCACCACCCTTTCGCCTGAAGCCTAGCGCCGCCGCCTCACCTTGACTCCAAATCAACTCCACATAATCTCCTCAACCTCCTCGTTCCAACCATGTCAACCACCAAACTCAAAACATCCTCAAACCTCTCAAATTTTAGATCAAAAATTCGAGTTTGAAACCAACTTACACTAGATCACTCCAAATTGATACCATACACTCACCTCACCTCCCTCACAACCTAACCATCGTTATTTCCATTCGAATCTAGCGAGAAATCATAAAGCCCCAAAACCAAATTTCAAGAACCCTAAAATTCGATTTAGGGGTTATTTTTCGGATTTCATAGGAAATTGAGGTCTAATACCTTAATTGATTTGTTTTCACTTGGATAATATTTCAATTAAGATCCGTTCGACCTCGAATACCAAAACCCAATACGGCCGAGCTTCCGATCTCTCTGTTTCGTGGTAATTTTTCTGTTTTTTCTGTTTTTCTTTACTCGTAATTGTCGGTTTAGTTTAATCGTTTTTGTAATTTGTTTGTTGTTGATTTTCTTCGGATATTTTCGATTTTTCTATTTTTCCCTCATCTCTTTGGGACCTTTTTATTTGGTTGATTTGTTCGTATTGTTTGTTATAAATATGGTGATGTAAGATAGAAATTCGATTCGATAAATTCGTCGAATAGCTAACTTAGAATCTTGAACTATTTTTTGGCCGAGCTTTATTGTGAGTAAACAATGAAAAGGTTTTCAAATATTTTTATGTAAGATCTTGAGGTTTTCATTAAAGAAACATTAGTCATATGGATATCAAATAGTAGTGAAGCTGCAACTATTTTTTTTCTTCGTACAGTGAAGGTGCACGATTATACGCATGAACAAGAATTTAATAGGCCTCATTTCAAAGAGTCGTAGTAATATCTTTGCAATCAATATGGTGTTTGTTATCAATAGCTATCTTAGAATCTTGAACTATTTTTTGCCCGAGAATCTTAATTATTGTTTGTTATAAATATGGTGATGTAACTATTTTTATGCAATTTTAAATTCACTCTCTTATTTAATGTTGCCGGTCAGTTTGTAAATACTATTAACAGATATTAGAAGTAATTCGTTCTCTTTTTTGTTGATTGATTTTGATTTTGAGTTTAGCTATTGAATTGGTTATAGCTGTTATGCAATAATTAGGGGGCTGCTGATAATGTCTAGGGGTTAATTAACAGTACGGTGTAGAGGTCTGGTAGTTTTAGATCGGGGGAGGGGAGGGGGGGGGTACATTTTTATTATTAATTAAGATTAGTGAATAGTAGGTATTTGTCTATTGTTGACTTAAAGGGGGCTGCCTTTTTTGAATCTGGAGGCTATAAGAAACATTGAAAAGAGCAGAAACAAAAAAAAAACACACTCTTACACTTGAAAAAATAAGTGCAGATTCTAAAAATTCAGATTTTTCAACATATTTTAATCTGAGACATAAGAGCAGATCTTTGAACACTGATTTCTTACACTGATTCTACACATTCTTAGACTTTGAGAAAACAGACTTTTAGACACATTCTAAAATAGAAAATTGAGAGATAAGAGCAGGTTTTTTCATTCATTTTAGACAGATTTGATAGAAAAACACTCTGCCTTTCTGAATTCTCTTGTTCCAGTTTGTTTTACTGTTCAATTAAAGTGTAGTTTCGAATTATTTCAAATCAGTTTGGGTTCTGCTGTACTGGTTTTCATTGCTGTTGTTACTCTTGCTGACTTATTCACTCTCTTTCATTGTATCTCATTTCCAGGTACATGTTCTTGAAACTTGTACAATATGATACTCAAATTGAAGATTGAAAGGGAAATAGAATTTTTGAAGCTCAAACATTAGTCTACTGGCTCATAGCTTATTTATGAATTTCCTCTGTTTCATTTTTTACAATATATGTTTACTTTAAAGTTTGAATATGGTTCTGTTAGAGTGTAGATGATTAAGAACATTTGAGACCTTTTGTGTAAACGGACTGTATAATCGAGATAATCTTAGGGTTGTCATGGACTGTTAATCATGATTACAAAAGTTTGTATATGCAATTATAGTATATGTGATTAGTTATATAGCTTATGGAACAAGGAGGTTAAATTAACTTAAAGTTGTGCTTTAATAATTTGTTAATTAAAGTCTGTTTTCTCATATATTAATATATAATTGTACAATATGGAAAGTATAAAACTTCTAGGTATTAAACTATTTTGTTTTCCTTGGATTTTCGCTGATTGATTTCGGAATACTACAATCTAGATCTAAATAGTAATAATTAATTATTATATGTTAAATAGTTTAATAATGATGAATTTTTCATTTGATCTCTTTCATTTCGTTACTTGTTTTAGCATTTTTTTATTATTTTCGTTTCTTTTTTTTTTTCTATGCTCTCCTTGTTCTGTTGCTGACTTGCTGTAACCCATTTTGGGATAGTCAGTCTTGATATCTGTTTAATAGTAATAAGTTTAATTATATTGGTAATTAGTGTAGTTAATGCTTTATTATGCTAGATTGGATTTTTATCACCTAGATGTAAACCTGTTAAACGGGCCGGGTTGGACCGGTTCCGGACCGGCCCAGACCGGTAGAAACCGGAACCGACCCGGACCGGTTGAGAAGGGGCCGGGTGGGCTGAGTTTTTATGGGGTAGGGGTTAGTTCCGGGAAAAATATAATAACGGGTAACCGGAACCGGGTAGGCCCGGTCCGGCTAACAGTACCCTTAACGGGTAAACCGGCCCGGCCCGGCCCGGTTCAACGGTAATATTTTTTTTTTTTTTTTTTTTTAAAAAAAATTCAGAAATATGGGGCCCACCCCAAACGGCTATATCAGAAAAATCCGTTGGCCAACGGATCTATTGAAGTTTTGGCCATTTTTTTTTTAATTTTTAACACATTTTTAACTTACAAATGTAGCCTTATGTAAATCTATAAATACCCCTCCCCCCTCTTCATTTCTCACTTAAAATTCTCATCTCAATCTCAAATTGTCTCATTCACCTATTCTCTAATTATCTAGTTCAAGACTTCAAGTCTTCAACTTCAAGTCTTAATAATTTCTCATTTCATCTTCGAATTTATTTGGCTCATTTTTGTTGAATAATTGAATTCAATTATAGTATTTTATCATTCGGGTTTTGAACTTCAAGTTGGAATATTGGCTTGACGTTTGTTCGTGGCAACATCGAAAATTCGGAATTGCATAACCAAGTGCTCCAATTCGGTGCACTCCCTCCTGTCACACCCCTTTTTTACGCACCCGTGAGGATACAAAGAGTTTTTCCAATTAAAGGACAATCGAGATGGGATTTATTTTAATTATTTCAGAGTCGCCACTTGGGAGATTTTATGGTGTCCCAAGTCACCGGTTAAATCCCGAATCGAGGAAAAGAATGACTCTATTTAACAGTCCGCGAACCGGAAATCCGGATAAGGAATTCTATTAACCCGGGAGAAGGTATTAGGCATTCCCGAATTCCGTGGTTCTAGCACGGTCGCTCAACTGTCGTGTTTGGCTTATCTATCTCTGCTTTTTACAATTATGTACTTAGTGCAAGTTAATACCCCTTTTACCGCTTTTATTATTGGTTGTGATTTACGAAAGAGAAAGTTGCTTAAAAATATGCTTTCGAATCGCGTCACATGAAATGCACCCGGATTCTCAACCTATTCTTATTCAACATTTCGGGGTTTGGGTTTGGGTCGCATGAAATGCACACCCGTATTTAAAAAGATAAGACTAAAATATGTGACCGGGTCGACTACTTATTTACACTGTTGAGAAAGGCGTGATATTCGTTAAGAAACGACGCATCTCGAAACCTAAGTATTTATATGTACATTTATGACGGCTATGTGATTAGTATAACTATTGGGCGAGGCGTACCTTTGATTCAAATCTAAAGCGAACTACATCTCACTGTATCTTACTTGTATCTTACTTAAGAGTTGATTCTAAATTACTTAAAACTTGCTACGAACCCACATCGCATGAAATGCGCCTGTGGTTCATGACATGCTCTATTTACTTTTGCCCGAAATTGGGGTCGGGTCACATGAAATGCACCCCCGACTCTTTTAATCTAATTACGTCATTCCATTGAGTAATAACTCCCTAGCTAATCTTGCTTTTAGCGTAAGGTCTAACGTTATCAGATTCGGAGATTACACACACGAGCAGAGAAGATTGAATATAGATACAACAGACTAATTCAGGTTTACGTGCTTGTCTAACGACAGTGTATTTTTGGCCTAGCTACACTTTCCATAACCAAAACTAACAGTACAAGCTTAATTGGAGAATAACAGGATGTACTTAAATATAGGAACTTTAAGCAACTACATGTTTCAATAGACTTCATGCATAAGCTTCAAACTTCATTCTCTCGAACCAAGGAACTACATTAACAGAGGTGTGTACCTGGAATGCGGAAGAACAAGGAAGAGTGAGCAACGGCAATGCAGTAACAGTAGCGGGAACAGCAACAGTAAATCAATAATCAATAGACCAGCAACCAAATAGATCAACAGCCAACAAACTAATGAACCAACAGCATCAACTCAACCCAACAGTATCAAATGAATACCAACACAGCAGCACACACTCAAAAACAGTAGCACACACTCAAAACCAGCAACGATAATCAACCCAGGCAGCAACCAAATGGACCAACCAGCAATACGAATGACCAAAAGAACAACAAAAGAGTGGCAATGGTCGACAGTAGCAACACTGGACAAAAGAAGAACCAACACTGGACCAAACAATGTGCACAGCAACAACAACTAGCGGCAACACTCAACTACACCAACAGCTAACACTAGGACACAGCAGCAATACTCAATCGACCAGCAGCAACATACACCCAACACAGCCAAGAATAAAGGCCCAGCACTACCAACAACACAAGAACAACAACAAACCAGTGACCAAACTGGATCAAAACACACGAAAACAGCCCAGAAGCCAATGAAACAGTGACTCTACACCAATGAAACAGTAGCCTTTTCTCTGTATCTTTCTATATGTATTCTTGTATCTATTTTTCTTCAGGTGTTCTAGTTACTCTCAGGTTTTACTGTTTTTGCTTCTTCAGGTATTTCAATCTCTATCTGTGTATGAAACTTTTGCTCTCTCAGTGTGCTCTCTCAGGTGCTCTCTAATATCTGTCAATGTCTATCTATCAAATGTATGAATATGCTGTTGTTTTTTGCTTCTCCAGGATGCTCTCAAGTCTGTCTCTATAATCTCCCCTTTATACATGTATGAATATGCCCTATTTATAGCTAACAGCCCCTCCAGACCATCTGCCCCTAATTAACTATCACCCTGCCCATGCTCTCAACTCTGCCAGACCCACTGTCCCTGAACTTCCACTACCCCTTGTCCATGTATGGACTTTATTAATTAACTATGGTTTCTGCCCAGACAAGGCTAAGTGCCCTGCAGTGACAGCAGACTCCACTGTCCAGCTTCATGTGCAGGGCACCAGGGATATTTCAAAGATGCTAACACCTAATTTCTAGTCAGCTAATTCCCATCCTAAGTTCGGTTTCAATCAAACACTCCAATTCAATTCACAAGTGTTATTCACTGTCTGGGATATCAAACAAATCGACCTATGCAGCTAATCGACGACATTTAATCAACTACAACCTATAACAATGGTAACAAATCAATTATCCAAACAGTGATTCTGAAAGTCTCGGCAAAAAATGAAAACCAAATATTCGACGACGCCAAGCGAAACGAATAACTATCCTATGACGAACACATTCGAACAATTAACAGAATACAACTTGACCAAATAAAAGTCTTTGGGGATGAAGAACAAAAACTGAAAAACTAAAGCACGAGGACAAAATTCAATTGATTAACAAATGGAATATGAAGAAATAAAGGAAGAAATACCATAAGAGAAGACCAACTCTGCATTTGAACGGACCCGGACCTGTCTTGGGTTCAATTCGAACTTGGGATTCAACTTGGACTTGGGTTCTTCGTTTTTGAGGCCAATGGACCTTAATTGAGATGTTTTCAATAATGAAAACATCCCAATTAAGGTCTATTAGACCTCAATTAGGAAGAAATCGGCATCTAGGGTTCATGGCCGAGATTTGGGGCTTTTACAACCCTGGTAAGATTCGAGCTAAACCAAGGCCGGTGGGGGTATGAGGGAGGCGAGGGGAGGCTATGGTGTGATTTTGGTGAGGTTTGGCATGAATGTCAAATTCCGGCGACCTTCGAACAAATATTCGAGACGCTCGAGCGATATTCGAGCCTAATGGAGGCTGGGATCGTGATGGGGGAGGTGAGGGGAAGGGTTTGGCATTGGTTTGGTGGCGATTGGCCTACCGGAACCGCCGTGAGGCGATTTCCGGCAGGCGGCGCAAGGTGGCGGACGGCGGCGTTACGCCTGGTCTCTAAGGACCTTTGGGAGACGAAGGGAGAAGGGGGGGTCTGGCTTGGGGGGGCGGGGTATGGAAATGGGTTTATATACATTTTGAGTAGTTAAATCCTGATCGTTGGATCAAACTTGATCAACGATCAGGATCCTCTCACTTAAACCAAACGGTGCCGTTTGGTTAAGTCCTAAGCTGGCTGAATTTTGGAATTAACGGATTAATCTGGGCCGTTGGATAATAAAATCCAACGGTCCGGATCAAACGTTACCGGCTGAAACTGGACGGATACTTGGGCCAGATCAGAAACAATTCACTTGGGCCTGACTTTTAGACTAAAATTGGCCCAGCTTTTAGATTGAAATTGGCCCAGATCGGATATTATATGTGTATGTATATATATATATATATATATATGTATGCATATACATATATATATATATATACACACATATGCATATACTAACCTATAACACCGCTATTTTTTACTACAATTAACGCACACAATTACATATCACTCAAAAAAATGTGAATCACATGACTTCGATATCAAACACTGAAAATGCAAAGCCTAGCGTATATTTTTTTGTATTTTTAATTTAAATAAATAAACGTGCACACAAAAGATAAAAATAACACAAAATCACACGAATCATGCCCAACATGAAACTATTTTTATTTTTGAATTTTCTGGGAGTACTTCTCGAGTAAGGCAAAAATCACGTGCTCACAGCTGCCCCTCTTTGCGCGTAAACACGCAGAGTTTTCGTGCAAAGATAAATGAGCGGATATAAGCGATTTTTGCCCATCCGGACACTCCGTATGAAGCATTTTGGAAAAGTTTTGACCGAACCTTGCTTCAAAGGTCTCCTACATATCCCTGGCTAAAAGGGAATCAGGTCAATGTAGTTCGGGAAGTTCTGGTAGCTGGGACTACCCTGCCTGTTGCGATCTCGCTGTTACTGCTGTTGCCACTGCTCAGCTGACTTCCTTGTTGCACCGCACTAGGCAACAAAAACAAGAAGTTAGACTAAGTTACAGTACTGCAAGTTCTTGTCTATCTTTGTAACTTGATCTTGTCGCGCTCCTTGCCATCCTGTCTGACTTGGTGTTTCTTCTGACGCTTCTTCTCTTCTGTCAGTTGTTATTTCGGCCTATCTTGATTGCCGAATTCCGACCATTGCCACCTTCTTTACGATCTTTGAACTATTCTCCTTCGCAATCTGAGTCTATCTGTTCCGATCCTTATTGCCTCCCTTTGCTTACGAACTTGGATTCATGCCGGGGATTTCCGTTACATTCTACCGCTTTCCTCTACCAACTCAAAACAGCTTGCCACTCCATTCTCCGGGCGGGCTCCCTGACTTCAACTACTACTTCGAAACAAAATCGCCACTCCATTCTCCAGGCGGGCTCCCTGACTTCAACTACTACTTCAAAATTAAATCGCCACTCCATTCTCCGGGCGGGCTCCCTGACTTCAACTACTACTTCAAAATTAAATCGCCACTCCATTCTTCAGGCGGGCTCCCTGACTTCAACTACAACTTCAAAATAAATCGCCACTCCATTCTCCAGGCGGGCTCCCTGACTTCAACTACAACTTCAAAATAAATCGCCACTCCATTCTCCAGGCGGGCTCCCTGACTTCAACTACAACTTCAAAATAAATCGCCACTCCATTCTCCAGGCGGGCTTCCTGACTTCAACTACAACTTCAAAATTAAATCGCCACTCCATTCTCCAGGTGGGCTCCCTGACTTCAACTACAACTTCAAAATCAAATCGCCACTCCATTCTCCAGGCGGGCTCCCTGACTTCAACTACAACTTCAAAATTAAATCGCCACTCCATTCTCCGGGCGGGCTCCCTGACTTCAACTACTACTTCAAAATTAAATCGCCACTCCATTCTCCAGGCGGGCTCCCCGACTTCAACTACTACTTCAAAATTAAATCGCCACTCCATTCTCCGGGCGGGCTCCCCGACTTCAACTACTACTTCAAAATTAAATCGCCACTCCATTCTCCGGGCAGGCTCCCGACTTCAACTACAACTTCAAAATAAATCGCCACTCCATTCTCCAGGCGGGCTCCCCGACTTCAACTACAACTTCAAAATAAATCGCCACTCCATTCTCCAGGCGGGCTTCCCGACTTCAACTACAACTTCAAAATTAAATCGCCACTCCATTCTCCAGGGCGGGCTTCCCGACTTCAACTACAACTTCAAAATTAAATCGCCACTCCATTCTCCAGGCGGGCTCCCTGACTTCAACTACAACTTCAAAATAAATCGCCACTCCATTCTCCGGGCGGGCTCCCTGACTTCAACTACAACTTCAAAATAAATCGCCACTCCATTCTCCAGGCGGGCTTCCCGACTTCAACTACAACTTCAAAATTAAATCGCCACTCCATTCTCCAGGCGGGCTCCCTGACTTCAACTACAACTTCAAAATTAAATCGCCACTCCATTCTCCAGGCGGGCTTCCCGACTTCAACTACAACTTCAAAATTAAATCGCCACTCCATTCTCCAGGCGGGCTCCCTGGCTTCAACTACAACTTCAAAATGAATCGCCACTCCATTCTTCAGGCGGGCTCCCTGACTTCAACTATAACTTCAAAATAAAATCGCCACTCCATTCTTCGGGCGGGCTCCCCGACTTCAACTACAACTTCAAAATAAATCGCCACTCCATTCTCCGGGCGGGCTCCCCGACTTCAACTACTACTTCAAAATTAAATCGCCACTCCATTCTCCGGGCGGGCTTCCCTGACTTCAACTACTACTTCAACATTAAATCGCCATTCCATTCTTCAGGCGGGCTTCCCGACTTCAACTACTACTTCAACATTAAATCGCCACTCCATTCTCCGGGCGGGCTTCCCGACTTCAACTACTACTTCAACATTAAATCGCCACTCCATTCTCCAGGCGGGCTTCCCGACTTCAACTACTACTTCAACATTAAATCGCCACTCCATTCTCCAGGCGGGCTCCCCGACTTCAACTACTACTTCAAAATTAAATCGCCACTCCATTCTTCAGGCGGGCTTCCCGACTTCAACTACTACTTCAAAATTAAATCGCCACTCCATTCTCCAGGCGGGCTCCCCTGACTTCAACTACAACTTCAAAATTAAATCGCCACTCCATTCTCCAGGTGGGCTCCCTGACTTCAACTACAACTTCAAAATTAAATCGCCACTCCATTCTCCAGGCGGGCTTCCTGACTTCAACTACAACTTCAAAATTAAATCGCCACTCCATTCTCCAGGCGGGCTCCCTGACTTCAACTACTACTTCAAAATTAAATCGCCACTCCATTCTCCAGGCGGGCTTCCTGACTTCAACTACTACTTCAAAATTAAATCGCCACTCCATTCTCCAGGCGGGCTCCCTGACTTCAACTACTACTTCAAAATTAAATCGCCACTCCATTCTCCAGGCGGGCTCCCTGACTTCAACTACTACTTCAAAATTAAATCGCCACTCCATTCTCCAGGCGGGCTCCCTGACTTCAACTACTACTTCAAAATTAAATCGCCACTCCATTCTTCAGGCGGGCTCCCTGACTTCAACTACTACTTCAAAATTAAATCGCCACTCCATTCTCCAGGCGGGCTTCCTGACTTCAACTACAACTTCAAAATTAAATCGCCACTCCATTCTCCAGGCGGGCTCCCTGACTTCAACTACTACTTCAAAATTAAATCGCCACTCCATTCTCCAGGCGGGCTTCCCTGACTTCAACTACAACTTCAAAATTAAATCGCCACTCCATTCTCCAGGCGGGCTCCCTGACTTCAACTACTACTTCACAATTAAATCGCCACTCCATTCTCCAGGCGGGCTCCCTGACTTCAACTACTACTTCACAATTAAATCGCCACTCCATTCTCCAGGCGGGCTCCCTGACTTCAACTACAACTTCAAAATAAAATCGCCACTCCATTCTCCAGGCGGGCTCCCTGACTTCAACTACTACTTCAAAATTAAATCGCCACTCCATTCTCCAGGCGGGCTTCCCGACTTCAACTACTACTTCAAAATTAAATCGCCACTCCATTCTCCAGGCGGGCTTCCTGACTTCAACTACTACTTCAAAATTAAAATCGCCACTCCATTCTCCAGGCGGGCTTCCTGACTTCAACTACTACTTCAACATTAAATCGCCACTCCATTCTCCAGGCGGGCTTCCTGACTTCAACTACTACTTCAACATTAAATCGCCACTCCATTCTCCAGGCGGGCTTCCTGACTTCAACTACAACTTCAACATTAAATCGCCACTCCATTCTCCAGGCGGGCTCCCCTGACTTCAACTACTACTTCAGAATTAAATCGCCACTCCATTCTCCAGGCGGGCTTCCTGACTTCAACTACTACTTCAAAATTAAATCGCCACTCCATTCTCCAGGCGGGCTCCCTGACTTCAACTACTACTTCAACTGATTTCATCCTATCTTGATTACCTTCCTTTGCCTCTTGTACCCTATCCTTGTTCCCGCATTACCTCTCGGACCACCTTCTCTTCCGAATTATCCTGTCTTGGAATTGCTTTCCCTTAGGTCGTGTTACTTTTCTTCTGGCTGCTGGGGATATTTTTGGAACTGTTTACTCGCCTGCTGGGGGTGATGCTGCCGAGGAAGTATTCTTTGTTTCCTTCACCCCTCATTCTCTTCCTTCTTCCCCTACCTCTTCTGGGACTTACGCTTTTGTTTCCTTGATCGAATTATAGGATGTAATACTGCTGGGGGGATCTCGAAGCCATTTTTTCTCTTTCCAATAACTGCTGGGGATGATACCAGGCTCAAAGATCACCCCATCTTGTGTTGCTTTCTACCCTTATCCTCCGAGTCTTGCTTTCCAGAAAATTTTCGCAACAAGAGAAAATTTTCTGCCCCAGTGTGATAAACTTCTGGACGGTATGCTTTTCCGCCGTCGGACCCTCTTTTCCTGCTTTAAATCAAAGAAAAATTGTTAGTTTCAAAACGCCGCGAGTGGTCGTGCCACTCTTGTTGAGGCCATTCTCTTTCGGCTGCTTGGCCTCTCTCGAACTTTGAGGACGACGTCGACGCTTGCTTGGGAAGATGCTTTTTCCACGAACGACCTCTCATCTTTCCTTTTATTCCACTCTTTGGTTTGGTCCGACTCTTTTTAGCCGGTGATCCGTTGCGTGAAATCATCTTTCGGACATGCCACATGTGTCCATCATACTCCATAATTCTTGCGAACCTTCCACTCAGCCTGTCATCCCAATCTCACTATCGTAACGACTTCTGTCTCATTGCCTTGTTCCATGCCTATTCACTTTCAATATACTGCTTTGGGAGACTTGGTAGTAAGCTTTGAAAAATCAATTTTCGAAAATGAAAGAAAAGAAAAGAAATACTGACCGCAAATGACAAAAGAAGAGAAAAACTTTTCTGAACTCAAAAATAGGAAAACTTATCTGAATGTGTGCCTGATCCAATGTTATGCCGCGCTTTTGAGATTAAACTACCCAGTCTATTCATGTCAACCACTTTCTGATACCGCGTCCTGCTAGAAGTAAACGGATGTCCAAACCTTGTCTCACGCAGACATCTTGCAACTGTCTCGCCCTGTCACCTCACAGTGCCCTTCAAAGGGTTTTCACTAATGAGATTCTCTCATTTCTCTCTATCTCCCGTCGCCTTAAGGTGCCCGTAAGGGTTTTCACCGTAAGACTCTCTCATTTTACTTCTCTCAACTTCCTTCGCCTTAAGGTGCCCGCGAGGGTTTTCACCGTTAAGACTCTCTCATTTACTTCTCTCAACTTCCTTCGCCTTAAGGTGCCCGCGAGGGTTTTCACCGTTAAGACTCTCTCATTTACTTCTCTCAACTTCCTTCGCCTTAAGGTGCCCGCGAGGGTTTTCACCGTTAAGACTCTCTCATTTATGCTTTCTTTCCTTGCGGCGGGGTATCACCCCTGAGATTCCCTCTAGAGCGTTATCCCCTTTCGGCTTGTGCATCCTGAATTCAATCGAGGGTCGGGATGTCACTCTTGGCTTTCATTCACATGCCTTGGCACTTCTCAAATACTGATCGAGAGGTCTTTCTGGTTTTTGATATGGTTTCTGCGCGTGAGGCCGAAGAAAGGGGTTTAGCCTCAACGGTTAGCTTATTACAACTTTCGGAATCCACACTATCTTTCCAACGAAACAATGACTTCTGCCCCAGTTTTGTTGCTTGGGGGATTTTTGATTTTTATTTTATTATGACCGAGCCGTGTGGCGCCTACGTATCCTTCTCGAGGAATCAGGTCGAACGTAGTTCACTTTTTCTTGTATTACTTTTTGTTTCTTTTCTATTCTGTTACACACCTTCCTTGATGATTCCGAAAGAGGGTATATGAAAGAATAATTAAGGCTCAAATGGGGAAACAAAGGTTAGAGTGTTTGGGTAGTAGAAAAATTGCCTCTGTCATTTCATTCTCCGAAAAATGCCAAGTACACACAAACGAAACCAAACGTTGACAAATGCATTAAAGAATTACACATAATATCTCTTAACCGCATCAGAATTGATAGCCATATCGGTGCATCTTCCCTCGACATCAGTCAGACATAGAGCGCCGTTGGATAATACTCTAGTCACCACAAAAGGTCCCTGCCAATTTGGAGCGAACTTGCCTTTCGCTTCGGCCTGATGGGGTAGAACTCTCTTCAGCACATGCTGTCCCACTTCAAATTTCCTGGGACGTACCTTCTTGTTATATGCTCTCGCCATTCTCTTTTGATACAATTGGCCGTGACATACTGCTGTCAATCTCTTTTCATCGATCAAGTTCAATTGCTCTAATCGGGTTTTGACCCACTCGTCGTCATCAATCTCAGCTTCAGCGACAATTCGGAGGGATGGGATTTCAACTTCTGCTGGTATTACTGCTTCAGTCCCATACACCAACAAGTAAGGAGTTGCACCTACCGAAGTCCGGACGGTAGTGCGATAACCTAACAGCGCAAATGGTAACTTTTCATGCCACTGCCTAGACCCTTCTATCATCTTCCTCAATATCTTCTTTATGTTCTTGTTTGCCGCCTCGACCGCACCGTTTGCTTTTGGGCGATACGGTGTGGAATTTCGGTGTGTAATCTTGAACTGTTGACATACCTCTTTCATCAATCCACTGTTAAGATTTGCACCGTTATCCGTAATGATCATCTTTGGAATTCCAAACCTGCAGATGATGTGGGAGTGTACGAAGTCCACTACCGCCTTCTTGGTCACTGATTTGAATGTTTTGGCCTCCACCCACTTGGTAAAATAATCAATCGTTACCAGAATGAACCTGTGACCATTGGAAGCCGCAGGCTCAATAGGTCCGATAACATCCATACCCCATGCGACAAACGGCCATGGTGCGGACATTGTATGCAATTCAGTCGGCGGAGAATGAATCAAATCTCCGTGTATCTGACACTGATGGCATCTTCGCACGAAACTTATACAATCCCGCTCCATAGTGAGCCAATAGTATCCTGCTCGAAGAATCTTCTTTGCCAATACGTATCCGCTCATGTGTGGTCCGCAAACTCCCGAGTGTATATCCGTCATCACGGTTGTGGCTTGACTTGCATCTATACATCTCAACAATCCCAAATCTGGGGTTCTTTTGTACAGCACCCCTCCACTAAGGAAAAATCCGTTCGCCAACCGCCGAATAGCTCGCTTTTGATCTCCAGTTGCTTGTTCTGGGTATACTCCTAACCTGAGGTATTCCTTGACATCGTGAAACCACGGCTCACCATCCACCTCTTCCTCTATCACATTACAATAAGCATGTTGATCCCGGATCTGGATATGTAACGGATCGACACGAACCTTGTCCGGGTGATGTAGCATTGACGCTAAAGTAGCCAACGCGTCGGCAACCTCATTATGCATCCTTGGGATGTGCCTGAACTCTACCGATCGAAAGCGTTTGGTCAAATCATGCAAACACCGACGATATGGGATAAGCTTTAAATCTCTGGTTTCCCATTCTCCCTGAATCTGATGTACCAGAAGGTCCGAGTCCCCCAAGACCAAGACGTCCCGTACATCCATGTCCACCGCTAATCGCAGCCCTAAGATACATGCCTCGTACTCAGCCATATTATTGGTACAGTGAAAACGCAGTTGAGCAGTAACAGGATAATGATGTCCTGTTTCAGATATAAGCACAGCCCCTACTCCGACTCCTTTTGCGTTTGCCGCTCCATCGAAGAAGAGCTTCCATCCCGGATCCTTGGTTAGTTCCAACCCCTCAATCTGCAATACTTCCTCATCTGGAAAATACGTCCTCAAAGGTTCGTATTCGTCATCAACGGGATTTTCAGCTAAGTGATCGGCCAGGGCTTGAGCTTTCATAGCCGTCCTTGTCACATATATGATGTCGAACTCCGTAAGTAATATTTGCCATTTTGCTAACCTCCCTGTAGGCATGGGTTTCCGGAAAATATACTTCAACGGATCCAACCGCGAAATGAGGTACGTGGTGTAAGAAGACAAGTAGTGTTTCAGCTTTTGGGCTACCCAAGTTAGGGCGCAACATGTCTTTTCCAGATGAGTGTACTTGACCTCGTGGACTGTAAATTTCTTACTGAGGTAGTAAATGGCCCGTTCCTTCCTGCCAGTAAGATCATGCTGCCCCAATACGCAGCCAAACGAATTCTCCAAGACCGTCAGATAAAGAATCAGGGGTCTACCTGGCTCAGGCGGAACTAGTACGGGTGGATTTGACAGATACCCTTTGATCCGGTCAAACGCTTCCTGACATTCTGCCGTCCATTCTATCGCCACGTCTTTTTTCAATAGACGGAATATGGGTTCACAGGTTGCCGTAAGTTGGGCAATAAACCTACCGATGTAATTCAACCTTCCCAACAGACTCATTACCTCTGTTTTATTCTTCGGCGGGGGTAACTCCTGAATGGACTTAATCTTGGATGGGTCCAACTCAATGCCCCGTCGGCTGACGATGAATCCTAGCAACTTTCCTGACGGAACTCCGAATGCACATTTGGCCGGATTAAGCTTGATGTCGTACCTTCGGAGTCTTTGAAAGAACTTCCTGAGGTCAGCAACATGGTCTTCTTGACGCCTAGATTTTATGATCACATCATCCACGTACACCTCAATTTCCTTGTGTATCATGTCATGGAATACCGTAGTCATCGCCCTCATATATGTTGCTCCTGCATTCTTCAAACCAAACGGCATCACTCGGTAGCAATAAGTCCCCCACGGCGTGATAAAAGCCGTCTTTTCTGCGTCCTCTTCGTCCATCAAAATCTGATGATATCCCGCATAACAGTCCACAAAGGATCCAATTTCGCGTCCGGCACAATTATCAATCAGGATATGGATATTGGGAAGTGGGAAATTATCCTTAGGACTTGCCTTGTTGAGATTGCGATAGTCCACGCATACCCCGATCTTTCCGTCTTTCTTTGGCACCGGCACTACGTTAGCCAACCATTCAGGGTATCGAGTGACACGAATGACTTTCGCCTGCAACTGCCTGGTTACCTCCTCCTTAATCTTCACACTCATCTCCGTCTTGAATTTCCGCAGCTTTTGCTTGACGGGAGGATATGCCGGATCAGTGGGTAATCTATGAACCACTAGATCGGTGCTGAGTCCTGGCATGTCGTCGTATGACCATGCGAAAATATCTTTAAACTCCATGAGTGTTTTGATCAGTTCCTCTCTCAGACTGGGTTTAATATGGACACTTATCCGGGTTTCTTTGACGTCATCAGCATTCCCTAGATTAACGGCCTCAGTATCATTTAAATTCGGTTTGGGCTTTTCCTCGAAGTGACTTAATTCTTCACCGATTTCTTCCACGGCTTCATCATCGCCGTACTCTGACTCACTCTCGTCACTTCTTATTTCATGTGTTATTATTTCCAAACCCGATTGACTTTCTAGACCGGGTTGATTAATCTTTAAGCACGCCATATCATTAAGATCAGTTGCAAGAAGGCTGTTCAGGAAAGTAAAAAGAAGGAAAAAGATAAACAAAATTAGACGCAAAGGAACCACATTTCATTAAAGGGAATTGTACAAGGGGAAAACAAACTGCAAACTTAAATCAAAAATGAACTAAAAACAAAGGGATTTTACTCCGGGGACAAGCCCCCAATACAAAATTTCGAAAGAAAAACAATCCAAGACAAACTACCAAGACTCCTTCCGGACAGGGAGAGGAGTAGCCTTCCAGTTATTCAGTTTTGCCTTTGGTCCCACAAATTGTATCTCGGCATGACTGGATCCCTCACCATCTTCAAGCATACATACATCCGTGAATAGGTTTTCGAACTTCCTGAAGAACTCTTCGTCTGGCCTGACCGTAGGACCGGGAATCTTTGGCGCTGGATGTCCTCTTGCTCCGGACCTGACAAAAGATTGGGAGAGGCGTGGAACAGGCTTTGGGAGCACCCATGTTTTCTGCTTGCTCCTCTTTGCTCGCCGGATGTCCTCCGAGGTTGGCTGGAATCCCAAGCCGAAGGTTCCCAAGTTTTCGACCACTGATACCGGTTGTATAATTCCTTGCAGAGATGCACCTAGCCCTTTACCGGGTACGAAACCATGTCGCAACATTTCATGCGCCACCATGACATCCGCAGTAATTGTTCCGTCGCCGGGAATACATTCCCCTTCCGGAACTCGGTGGGCGGACACCACATCGCAGACCTGATACACCCACGGCCCAACATCTTCTTCTGTTTCAACAAAGGGAATGATGGTGCCCGATTGTGGATCGTTCTCTCCATGGACGACGATCTCCTGCTGGTCCCATTCAAACTTGACGAGCTGGTGTAAGCTGGATGGAACTGCTCTTGCGGCATGAATCCATGGTCGCCCTATTAGGAGGTTATATGACACCACCATGTCCAGCACTTGGAATTCCATGGTGAACTCCACTGGCCCAATTGTCAAGACTAGCACTATGTCACCAACCGACGCTTTACCTCCTCCGTCGAACCCTCGAACACATACCCCGTTCTCGCGTACCCTGCCGATGTCTACTTTTAATTTGCCCAGTGTAGAGAGAGGGCAAATGTTAGCACTTGACCCATTATCAACCAAGACTTTGGTAACCACCGCCTCTTCACACTTCACCGTAAGATATAAAGCCCTGTTATGCTCAGTGCCTTCCTCAGGCAACTCGTCATCGGTGAAGGTGATCCGATTTGCTTCGAAGATCCGATTGGTGATCTTCTCCAAATGGCTCACTGAGATTTTGTCCGGTACATGTGCCTCATTCAGAACTTTCATCAATGCTTGCCGATGTTCTTCCGAATGTATCAGCAAGGATAGCAATGATATTTGCGCCGGAGTCTTCTTCAACTGCTCCAAGACGGAGTAGTCGTGCAGCTTCATCTTTTTCAAGAATTCTTCTGCTTCTTCATCAGTGACCGGCTTTTTCAATACTGCCGGAGTGGTCTTCCTCAATTCCGCAGGGGCAAAACATCTCCCCGAGCGGGTCAACCCTTGGGCTTCACAAACTTCCTCTTTCACCTCCTTTCCTCTGTAGGTCGTTGTAATCCGAGCATAATTCCACGGTACAGCCCGGCTATCAGTTACTGGCAGCTGTGTTGCCGGTTGGATGATGAAAGGATCCATTCGAACGCCCGCTACTGTCAAGATGGGCTTGGTTGCTGCCCCTGGTACAACTATCTTGGCCGGCTTCACCGGTACTTCGTTCACACTTTCCTTTCCTGCTTCCGATTCTCCTGGTATGTCTTTCTCGCAACTGGGCGACTCATCACAGCTTGGCCCTTTTCTCGTTCCTGCCCCGCTAGACTTAATCATCATTACAGTCTGAGAGGCTTTCTCCTTTCCTTCCTCCGCCCGTACCAACTCGATCATATTAGTCTCATGATGAGTTGGAAGCGGGTTTTGGTTGATGTTGGGCTCTGTTGGAGTCTGGACCTCGATCCTGCGGGTGTCAATGAGCTCCTGGATGGCCGTCTTTAGCCTCCAACACTTTTCTGTATCATGCCCCGGACATCCCGAGCAGTAGGCACAATTTACTGAATGATCCAGGTTCTTCGGAAGAGGGTTTGGCAGCTTAGCTTCAACCGGATTTAGCAACCCTACTTGCTTCAACCGGTGGAACAGACTGGTATAAGACTCTCCTAAGGGAGTGAAAGTCTTTGGCCTCGGCGCCCTGTCGCCCCTGAATGCCTGGTTCGGACGGAAACTCGCGCCCGAGGGGTTTCTGTAAGCTCTTGGGGGTGGATGATTGTTCTGGGGGTTTGGTGCCCGCCACGGTGCATGAGCGGGAGGTGCAGAATATGACTGTGCATGGTGGACAGTAAAATGAGGATCATGTGCGGGGTAGTAATGTTGCGGGTAGCTGTATGGGTTGTGGGGGTAATTTTGGTGGTGAGGCTGGGGTGGGCTATATTGGGGTGCGGGGCCTCTATTTTTGAACCATGCCCCGGACTCGACGGCCGCCACTTCCTCTCTCCTCTTCTTCCCCAGTACTCCTCCAGTACCGCTTTGGATAGCCTGAGTGGTGGCTTTCAGTGCTGAGTAGCTCATGATCTTGTTGGCCTTCAAACCCTCCTCGATCATACCCCCCATTTTTATCACCTCGGTGAATGATTTGCCTACGGACGTTACCAGATGTCCGAAGTAGGTGGGCTCTAATGTCTGCAAGAAGTAGTCCACCATCTCGCTCTCTCTCATCGGTGGATCTACCCTGGCCGCCTGTTCCCTCCATCGGAAACCAAATTCCCTGAAGCTTTCAGCAGGCTTCTTCTCTATTTTCAGCAATGATAGGCGGTCGGGGATTATCTCAAGATTGTATTGGAACTGGCCGATAAAAGCTTGAGCCAGATCATCCCACGTAAACCATCTACTGGGATCCTGTCTAGTGTACCACTCCAATGCCGATCCTCCCAGACTCTGGCCGAAGTAGGCTATCAGAAGCTCGTCCCGTCCTCCGGCCCCTCTCATTTTACTGCAAAACCCCCGCAGGTGGGCCACTGGGTCACCATGCCCCTCGTATAGGTCGAATTTGGGCATTTTAAATCCTGCTGGCAACCGGACGTCCGGGAATGGGCATAGATCCTTATAGGCGACGCTGACCTGGTTGCCTAAACCGTGCATGTTCCTGAAGGACTGCTCCAGGCTTTTAACTTTTCTGACAACTTCCTCGTGCTCCGAACTTTGGAAGTGTTTTTCCGGTCCTGCCGGATTATCCCAGTGAGGTGTATGTGATTGTGGTTCAGGAGCCCTGAAAGTAGGCTCTGGAGGATAGTAAGAGTTGTCATGGATCTGAACATATGGCTCGCCGGCCGGCCTTTGCAGAGGAGCAGGTGGAGGTGCTACAAAAACGGGGGTGACTGGAGGAGGATTTGGTTTGGCTGGTGGAATGTGGGCGGCATATGGATTTTCCCCCCTGAAAGTATGGATAGCTCGGGGCGCTTGTTGAAGGATCGATGGGCGGATGTTCCGGAGCTGAGGCGAGAGTAGGGCGGTTTGGTGAAGACTGTTCCCTGGCCCAGGCCAGGTGCATCTCTGTTATCTGTTGTTTTAACCGGTCTACTTCTTCCTTCATGATTTGCAGCTCGGACTTTTCTTCCTCGAGACTCTTGCCAGAACTCGACATGCTTACTGTAACTGGTCCTTTGGATCTAGTACGGTAGGGATGGCTGGCCAGTATATTCTGTCAAACCAACTGCTAAACTTTCTGGAATACGCAACAAACTTGTTAGTTCACCGAGTTTGACGGATATGTTATAGCACGTTGGATGCAATGCACCTAACCAAATAACCCTTTCTACGTGTACTCTTTAACATGCGTCATTCCGGCCCTTTTTCTTTTTCTTTCTTTTTCCTTTTCTTCTTTTTTTTTTCTTTTTCGACTATCTTTGCAAACCTTATTGTTATTTAGCCTTTGGATTCTTTTCTTTCTTTTTAGTGGTGGTCGAATCTTATGTGGATTGCCTACGTATCACGACCCCGCATGAATCAGACCGAGCGTAGTTCTGGCAACAAGATTGTGGCAAAATTCAGTAACTTTTATATCAAATAAAACCGTGTAGTTACAAAACACGTCTTACAAAATCAGCAAAACAAAAGAAAAATGCTTGACTTGGGAAAGTAAAGATAAAAATGCCAACTAGCTTGACTCAACATTTCAAAATACATTTTCAATCAAAAATCTAATGCCCTAAAACTCCTGGGGGCCCGCGAGGCATCATTCGGCCTTGCCGCAGGCCTCGGTGTGAGGTCCTTGTGCAGTTCCCTCAACTCTTCCATGATCCGATGAACATAACCCATAATTGAAGCGAAAAGGTCGGCGCGGGGCATTCGTTCGCAAGCTAGGCACTTCATGGTGACATAGTGCCCGATTTCTCCAATTCTATACTTGATCATGTCCCTTTCTCCGAGTAGCCGCTCTATTTGCTGGTTTTTCGCTCCCAATCTTCGAGCATTGTTGGTGACTTGATCTAGGAGCCTATCCACTTGTCCTTGCAGTCGGGCCATCAAATTGTGGCAGCGGTCGAGGTCTGCTCTGGCATCTTGGGCTTGCTTGAAAACCCGTTCCCTAAGGACAACATTTGCTTCCCTCAGGCTAGTGATGATATCAGTGTAATCTTCTTCTACCCGCTTTAGGTGAAGTGCATGTTGATGTGCCTCCTTTTTCCAGCTAGCACGGATCCTCGTTATTTGGGCTTTTGACTCGTCCAATTCTCTTTGGATGTCGGTGACTTGGCTTCTCAAACCCCTTATCAATTTTTCGTCGGCCCGACTCCTCGACCGTCTGTCAGCATCTCTTTTCATTTGCTGGATTTGAGCTCTTAAGAAGTCATTCTCTTGTACCAACTTCTTTTTATCTCCTTCGTCGGTGGCGGCTTGCACGCTCTTCTCGAACTGAAGGTCCCGGACCTGCTGTTCTATCCTGCCGATCTTCGTTCTGTACCCCTCCTCTTTTGCTAACCAATCCCATTGTTCCCGTGAATCTTCTGTGAATTGTTGGACATGGGCTCTTTTAGAACATTTCCGACGAATCTGAAATCTTTTCCCGAACCACACGTTGTACTTTGGATCCACCTCTCCCTTAGATAGTTCCCGGATCATGGTTTTAGGCTCAAGGAACCGACATTCGTGCCATAGCCTTCTAACCTTCTCTTCAGGGAAGACAACTCCCGGGCTCAACTCAATGGCGTACTTCCTTAGGTCTTGATCGGTAGGGATAACCTGAAACCTTCCTAGTTGACGTAACACACGGTGAGGGACATATGGTTGGACACTGCGGATCCCCATCAGAAGGATATAACACTCCTCGGCAGCCATATATATTACTTCAGTATCGGGTAACCACCCGAATGCCCATACAATCTGATCGGCTTCTATTGAACTCAGTCGTGCAAGCCATGCCTCAACGCCTTCAGGGAATACAGCACCCATCATCCGTTCTTCGAAACCCCTGATACAGTTTTTCCCGGTCAACCCATGGTTCATGTATTGTGTTCGGTGACGGAGGTGTTCTTGCATCCATAGTTGAAGTAACAGATTGCAACCTTGGAAGAAATTGCCCCCTTCTCGGCATACGGTCAAGGCTCGATAGATTTCGGACAAAACCAAAGGGACCACCGTGCTGGTAGCCTTTTTGATTGCAACATCGGCTATTCCTACCAGACTTATCTCTATTTTCTTATCTTCGCGCGGACAAATCACAATTCCCAAGAATGTCGTTAGGAATGCTAGAATTCGTCTGGCCTCCCACTTGGTTCTATTCCCTGCGTGAGTCAGTCCAAGGTTTGACTCTTCAAAACCCCGAGGAGTGCCGTACCGTTGATATAAGAATTGGAGGTCGCAACACCCTTTCAGCAGATCATCATTTTTCACCTTCCGGCTAATGCTCAGCAGATCCAGAAACCCATGTGGAGATACCGGTCTTGGTGAGAGTAGGTATTGCCCCCTTAATTTCCCATTAAGTCCTGCATAGCCCGCAATTTCCTCTAATGCGGGCGTCAATTCAAAGTCAACAAAACGGAACACATTGCGGGTCGGATCCCAGAAAGATACCAGTGCCTTGATGATGTCTTCCCTTGGCTCAATATTCAGCAGATCAACCAAACCTCCCAAAATTCTCCCTACAACCTTTTTGCTACCGTCTTCCAAATCGTTCCACCATACACGGAGTTGCTGAGGGACCTCACTAAAGATTGAAAATGATTTATTCTGATTCGTGCTCATCCTGCACATTTATTAAGGTGATTTAAATAAGAAAACAACTTTGTTTTGCTAAAATAAAAATAAAAAATAGTTTTCAATCACGGCCTTTCAACGTCTCGGGGACGAAGGCTTTTAAGGCTGTGGGGTAAATTGATCGAAATCAAAATTGACCCAAAGGTGGCCGTTTATACGAAATTAGCCTTCCGGCGTCCCTTCCGGGAACATTCGGCTATTTTTGAAAACAGCGTCACCGACTTATTTAGTACACAAATTAATTTTTCAAAAGGTGGAGTTGGACCCGATGGAGGTTGCCTACGTATCTCACATCCGATGAGAATCAAACCCCCGTAGTTCGGTTTTGACGAAACAAACGGCATTATTTATTTATTCACTTTACTAAAGGAAAACAAATAAGCTATTTCTATCTTGGGAGCAAAACACACACATTTTTTCTTTTTCATTTATTTATTTATTTTTTTTTTTTTTTTTTTTTTTTTTTTTTTTTTTTAATCTCTAAAGCCGGTCAGCATGCAAGTCTATAACAGATAAATGCGCAAGACAAACAGGATGCAGCAGGATAGTCTGTTCATTTCAGGTCACCTGTCCTAGACGGACCCAACCCCTGTGTTGAGTCCCCTAAGCAAAAATGCGACATGATGCAAATAACGTTTCCTACTAGGGATCCGGCATGGAGCTTTGTTATTCTAGGCTCAAAACCTGGGTTTATCTGTTCTAGACTTGGCTTACCCGAGCGGACAGCTCGAGCCGAGGAGGAGGCAGCAACCCGGGAATACAGAAGCTTCACCGGTTTTGCAACTTATCCAAACCTCGTTCTAAAATGGGAATTAGACACTATACGGAAAAGAAGTCACACGAAGTGCACCCTTCTTCATGATTTAGAAGACTCAGAGAGGAGATTGGTTCCGGCACAATTTATATATACAGTTCACACAATATCAAAGCAGTAAAAACAACATTTTGCACATTGATGCCAACATGTAAAAAAAATCAGATAATAAAATATGCCAAATACAACAGTTATTCCGAGCTCGAATTCTAAAGCAAAGTCCCCAGCAGAGTCGCCAGAGCTGTCACACCTCTTTTTTACGCACCCGTGAGGATACAAAGAGTTTTTCCAATTAAAGGACAATCGAGATGGGATTTATTTTAATTATTTCAGAGTCGCCACTTGGGAGATTTTATGGTGTCCCAAGTCACCGGTTAAATCCCGAATCGAGGAAAAGAATGACTCTATTTAACAGTCCGCGAACCGGAAATCCGGATAAGGAATTCTATTAACCCGGGAGAAGGTATTAGGCATTCCCGAATTCCGTGGTTCTAGCACGGTCGCTCAACTGTCGTGTTTGGCTTATTTATCTGATTTTTACAGTTATATACTTAATGCAAATTAATATCCCTTTACCGCTTTTATTATTATTATTGTTTACGAAAGAGAACGTTGCCTAAAAATATGTTTCGAATCACGTCACATGAAATGCACCCGGATTCTCGACACATTCTTATTCAACATTTTGGGATTTGGATTTGGGCCGCATGAAATGCACACCCGTATTTAAGAAGATAAAATTATTAAAATACGCGCCTAGAGCGATTACTTATTTACATTTTTGAGAAGGCCGTGAAATTCGCTAAGAAACGGCACATCTCGAAATCTAAGTATTTTATATATACATTTATAACGGCTATGTGAATAGTGTAACTATTGGGCGAGGCGTACCTTTGATTCAAATCTAAAGCGAACTACATCTCACTGTATCTTACTTAAGAGTTGATTCCAAATTACTTAAAACTTGCTACTAACCACATCGCATGAAATGCGCCTGCGGTTCATGACATGCTTTATTTACTTTTGCCCGAAATTGGGGTCGGGTCACATGAAATGCACCCCCGACTCTTTTTAATCTAATCACGTCATTCCGTTGAGTAACAACTCCCTAGCTAATCTTGCTTTTAACATGAGGTCTATCATTTAACAGGTTTGGAGATTATACACATGAGTAGAGAAGATTGAACAAAGATACAACAGACTAATTCGGATTTACGTGCATATCTAATGATAGTGTATCTTTGGTCTAGCTACATTTCCGTAACAAAACTAGCAATACAAATTTAATTGAAGAATAACAGAATGTAATTAAACATAAGAACTATAAACGACCACATGTTTCAATAGACTTTATGCACGAGCTTCAAACTTCATTCTTTCGAACCAAGGAACTACATTAACAGAGGTGTGTACCTGGAATGCGGAAGAACAAGGAAGAGTGAGCAACGGCAACGCAGTAACAGTAGCGGGAACAGCAACAGTAAACCAATAATCAATAGACCAGCAACCAAATAGACCAACAACCAACAAACTAATGAACCAACAGTATCAAATCAACCCCAACAGTATCAAATGAACACCAACACAGTAGCAGGTGAACACCAACACAGCAGCACACACTCAAAACAGTAGCATACACTCAAAACAGTAACGATAATCAACCCAGGCAGCAACTATAGACCAGCCAACAAAATAATGAAGCAACATCAACAACCAAGCCAAGCAGCAACCAAACGACCAAGGCAATAACACTGCTGACCAACAGCCTCAATGGAACACCACAGCAACAACAATGAGGACTAACAGCAACAACAAACCAAGCAGCAATTAACTAGACCAACCAGCCAACAAAATAATAGCCCAACAGCACCAAATCAACCCCGCAGTATCAAACAACCAGTGACAACAAACTGGACCAGCAACACCACACACTCAACACAGCTAACACAAAGGTCCAGCACTACCAGCAGCAAGAACAACAACCAAACCAGTGACCAAGTCTCAGACACTGGATCAAATAATCGAAGCAGTCACCCAGGCCAATGGAACAGTAGTTTTCCTTTGTATCTTTGTATCTGTGTATCTCAAGGTGTTCTAGTTACTCTCAGGTTTTACTGTTTTTGCTTCTTCAGGTATTTCAATCTCTATCGATGTGTGAATATGTTACTGTTTTTGCTTCTCTCAGTATTTTTTAGTCTCTCCCGTATGCCTATCAATGTATCTGTCAAAAATCCCCCTTTTCTCAACATGTATATCCTATACTTATAGTTAAATGAACTCCCCCCCAAAGCCAAAAGAATCAGGAATTCAAAAATGCACTAATCAACAGACCCATCCTGCCCACACTCTGCCTGCCAGCCCAGTCTATTTTAGCCACTAAAACTTGTCTAAGTATGGGTTATGTTATTTTAAATCAAAGACTGCAGGGACTGGTGGTGCCCTGCTGTACAGCAGGTTCCACTAGGTCATTTCATGGGTAGGGCATTTTTTAAATCCTAAGATGCTAACATTCTGATTCAAATCACTAACAACTATACCCCAACATCACTGACCCAATTACAGTCCTTATATGCACTACACTTCATTAGTTACACCCTTCAATCCTTAACTAACAATAACTAATTCAATTCATCACTTAGTTAATCAACAGTTCAAAAGAAAGAAAAATCTCGATCCAAACAGTGATTCACAATGTGATTTACAGTGTCAAGTTCTGCCACAAAACTCCAATAAACAGACCTACGAGACTAATCAACAACATTCGTATAATTCACATAAGGAACAACAATCAATCCTCGACTTAGTGATTCGAAGTGCTCAGGCAAACGAAGCATGAAAAAACTGCAGAATTCACTACTTGACAATATCGTTTACAGCCAATTCGTGTTTCTATATCGCAATCTACTCCGACATATAAGCAAAACAAGAATGACCAAATAAAAGGTCTTACGGTGTAGAAGCAGGAAAGATTAAAATCAAACACCAAACAGATAGAAACGAACAACTAAATTAATATAATGAACACAACAACAAAACAAAAGGAAGAGAATGAGAAATGGGATACCTCAAGAAATTGGACGGACTCGGCTCAAAAGACTTCGAGTTTGCACTCTTTTGAAGTAAACAGACTTTAATTGAAGTGTTTTTCAAATGAAAAACACTCCAATTAAGGTCTATTGCCTTCAAACACCATTGACTCGACGCAATCCCTAATTTTTGGGTTCTAGGGTTCTTGAGGGTGGGATTTGGGGCTTTTGTATTTCCGGTTAGATTCGAAGCAAACCAAGGTTAGTGGGGGTATGAGGGAGGTATGGGGAGACTGTGGTGTGAATTTGGGGTAATTTGGCGTAGGTTCGAGTTTGACTCGAATCTTCAAATGAAGATTCGAGGAGCTCCGGCATGATTCGAGGTTAATGGAAGCTGGGATCGTGATGGGGGAGGTAAGGGGAAGGTTTTGGCGTTGGTTTAGGTTTGATTGGCCTACCGGAACCGCCGTGAGGCGATTTCCGGCAGGCGGAATACGGCGGAAGGGGGGCGGCGTTACACCGGGTGTTTGAGAGCTCTGAGGGAGATGAAGGGAGAGGGGGGGTTCTGGCTTGGGGGGGGCGGGGTATGAAATGAGGAATATATACCAGAGATGAGATTGAATCCTGATCGTTGGATCATTTACGATCAACGATCAGGATCCCCTCACTTAAACCAAACGACGTCGTTTGGTTAAATCATAGGCTGGATGTATATTAGAATTAAAGGGTTAATCTGGGCCGTTGGATAATAAAATCCAACGGTCCAGATCAAGTGTTACACAGGCATGAAGCTGTACGGGTATGGGATTCGTTTGGGCTTGGGTTGGAAGAAATCCGATTGGGCCTGGCTTTTAGACTGAATTTGGCCCAGCTCGGATCTTCATGCTATATTATATGTATATATGTATATATATATGTATATATATACATATATATATATATATATATACACACATATGCATATACTAACCTATAACACCGCTATTTTTTACTACAATTAACGCACACAATTACATATCACTCAAAAAATGTGAATCACATGACTTCGATATCAAACACTGAAAATGCAAAGCCTAGCGTATATTTTTTTTGTATTTTTTAATTTAAATAAATAAACGTGCACACAAAAGATAAAAATAACACAAAATCACACAAATCATGCCCAACACGAGACTATTTTTATTTTTGAATTTTCTGGGAGTACTTCTCGAGTAAGGCAAAAATCACGTGCTCACAATGACACTTTGTTCCTGCATGAATCATGAAACAAAATTTATTAGATATAAACTGCTGGCAACTGGCATCTGCCGTCCCTACCTCTTATTGCTTCCCTCTTTTTTGCTTTTTCTCCTGCTGTGTGGATTTTCAGCTGCCTATCTCTTGCGAACTCTTTTTTTGTATTTTCTCACTTTTCCCATTTTTGTTTTGTTTTCTTTTCCTTTGGCCATGTTTGCCAAGCTTCCTTATTTCCTTCCCAACTCTTCTTTTCTGATCCAGTGTTGTTTCAACCTTCATTATCAGGAGCTGGTAGTTAGAACTTATCTGGGTATTTGCTGGCTGATTCCGCTGACCATGCCATGTATTTAAACTCTGACCCAGTTCGTTCCAATCATTATTCTGTCTCCACATTATTTTCAACCCAAACCGATACTATTTTTTGTTGCTTTTTCTCTTTTTGATAGTCCTCATGATCGCCCTACGGTGCCTCGAAAGGTTTTCACCAATAAGACTCTCTCATTTATTCTCTCAACCTCACAATCGTCTCACAGTGCCGATTAAGGTTTTCACCGATGAGACTCTCTCATTTTTTTTCATTCATTTTTTTTTCATTGTTTCTCATTTTTCCCTTTTGTATTTTGTTTTCTTGCCACAGGTGTTGTCCGACGCTTCGCTCCTCCTTCGTTGTATTTGTTATCATTTCAAAATTGATCGGAAGGTCTTTCTTTGGACTGTAATGTGGCTTTTGGACGGGTTAAGAAAGAAAGGTATAAAGGCTCAAAATTTCACGAGGGTTCAAAAATATTTACAACTCTCGGAATTATTTAACATAACTTCTGCCCCAGTTTCAATATGTGGGGAATTTTTGGATTTTTTCTTTATTGTGATTGAACCTCAGAGAGGCTGCCTACGTACCTTTTCGGGATCAAGTCAGACGTAGTTCATCCAACGTCATTAGTTAGATGGATTTCTTTGTCTCTTTTTCCCGATTTCTTTTGTCTTTTTTTTTCTTTTTTTTTTCATCACTTTCCATTTTGTCAAATTTTAGTTTTCACTTTCCTTATTGCGCAATACGCGATTCCGAGAGAGGGGTATGAAAAGAATATATCAATTAAGGCTCAAAAGGGGGTGTTAATGGATAAAGTGTTTGGATAGAGAATAAAACGCCTTCGTCATTTCAATTCCAAAATCACAACAAAATACGAAACACATAATTGAAAAGGAGTCATACATAGTATCTTTTGACCGCATCTAAATTGATAGCAGTCTCTACGCACTTTCCTTCAATATCTGTTAAATATAATGCCCCATTGGACAACACCCGCGATACTACAAATGGTCCCTGCCAATTTGGCGCAAATTTGCCCTTTGCCTCGGCCCAATACGGTAAGATACGCATCGCAACCAAAATGAGCCTATGCCTATTGGAAGATGTTGGCTCTATCGGACCAATAACATCTATGCCCCTGTTTCAAAGCAAAGAAAAATATGTTAGTTTAAATGCGGTGGTTGGTTGTGGCCTTGAACTTTGATGGCGACCGCTTTCCACCCGAGCGCCTTGCCTGTTCACCGACTATCCATTTTCACTTCTTCTTTGTTCAAAATCCACCTCTCTTTAGGTATGTATATTATTCCTTTCTTGACGGATCCCACAAACTTCGGTTCCTTTGATGACTCCACTTGACAACCTTGGGTGTTTCTTGACTGACTCTTAGAAGATATACCCCCTCTCTGTTCGAACCCCGTACTTCCATTTGTTATATTTCCTCTGAGTTGGCACCCCCAAACATTTTTATTGTTACCTGATTCATTGCACATGTTGCTTTTCTGTCTTAAAGCACTGGCCTTGTCTTTCCCTGACTTACGACAATTGTCGTGTTGGCTAAATCCCATCTCGTGCAATTGGAAAGCTTGGTGGCAAATTTTGAAATTATTTCTATACTTGTTATGACCCGACTGACTTGATAAGAAGGAGGGTAAAACAAAGTATGAAGAATAAAGAGAAAGGAAAATACAATTCCTAACAAGAAACCTACAGACGAATGACCTAACGGGTTTTGAATACCGACTCTACCGACCTTGACACGCACTTTTGGCCTTCTCCGTATAGAAAGGTTGATGTTCAACTCTTGTTGCAAAGTTCTGCTGTGAAATCGGTCTTCAACACTTCATTTCTTGATCTGATCCTTAGTTGACTTGTAGTGCCCATCGGGTTTTCACCATCAAGCCTCTCTCATTTGCTCTTTCTTTCTCTCGACTCACCGTCGCCTTACGGTGCCCGTGAGGGTTTTCACCGATAAGACTCTCTCATTTTGATTTCTCTCATCGTGGAGTCTCGTGGTGGTTTTCATCATCTTGAATTCTTCATTCTCCTTTGTTCGGACTCGAGTGTTGCCCTTGATGTGATTCACCTTTGCTCGTTTGACTCGGCATTTCTTGAAGATTGATCGGAAGGTCTTCCTTTGGACCGTAATGCAGGCTTTTGGATGGGGTAAGAAAAAAGGATATAAAGGCTCAAAAATATTTCATCGTGGGTTAAAATTACAACCTTCGGAATCTTATTTACTCAATAACCATAACTTCTGCCCCAGTTTCCTCCGTGGGGGATTTTTTTAGATTTTCAGATTTTTCCTTTATGCTGACTGAACCTCAGTGAGGCTGCCTACGTACCCTTTCGGGATCAAGTCAGACGTAGTTCAGACTACGTCATTAATTAATGAATTTCTTTTGACTTTTTCCCAATTTTCTTTCTTGTATTGCATTTTTTTTCTTTTTTTCTTTTTTTCTTTTTCTTTTTTTTTTCTTTTCTCTCTTTTTTTCTTTTCTTTTGTTTCTCCATTTGATTTCCCCGCTCAATCCTCAATTTTTGTTGTTGATTCCGGAAGAGGGATATGAAAGAAAATATAATATGGCTCAAAGGGGTAGCAATGGACGAAGTGTTTGGATAGCCGAATAAAATGCCTTCGTCATTCCAACCTTCAAAACCTACCAAGTACAAACTACACAGTTAAACACCTTTTATTGATTCACATATTTGCCTTAACGACTCTCAGTGCCATTGGGCAACAATCCCGATACCACGAATGGTTCCTTTAACCTTGGGGTACTCTTGCCTTTGGCTTTAAACCGATGATGCATTTCCACGGCATTTCTTTATGTTACGCTTTCCCTAATGTTCACTTGATTCCGGCTTCACAGTATTCCAATATGTTTCATTTCTTGCGAGTATCATTACATCTTCAACATTGCTTCATTGTTAAATTGACTTTTAAAATCAAGCCGAGAATTATGTGCATGTCATGTCACTAAAATCAGTATGAAAAGAACTGTAAAGTGATTAGAAATGGAATGACTAGAAATGACGGGAAACGGAGAGTTGTATTAAACTGATGGATTGAAACAACAAAACGAACAACAAAACTAACAAACTAGACTAGAATTACAAACCTAGACAGCACTAAACAAATTTATTACTAAACAAAGCAAAGTGGAAAGATAGAAGGGTTTTGACTCTCAAGACAACGTCCGGATTACAACCCTGAAATAACCCGGGCAAAAGAGATGACACCAAAATATACCACCAAAACTCCAAGAGACGGAGCGCCTTCCCAATTGACAAGCATGGCATCCTAGCCACTGAATTCTGCATCAACCATACGGGTGTCGACTATATCCGGATTTTGTACGACAATGTAGCCTGCATTGATAAGCTCCTGAATTGCCTTTTTTAGCTTCCAACATTTTTCTGTGTCATGCCCCGGGGCGCCTGAGCAATATGCGCACGTTTGAGAAAAATCACACCTATTTGACCGATGATTTGGCATTTTTATCTGAATTGGTTTCAACATGCCCAGTTGCTTCAACTTGTGGAACAAACTGGCATACGATTCTCCCAAAGGGGTAAGAGACTTTTCTCGTTTCAATAGCCTCTCATTTCTAAAAGCCTGATTTGGCCTAAAACCTGACCCGCGGGGTTTCTGGTATGCTCGTGGGGAGAAGTAAGGGCCAGGAGAATTACAAGGATATCCATGGGTTCGATATAGAGGGCCTTTAGCAAGGACGACCACTGGACCTTGTCGTTGGGGAGGTTCAACCTGAGGGCTCTGTTTGGGGTCCTGATGAGCAACCTCGGAGGGGTAATGTTGGGCAACATGAGCTTCAGGTGGGTGTTTACTGTCGGGAACAGTGGATGTGATTGGAGCGCATTCCCGGGAAAAAATAGGTGGACACCGAGTGATGGAGCTATTGGGGTGGCTGGAAAGGCTGTGATAGGCAGGTGTATTTGGCATCGGGTTCGGTGTAAGGACAGGGTCCATGAAACTAGGTGGTGGAGGGGGTAGTGCTTTTCCTTCCATCCACGCCCGATACATTTCATCCACGTGTTGTCTCAACATTTTGACTTCTTCAACTAACATGTGGTTCCGTTCAACCAACTGTTGTCGGGTGCCGCTACCAACCCACTCAGCCTTGAGATTCTCTGCCATTGTCCTCTGACGTTGTATTATAGGGAAGAGTTATTTTGGAACCACAACCAACCACCTTTCTGAAAATGGACACAACAAAACGAAGCCAGCATGTCAGCATTATGGTATCCCGCTTATTGATCACCTTCTTTTTTTTTCTACTATTTTCTTTTCTTTTTTTTTTCTTTTTGTGGTTTTTTCATTTTTCCTCTCTTTTTTTTTCTTTTTTGTAGTTTTCCATTTTTTTTTTCTTTTTGGTTATGGAAATGGTCGAATCCTATGTGGATTGCCTACGTATCATGACCCCGCATGAATCGGACCGAGCGTAGTTCTTGCAAATTAATGCAAGAAATAAAGAGATATTTATTTGATTTTTTTTTTGATTTTTGATTTTTTTTCTTTTTCTTTGAAGGAAAATTATAGAAACCGATTCCAACTACAAACTTGTGTAGGAGATTTCTACAAAAATAAGAAAATTTTTCGTGTCAATTATGACTATTTTTACAAAATTGGCCACATAATGGCTTATTTGATAAAATGACTATTTTTGCAAAATTTATTTAAGAAAGATAAAACTAAAATTTTTTTATCCTGTGGCTCATGGGGCATCGTTCGGCATCACCATAAACCAACACAAGACTATTTTTTATAAACTGGCCATGTAATGGCTTATTTAGACAAAGTGGCTCTTTTTGCAAAATTTATTTAAGAAAGATAAACTTGAAATTTTTTTTTATCGTGTGGCTCATGGGGCATCGTTCGGCATCACCATAAACCAACACAAGACTATTTTTCATAAATTGGCCATGTAATGGCTTATTCGGGCAAAGTGGCTCTTTTGCAAAATTTATTTAAGAAAGATAAACTTGAAAATTTTTTTTATCGTGTGGCTCATGGGGCATCGTTCGGCATCACCATAAACCAACACAAGACTATTTTTCATAAATTGGCCATGTAATGGCTTATTCAGGGCAAAGTGGCTCTTTTTGCAAAATTTATTTGAGAAGATGCAAATTCAAAATTTTTATCCCGGGGCCTATGAGGCATCGTTCAGCACCGACACAGGCCAACACAAGACAGAGGAAGTTGAAATGCAAAAATGTGGCTATTTCAGCAAAATTTCGGCCATGTAATGGCTTATTTGATAAAATGGTTATTTTTGAGAAGTTGAGCGATGACTCAAACTTGATTTTGCGGATACGGCCTTTCAACGTTTCCGCGAGGGAATATTTCAAGGCTATGCCCGCAAATTATTTAAAATGACTCAAAGTGGCTATTCTTGCAAAAACGGCCTTCCGGCGTCCTTTTGAGGGACATTCGGCTTATTTTAAGCAAGAATAGCATCACCCGATTTATTTATAACAAAATCAAAAATTTGACATTTTTTGGTTATTTTTGCAAAACGGGTGTGAACCCGGACTTGATTTTGAGGCTTTGGCCTTGCAACATTTCCACAAGGAATATTTCAAGGTTGTGCCCGCAAATTATTTAAAAAGATTCAAAGTGGCTATTTTTGCAAAAACAGACCTTCCGGCGTCCTTTCGGAACATTCGGCTATTTACAAAAACGGCATCACTTTGATTTTATTGACAAAAATACACACATTTTTTTTGATTTTTTAAAAGGGGTGGTTGGACCCGATGAGGGTTGCCTACGTATCCCACCTAACGGCGAGAATCAAACCTGCGTAGTTCGGTCAGATTAAATGACCAATTATTTCAACAAAAAGTGTTCGATCTGTTTTTTTTCAAATTTTCTTTTTCCATGTACCTATTTTCTACAAATCATTATTTTCCTCTCTCTTTTTTTCCTTTTTCAATAATTTTTCCAATCTCGGGATTTTCGCCGGTCCGCATAACGATCAAGGACAATAAAATGCAACACATAGCATGCTCGGTCTTTTCAATACCGGGTCACCTGTCCTAGACGAACCCAACCCCTGTGTTGAATCCCCTAAGTCAAATATGATGCAAATAATCGTCCTAGACCTATGTTCAAAATCTTACGGTTTCATAAATTGCTAGACCGTGTACCCGAGCGGACAACTCGAATCGAGGAGGGGGCTACGTACCGGTGACCCGCGGAGTCAATCGGCTTTGTAACTTATCCGGCCTCTGTTTTCTTAATTTAAGGTGACATTTAACAGAAAGGGGAGTCTCAACCAGTAAGCACATCCCCGGGGGAGAAGAGAGAAGGGTTTTCGGCACAGTTTTATATACAATCCACATAATATCAAAGCGATAAAACACATAGCATGTTGTTCAAATCATATAATGAAGTCAAACAAAAACGCGAACGGCAGTTCTAAGGAGCTCGAGTTCTTAAACCCCTGAAATCGAAATTCAGGGTTGGATCCCCAGCAGAGTCGCCAGAGATGTCACACCTCCCTTTTTACTACCCCAACACTTAAAAGCGTATGAATACACTCGTAGGGTATACCCCGACGCTCAATTACCCGAAACGGATAAAATAACGTAAGGGAAGGAGTTTTTCCATTTAAAGGACAATCGGTTCGGGATTTTATTAGAGATTAATCAGAGTCGCCACTTGGGAATGACAATGGTGTCCCAAGTCACCGGTTAATCCCGAATCCGAGGAATTTTAACTCTTAAAATGTCTGCGAAGCAGAGGTCCGGATAAGGAACTCTGTTAACCCGGGAGAAGGTGTTAGGCACTCCCGGATTCCGTGGTTTTAGCACGGTCGCTCCACTGTCGTTCTTGACTTTTGTTTGACTCAGTTATAGATTTTAACAACATAATGTGCTTTTGCGTTAAATATTATTTTTAGGAATTTGCGGTATCGCGAAAACACGCCTCGAGTCATACCGCAACCAGTACGCCTATGACTTTTGGTGTATTTCAGCTTTACCGAGATTTGGATTTGAGTCGCACCAAGTGCACACTCGTATTTAGGAAAAGTATTTTATTAACTAACGCGCCTAAAATAATTTTGCGTTTATATTTCGCGAGGGCCATGAAATTTGTTAAATGGCACGTCTCGAATTCTAAGGATCAATTAGATTAATCAAATAAGGGCCACGGGTATTTAATTTTTTTTTTTGTTCAGCACGACACATTTCCAATTATTCTAACCAAAGGCTTTAAAATAACTCATGAGGGCCATTACACCGACATCAACTATGTTACTTCACCCATGCTAATAGCATTTTAAACATGAATCACTAGTCTCATAGAGAAAGTAATCATTGACCGTAAATCACCAAATTTTCCTTAACTAAAAATGTAAAGTCCTCACCCAAGCTTAAACCATTTAGAATAGGAATAAAGAATAAAAAAATGTTAAAGTCGAATGGTAAGAAAAAAAACCAATTTCCAAACTGAGATAGCCATATTTACTTTGCGTCAAGTCCCAGACAGTTTAGTGCACTCTCCTAATTCAAAGCTTTCCCATAAACCAAAATGTACTCACTTATCAATCAACTTTACAAAAAAAAGAAAACAGGCTCTTTGTATTTTTCGAAACTGCTACTAATATTTTGCATAATTCCTTAAGATTTTCCAAGCATTTTTACCAACTGATATGCTAAAAAACAAACTGTAACAAAACATTTATAAGAAAACAAACTTGATCTGTTTAAGGACACTAAAGTATTACTGCTATACTATTACTAAGAGAGTTGATCCAGCGAAGATTAAAGAAAGTGCAACTAACCCAAAATTAAGTTCACAAAAGAATACTAGAACAAAAGATTAGGCCTTGGCTCGAGAAAACAATTTAAACAAACCATCATAGCTAATATTCCCATTTCAAATGATTAACACCAAGAAAGTGACCCAGGAACAGATAAATATGGCGACAGACAGAAAGTTTCAAGTCTAATTAAATGTCTGGACGTAACTACAATATACAATTTATCAAGTTTGAACAAATCAACCCAAGCTCAATATAATAAAGCTTTAAAACAGGGAATCAACTTCAAAGAATGAGCTTCAATTTCCAGTTGAACAGAATTTACATTGATAGGAATGTGTACCTGAAATCAAGGTAGACCCATTAGATCTAGTACATACAGCAATAGAGTAGGATTCAGCAACAATTTCAACAATAACAGTGAGCAGTAGCAGTTAATAAACCCAGGCAGCAACAGTGAACCAAACGATTAACCCAGGAGAAAACTTTAAGAATTTCCAATTATTTCAAAAAACCAAATCTCACTCGAAAACTGTTTCTCACTGATTTGTAACAGACTATCCTCTTGTTTTTGGTTTTTTGGAATGAATTTAAAGGCAAAATAGAAGAAAAAATCAATCTGAAATGTTAATTTCAGATCTGGAATTTAACCAATATTTTTTGGGATTTTTTCTAGGGTTCATATAGCTTAAATATACTAAGGAAGACTCTAAAATCAGATTGAACCCCCCATTATTGAAGCTGAAATTACCTATTTATAGGCCTAAAAGAGAAAAAATCTGAAAATTACTATTTCACTAAAACCCCTTCAATTTTTAGCTTGTTGCACAAGTTAGTGCAATTATTCTAGTGAAAACTACACTAAGACCCCTTCTAGAATAGTCTACCATGTTCCATTTCCCTTAGAATTCCTATTGTGCCCTCACTTGTTAAGGACAACTACTAATTCTACCTTTTTTATCCCCAAGCTGCCCTTAATGCTCTATATTTATAACAAATTTACCATTTCCTATTCCAATTGCACCCTTTTCCTTCTAAACTTATTACAACTATACCAACTCCCTTTTCCCAATTCACCCCTATTTCTTAAGGCTAATTACATTCCTAAATTCTGTAATTTATCCCTATTTTAACCCATTTTCAGATTGTATTTATCAAATAGCCACAATTAAGTGACTATTGCTCAATTAGCCAATTGGCCCTTCAACTAACTTAAAATTCAGAATTAAACCGCTAATTAGAAACACATTTCAACTATAGCCAACCTTAGGCAATCTTACAAATATGGCCACTTATGGTTAATTATCCAATTAACAAGACTCGGGGAAACAATTGATAGATGGTGAGTCTTGTTAATCGAAACAACTAGCCGCAATTGATTCTATTTAGTAAAACGTCTTAGGTTGCTACGAATCGTGTGATTTCAACTATCGACTTAATTGAACCTAAATTAATCTAAAGTCGAATTCGCTAATTAAGCTTAATCATTAACTAACAGCTATAACCAATCAACCCTAAGTGTTCATCAACACTACAATCACAATTAAACTACCGAGCAAATTCTGACACTTATCAATTAATCAACAGGATCAAAATACTGTTAAAAACAAATTAATCAAGCAATTCCCATTATACTATTATTACTAAAATTAACCAAATTAACTAAATCTGAAAAATTAGAAAGATGACTATTTCCGAAATCTAAAAAGAAAACAGGAATTAACAGAAACAGGAAAATCTAAAAATCAATTAGCAACTTAACAGAAATCATGAATCAATCAAACGGAAAATCAGAATTCAGTGGCTAAATAGAAATCAGAATTAAACCAGAATAGAATTTAATGTCAACTCATAACAAATGAAATTTTGTAGCAAGATTATCACACAATTAGTTGACTAATAGTCGGGTTAATTCAGGAAGAACGAAAATCACAGAATCAATTAAAAATCCCTTATTCTCAATTAATTAATAAAAAATCAAATTTCTTGTTATCAATTAATCACTGTTTCGGAAATTAGATGAACCAAAAGAGAACAAACAAATCAGTCACAAACGAATTAAACCAAAAATGAGAAAAATCGAAGAAGAAGACTTAGCTCTTTTTTTTCGATTTTCTGTTTTTCCTCAAATTCTTGATTATTCTTTGAACAAACTCCGAGTCTTGAAGATTCGACAGTCTTTCTTTAGCAAATTGAGGCTCAGATGTGTTGTAATGTCAACGACAAGAGAGGCCGACCACGCCATGGCTACAAAACACCAGTTGCATGTGTGAGAGAGAGGAGAGTCTCAATAACAGGCCGTACCGGGTTGCCACGCCAAGGTAAGGGTCGGGTTATCTCCGTTCCCAGGTCAGTTAGCCCAGATAAAAAACAAATCATCACTGCCTCTTTAAGGGCGGCTGTTGGTTGTTGTTGGGGAGAAGAAGCAGAAGTGGGGTGGAGGTTTTGGATGGTTTTGATGATGGCGGCGCAATGGGAGAGGGTGGCGGCGCGGATTAGGGTTCGATATTCACGGAGATTGGCTAGGTTTCGAAGGAGGTTAATGGTGGGGGAGTGATAAGGAGAGTGAGGGGATGATTTCGATGTAATTTTTGGCCGGAAAAGTGGCCGGCCGCCGCCACAGGCGGCGAAACCCTAGCGGCGGGTGAGTTGAAGAAGAAGAAGGGACTTTGGTCTGAAGGAGACAGAAAGTCTGTTCGTTCAAGGTTTGAGGAGTTAATCTGATTTTTGGTCAATTATGTAACATATATGAATTTTAAGACTTGGATAAAATCTGACCACTGGATTGATTAAATGGACGGCCACGATTCAAAGGTTGGCTGATCTGGGTAATTGAATTGGGCTGGGCAGGGGTGTTTGGATTATGGCCGTTTGGGCTAGAGGTTGGCCGATAATTTTGGGCCTGGGAATTTCGAGCCCAACTCCTCTCATTCCTTGTTTCTCTTATTAATCCTTTGTATTTTGTATCTTATTCCTTTTTGTATTTTGTATTATATTTTTCTTGCTTTGTAATTATTATTAAGCACTAATTAAAAAACTAAACTAATTACCTCTTTTTGACAATTTTCAATTTAAAAGCTAACTAATTTTTTTATTTTTCTTTAAATTGCTAGAAAAACGAATTAATTCCCTAAAGATGCAATTTTTTTTGTGTTTTCATTTATCACACGCAAATAACATGCAAACAACTAACACAAAATTCACACAAAATTTTAAAAATAGTGAAAAATCATTTATTTTGAATTTTATAGGAATAACTCATGTGTAGGGTAAAAATCACGTGCTCACACTACTAACACTGATTATTTTCAGTTATTTGCTGAATTACTCCTAAGAAAGCTAAATAGGAAAGTATTTTTTTATTAGCTTTTTGATCCTTATGCAACAACATACATAACGTATCCTACATTTCTCTCAATTTTTGGGTAAATCAATAAGTTTTACTGCATATATTTACCCTTGTCTCATACTACAAACCAAACCTAAACTCTACTGTTGTCTGGACCTTAGAGTACTTCCATTATTCTGCTTACAATTATAAGTAGCCCCATTCCAATTTTAGAATATTATGATGTCGTGCCCGAATTTACATAGTAACTTTAACCTCTTCATATTGAACCATACAGCTGTTTGATTTGATGTATAATCAGTGTACGAAAGCCCCCCTTTTTATGTTCTCAGGTATATAGCTAAAAAATACCAACAAGCCATATATTTGTGAGTACTCTCCAATATTTAATTAGAAGTTTATAGAGCGTTTTGCCTTTCAATGAGACTTACTCAACTGAATTCGGATTTAGTTGGATCCTGATAAGAATGTCGAACACCAAATGGGAAAAATATATATAGTAAAATGATACACTTGTAAAAGATAGAAAACTAATCATTCATTCATTTTTATATGAAAGTTTTGGAGTACGAGGATCAAACTATTTAATTTTTTAATGTAAATTTAGGCATAAATTCTTTAAGTTTCTATGGGCTCGCTTGGTTCATTTATGAGATAAATAAGGGGGAAAATAAAAAATAGCCAGATTTATCATTGGTCGTTGAAAAATAGTCAAGCTTCAAAAGTCATCGAAATTTAGCCACTTTAAATTTGAGCGAAAACACTGTTCAAAATTCGGAAAAATACGCCTGCAAATTTTACGGGAGTTCCAGCTTAAGTAGGTTTCAACTCCCGTAAATTTTATGGGAGTTTCAAGATAACTATGTTGGAACTCCCGCAAATTTTACGGGAGTTCAAGCATAATTATGCGGAACTCACGCAAATTTTACGGGAGTTCCAGGAAGTATAATTGTCTAGTATAATATACTGGAGTTTGGAACACTGGTGCTCTAGTCTCCCTCAAATTTTACAGAAGTTAGCAAAGTATACCGGTCCAGCATAATATGCTGGAGTTCGTACACAAATGTACCAAAACTTCCGTATATTATACTGGATCGGTCCCCGTTGCAGCAAAATAGTGGCTATTTTTCATTGGTTTGGTAAACGTTGACTATTTTTTATTGGCCAATGTAAAAACTGGCTATACTATAATATTTTCACGATAAATAAGGATAATTCATGGATTGGATCATCCTATTGGATGAGCTATCCCATCATTTATATGGGATATATAGCTAAACCACTATATTGGTGTAAAGTTTATTCCAGGATTAACTAAGTATTACTTATAACAAATATGTGATAAATATAATCCCAAATTCTATTAGGGTATTTTTATCATTATAATCAATACCCCTATAGCTTGTTTGGTTTGAAAGACAAGTTATATTGTGATTAGTTATATTAGAATTAATTACGATGAGATTAATTATCTTGGTATTGTTTTTTATTAATTGTTTGACATGCCAAGATGAAAGTAGCTGAAATGAGGATGTTGAGCTGGATGTGGGGCACACTAGGATGGATAAGATTATGAGTGAAGATATTCGGGAGAATATGTGTGTGGCCCCAATTGACGACAAAAGTTGTGGGAAGCAAGACTCAGATGGTTCGGACACGTTCAGGGGAGAAGCCTAGATACCCCGGTAATAAGGTCTGAGCGACTGGCTTTGGTGGGTACGATGAGAGGTAGAGGGCGTCCCAAGAAGTAATGGGATGGGTGATCAGATAGGACATGGCGTGACTTCCGATTACTGAGGACATAGCCGTGAAAGTTGTGGAGGTCGAGCATTAAGGTTGTAGGTTAGGGGATAGTTGCGCATTTCTCTATGCCGCTCCATAGTGAGGCTAGTCTATTAGGATTTAGTCTCGACTGCTAGTGGTTATTGTTCAGTTCACATGATTCTTTCGTTTCTTTTAGTACTGGGCTTTATCTAATGGTTATTATTTTGCTTTTCATCTATTTTCTGGTTGATGTGATGCTGTTATGTTTCTAAGGTTTTTATTGATGGTAATGATATATTATCTCTTTTCATCGTCTTTTCGTCTTCTTAAACGGAGGGTCTATCGGAAACAACATCTCTATCCCTTCAGGGTAGAGGTAAGATCTGCGTACACGCTACTCTCCCCAGACCCTACTCGTGGGATTTCACTGGATCGTTATTATTGTTGTTGTTGTTTGACATGACATGTTAACCCCAAAATTATCAATTTTACAACTTTATCCTAGGATTACTATTCAACTTTCTGGCAAGTATAAGTTATACATTCCGATACTATTTTTAACCGTACAATAATTTATCCCCAGAATAGTAATAAAAAAAAAAGGAAAAACCCCTAATAGTATTAGTATAAGTCATGCTAATAGTTAACAATTCAAATTATTTAAGAAAATATTGGTCAAAAAAGAACTTATTTGACTCTCCAAATAATTATGTTGTAGCCAGAAAGAGTATCTATTTTTTGAAGTAGTTTTATTTAATGGTTTCGTACAACTGCTCTAAATCTACTCTTAGATTTTCATGTCCTCTAGTCCCTAGTTTCCCTCCTTATATATTTCTCTCCACCCTTAACTTGCCATTGTCAATCTCAGCTCCCACATACACACACACTTCACCGATAGTTCCATGAGTTTAATATATCTTTGAGCCATATTTTGATAAAAAAAATATATATATATTTCACGAAAAGGAGTGATTTTTTGTGTCTTATTGTACTATGTCTATGCATGTTTAATTGTTTTAGTTTCAAGAATAAGTTGATATGTTTTTCTTTCATAATTTAGGGTAATGGAGAAATTAAGGAGCTCTCTCCAGTCCAGTCCGAGGCAGACCGAAGGCTATAAACACAGCTGATGACTCGTTGATTCTTAAGCACGTCAACAAGAATTGGGAAATTGACGTGTTTTGGGATTCAACGATGCATGAGCTATGTTTAGCTATCGCTGTCACGACTTGGACTGAAGGGAGCTCCCTATTATGCCACTGCCCCTAATTAGTCTTTCATGCTTTTGTATTTCACACATGTTAAGAATGTAAAAGCCCTAAGAAATAGTACTCTAAATATCAAGTTTAGAACAAATATCTTTAAAATTTTCAAAATCTAGAACCCATTGTTTAACTATTGGATTTGTCTCTATTCAAAGTTGCTTACCTTCTAGTTTTTCTTAAAATTTCATTTCAGATACTTTTGAACTCTTTTGTTGAATTTATCATTGCTCATGTTTTTGTTTTACTTAGTTTAGTTCTTATGTCATTCATATACTAATACTTTCTAAACTCTTATTGTTGATTTTAAGTGTATTATTACTTTTAGCCTGCATCAAAATTATTTATATTTAGTGGCCGAAAAATATCTAAAATTTGTATGATTTTTTTGTCATAACATACAAAATGTATATATGTATAAAAAGTATATGTTTTTCCGGCTATTGTGTTGAGAATGGACGGCTATATAGTGTCATTTTTTCTTGATTTTATCACTATATTATGATTTGATTCCACAACTCAATTACTGAATCTCTTTTTATTAATAGCAGGTTGTGCGTGGATTCATGGATATGCAAAGCTTAAAGATTTTGTGAAGAAGAAGATTCAAAGTTCTTGACTATATATATATATATATATATATATATACACACACCTAACATTTGTGCGCCAAAGAGAAGATTTGTGTATTGACAATGTTACAGTTCAAGATTTGAACTGTTCACATTCATAAAAATATACATGAGAAAGCACATTAATATATGTGTTTGACGACATTCTTCTGCTAGTAAAAATTTAATGAAGACCTTTCTCCTTTTCATATCTTAGTAGTCACTTTCTTCTCATTTTCAAGAATGTTCAAAGTTCGGACAAGTTCGAGCTGTCGAAGTAGTCACTAATGTTTGCATTAAGATAGACTATATATCTATATTACATCTTTAGGGATGCAGTCTTTTTTGGAATTCCTGAATGCGGAATGATTTGTACACTGAATATGGAATGATTTGTGCACCAAACTGCCTTTTTCTGTCCAATGTTTGGATGTAATTGTATGGCAAAAGTAGGGTTTTTATTGAAAGATTTTGCTTATTGACATGAAATCTTCTCCACCTCCATCATTATTTGCCATAATAAAGTAAATAAGATGCCACTTTACTTAAGATTTATTATTAACCAGCCAATGATGTGGTGAGGTGGAAGGGACTGCTCTTCCCTTAACCAGAGGTCTTGGGTTCGAGCCATGGGTATGAAAAAATCCTTGGTAGGGAACGCTTTCCCCCAAAAGGGGTCTTACGCGGCGCGAATCCGGATATAGTCGGGCTCCAATGTGGATACCGGACACCGGGTGAGAAACCAAAAAAAAGATTTATTATTAATCTTATTAAATCATAGCACTTCAATTACAAAGTGATATTTTGAAATAATTGTTATGAGGTCTATGGATGACTGTTTTTGATGTATTAGATGGACAGTTAAGATCTTCTAATAAAATATTCTAGTAATTTTTTGGGGTTAATTTTAGTCATATTGTCCAAAATTGAATAACTTACGTATTCTTTAACTCTTTAAACATAAATTATTTATTCGAAAATTCATCACTTCAAACTTCTACGTAAATTTAATATTCTAAAAGATTAAGTTCAAAGGTACAAGAACTCCTTTAAAGGCAGAGGCAGAATTTCAAGTTTATGAGTGAAGTATTCTAATTCTTTTAAGTTATTGAGTTTTAAATTAATTAAATTATATATATCCAATGGAATTTTAAGACAAATACAATGGCTCGAATCAAAGACACCGAGTTCGACCTAACCTGTTCCGGACTATCTAGCTCCTACCCTCCTCCAAAAATCAATATCATAAACACATGCATATCAATCCACGGCATGCAGGTTCTCAGATATCAATGGCTAGGGCAACTTTTAAAAACCATATAAACAGTGAAAAGGTCTATTTTAACGATTGCATATGTTCAATGTTTCTTTCTTCACTGTTCATATCCGCCCCTGAATGTAAGCTCTCTCAAGTAAATTTACTTATTGGAGAGGTTTCAGTACTCTTGAGCCTTACAAAGAATCCACCCCTGATCTTACCTTATAGTATTAGTTGACACGAATCCGAATTACTTGATTTGTGTGTATATGAACGACTAACTTATTTTAATATCTCAAAAAGAAATATTTTAATTATTTAGATTATTTTTTAAAATATTTTATTAAGAAGTCTTTATCATATTTCTTATGTTGAATATTTTCCATAACACATTATAAATTAAATGTGATTACTTGATTAGCCTTAATCGCTTTCATTTTGAAACCTCATTTTGAATAGTCTTCGAATGACTATTATGAGATTTGCACGTATCCTAAAAGTAAAAAATAACATTTGTTTAATATTAATGGCTTAATTTTAATGGATTTGTTTTTTTGTTGTCGCTTACTAGTTTATGTCCACTTTTAATCTATATAATTCATTCTAAAAAATGTATGAAACAAAAAGTAAAACTCTTCTTCTAAACTACTTTTATTGCTGGGTTTTATTTTGTTTAAGATTTGTTGTTTCTGCTCCTAGTTATACTATAAGAACTTGTTGAATCTTAGAGGATATGATCATGCCCAACTATGCCTTATAAAAAGGACTAACGCTCACTGCAAATACAATCTGGTTTACAAGTTCGGAGTCGAATCCTACAGAGAACTAAGGTTTAGCTACACCTGTTCACTATCACCTAGAAGACAAGTTTGAATAATTCAACTTATAGATATTAAGATTCTTGTGTTTAACTAATTAACTAACAGATTAAAATAGTAAATTAACAACTAATGATACCGAGGGTTAGAGAAAAGATTAAAGAGATCTAGAGTTATGATTTTTAATTTTCAGAATTCTCCCCGCTAAGTCTTCTATAATTTTGCCTAAGTATTCTCTACCGATCATGAACACTTCTATTACCGTAAATCTCTCCCGAGTAATTACAAAAATTTACTAGATGCATTCTCCCGTGCTACGCTAGCTGGCTTTTAATACAACTCACTTCAAACCGCACCCAAGGCTTCGTTATCCGTAATCCCACCTTTAATACCTAGTTATCGATCCATCATATACTCTGGGAGTGGTGTTCTTCAACAATTACCTAAATGCACTCTCTCCCGAGTTATGCATACTAAATAGGCACAACTAATTGAGAGCTCTTCTAACAACCAGAATATAAACGTAGTTGATCAAATGGACAAAAAATATGGCTCAAATACAAAAACATAACAAGAATTTATCCTACAAAAGGTTCTATCAAAACTCTAGATAACAAATTAGCTATTTATAATAGTATGTAAAACTACAATACTACAAGTCATAATTACCAACAATGAAAAATAGGAAGAGGAAGGAAAAACTCGTAGAAGAATTCTCCGTCTTGCTCCCAATGTGTTCTTGCCTCCTTAGGTCGAATCTATGTCTCAAATCTATCTTCTTTTCTTTTCTTGGCAGGTCTCCTTCGTTTAATATAGGGTTTAGGGCTTAAAATCCCGTGTTTTACACTTTGGCCCCTGAAATTTACGCGTCATGCCGCAGTCCTACCGCGGTTACGAGGACCATGGCCAGAATGGCCTTCCGAATCTGCAGTAGTGTTCTGATGCGGTCCTACCATAATCGCGGTTTTACCCTGTTCCGTTTGGAATTGGCAAAACGTAAAATATGAAAGGTATAGAACTTTGAGTTAGCTTTCCAACCATATATCTGGGAGCCCAAATGGAGTTCTGAGCAAGGAGTTATGTCTATATTACTAGACAGTGAGCAATATGCTTCGAGTCTTTGTTCGTACTTAATTATCAAATTTGACCCCCAAATACGATTTCGGCTTAATTCCTTGGTCTTTTACTCACACTTCAAAGATCCAAATCACTTGAATTCATTTCATAACATCTATATAGCCCGGAATCACTCCTACAAGTCATAAAATACACTATTTGGGAAAAACACTAGCGATTAAAGCGCAAACTGAACTAAAGTGTAGCAAATTAGAGTGTAATAATCGACCAAAATACGTAATTATAGCCTATCATCGGGATACGCCTAATATTATTCATCTTGGTGTGAGCAAAATATCCTTAAGAACTGTGTAAAAGATACTCCTCAAGATAAACCTTTTATTCTCCATAATCACCCAATTTTTTTACAATAATCTTAAGGATATTTACACGCTGTTATTATGGAGAATAACGATCCTAATGTTGTTGTTGTTGTTGCTACTACACCCGATGCACCTATTGTTTTAGTTGTTGTTCCATCACTAATTACATGTGCCAAATCTTTTCCCGATGTTTCAAAAATTCTGATTTTTGGTGGAGATAATTTTAAATGCAAACACGTTGTTGTTGACAAAGGAAAAGAAATTGCTACTAGAAGCAGTCTTGTGGAGGACAACAACCATCAGCAAAAATCAAGTAACAGATATGACAAAAAAATAATTATAAGCTCAAAACCAACAATCAAATCTCCAAGGGAAAATGCAATTGTTTTGTGTGTGGCAAACCTGGCCACTTTATTGCTCAATGTCGAAAAAGGGTTGAGAATGACAATCCCACTAAGGCTAAAGTAAATTTGACTAAAGCCAAAGTGGATGATATAATTATTGTGGTAGTTTCCCTAGTGAACCTTGTGGCCAATGTGAAAGATTGAGTGTTAGATTCTGATGCTACTAGGAACATATGTGCTAACAAAAAAGACTTCGTGTCTTATACCCTAGTTGAGGAAGGAGAAGAAGTTATCTATCTTGGCGACTCAAGAACTACTCAAGCTCTTGAAAAAGGCAAAGTTCTTCTCAAACTCACATCCGATAAAACTTTGGCATTGAATGACGTGTTGCATGTTCCTAATATCCGATCCAATTTGATCTCTGTGGGATTATTAGGAAAAGTGGGGGTGAAGGTTTCTTATGAATCTGATAAGGTACCAAGAATAATAAGTTTGTTGGCAAGGGTTATTATAGTCGTGGCTTGTTTCTACTCAATGTTATGAATGAAAATGCTAGTTTTTCTACTTACTTGATTGATTCTTTTAATTTATGGCATGCTAGATTAGTGTCACGATCCAAATTCACTACGGTCGTGATGGCGCCGAACACCTGCTGTCAGGCTAGCCAACTAAATTACCAATTAGTTTCTCTTTTATACTTTTGAAAATCTAAGGTTTTTCCTTCCATTTTACATAAATATAAGATTGCTTCACGGATTCAAATTTAAATGATAACAACTAGTACAAGATTCTACTGAAACCATCCCAGAAACCCGGTATCATAAGTGCATGAGCTACTACTGATAAGATATACAATACAATGCAATATCCGTCCGAAATATATTAGACGGGAAAGAATTACAATTACTGAAGAGGGACTTTAAAGAGTTACGGGCCGCCTTGCATACTGTAACTTTGGGATTTTAGGCAATTTGGGTCGATGGCCTGGGCCCATGACTAAGACATAGGCTATATCACATGAAAATCTAGGAATCGAACTGAATTCCAATTTTATGGCCCAAAATCACTAAAACATGAGTGAAGGTCATGAAAAAGTGGTGACTATTATTCCTTACAATATTTTTTATGGCTGGAAAAACACTAGGCGAGCCGAATCCGGTAGCTTGTGCTCATGCAGAAGGAGTGGGCTATAGCACAAAAAAATTTAAGAATCGGCATAATTCATATTTTATGGCGCTTAAATGCCAAAACATGAGTAACAGTCATGGCTATGTGGTGACTTTTGTTCCTTAGGACGTTTTTGATGGACCGATTAAATTTTTGGTGATCCGGGTCCGGTCACCTTAACGAATGGAGATGCATGGGCTGTAGGACACAAAAATCTAGAAAACATGCGAAATTTCAATATTATGGCCCTAAACGCCAAAAAGGGGACTGGTCATGGCGAAACGATGACTATTGTTCCTTAGGATTTTTTTATAGTTGACAAAATTTTAGGCAACTCAGGCCTGGTCACCCGAGTGCATGCAGATGGTGTGGGATATGCACACGAAAATTTGAGAATCTGGTGGAATTCCAGTTTAATGGCCCTTAAATACCAAAAAATGAGGAAGGACTATGGAGAAGGGATGATCATAGTTTCTTAGGTCGTTTTTTATTGATGGACAGAATTTTAGGTGATTCGGGTCTGATCGCCAGATGCATGTAGATGGCGTGAGCTAGTACACAAAAATTTGAGAATCGGGAGGACTTCCACTTTTGATGGACCTAAAATGCCAAAAAATGAGGAACAATCATGGTAAAGCAATAACTATTATTCCTTAGGTCGTTTTTAAGGTCTAGAAAAATTTAGGTGATTCGGGCCCAATCGCCCGGATGCATGTAGATGACGTGGACTATAGCACATAAAAATTTGGGAATCAAGTCGAACTCCAGTTTTATGACCTTAAAATACCAAAAAAGGAGGCACGGTCATGAAAAAATTATGACTATTTTTCCTTGGGTAGTTTTTTTATGTGTCGAAAATATGTTAGGCGATCCGGATCCTGTCATCGGGATGCATGCAGATAGTGTAGATTAAGCACATGAATATCTGGGAATCGAGTAAAATTCATATTTTATGGCCCTAAAATATTTTTTTAAAAATGATGGACAGCCATGGCGAAGTGATGACTATTGTTCAGTAGGTCATTTTTCGTGGCCACGCAAAATTTTAGGCGATTCGGAGTCGGTTATTTGAATTCATACAGATGGCATGGACTATAGCACATGAAAATTTGAGAATCATCTTGAATTCATGTTTTATGACCCTAAAATACAAAAGCGAGGAACTGTCATGGAGAAATGATGATTATTGTTTATTAGGTCATTTTTATGGTCTCGCAAAATTTTAGGTGATTCGGCGCCGGTCTCTCGAATTCATGCAGGTGACATGGATTATAGCACATGTACACGTGAATCGTACTAAATTCCTATTTTATGGCCCTAAATTTTTAAAAAACAAGAAACGATCCTGACGAAATTATGACTATTATTTATAATTCATGGAGATATATTACATAATAATAAAATGCATTTATTGGGTTAAACAAAATTAAAGAACTGATGGTTAAACTAGGCAAATATCACAAAAACACCAACACTATATATCGAACAAAGAATGAAAAGAATAGAGATCTTGTATTAATTAGGTTTTGTATTCTACATTTAAATATATATAAAAAATTCTTAAATCTTTCTTGGTAGGACTATACAAATCCAGAAGAAATAATATCTGAAGCTATAATTAACAGGTAAGTAGGCGTCATATAAGGTGAGATTTGTAATTCAAGTATCAAGACGCCATGTTTTGGGTCAGTTGAGACTGAACCGTTACGGGATGAACATTTTCAAGAAATATGTGATCCAGCTAAAATCCCTTTAGTTAACTCAATCAAATGAAACAAGAGCACAATAGTTGAAGTTGGTACACTTAATCCAATAAGTGCAGCCATGCCCAAAACCAAACTTGGTCTTGTATCCATCAATTGGGATTGCAACAATCCCATTGCTTGGCAAATATTCGAGTCGTAATTTGTGTAGAGACTTTTTTCCCAGTTCATCCATTCAGCTGGAGGCTCGTAATTTCTCTCAATCATCTTCATCTCGTGAATTCTCTTACGTAAAATAATTAAATTCTCATCTACAATACGACCGTTGTAGTAGTTTCGATCCCGGGCTTCTCTTCCCATTGCCAACGTAGTCGTGTTTGAAGCTCGTGATGATGATGATGATGATGATCTTCTTTTTGATGAAAATTGTGAAGAAAGAAGGGGAGCAGAGAACAGAAAAGAAGTTGATGTAGCTGCCATTTTAGAGTGGTTTTGAGTTGTATAATAAGTATTGAAATTATGCGGTTTGAGTTATGAACCACTGGGTATTATTTATAGATGCTAACATATAATTAATAGTGTTAATTAAAGTCTTAATTATGCAAAACCGTGTTATAACTGTCAGCATCAAAATTCAGTTGACTCTATCATTTGGATATGGCTTGACTTTTGTGGCATGTCTAAGGACAAGACGGTTCTTTAATTAATTTAAGTTCTTTGTATCTTGCCATTGTTGCTTTCTTTTATTCATGTAGGGTTGGACGTTAAAATATATAATATCCATTAAATAATAAAATAAAGAGCTATTAATAATTTAATTGGAAAATGAAATCGGAAAGTAGTTGGAAATACAGATCATCAGGTTGTTTTCCAGGAGCTAGGGCTGGAATTTTCCAAACAAGGCCCCAGAAATTCTATAGTATATTGGTATTTTTTTTATTGGCTGACGCCAAAAAATTCTTTTTATGGAGGACACGGTAATGAACTCTTAAATCAATTAATATCATAAAATCAGACATACTAAAGTCCAGAATGATAATTATCTAAAGTTCGACGATTAAAGTTGTAGTCTAACTGTTGCAACTTCATTATACATTACCTAGTTATGAGATTAGAATTACAGTTATTAGCAACAAAAAAAAAGAATTACAGTTTAACGGTTAAAACGTTCGCAGTACATGTTGAGGTACGAGATTTCAATTTGACTTAAAACTCTCTTGTCTCTTCTACTCTATTTCAATTTAAATGATATATTTAGCTTATGGAGATTCAAATTGTACGAAATTTGACGAACGTTATAAAAAAAAATTATCATATTAACTTGAAAAGAATTACAACTCATAATATTTTTCATATAATTTAGTATCATATCTTATAGCTAGGCTTTACGTATTCCCATCATTTAAAAGGCCACAGACAGTTGCAATATAAAAGAAATGTCAACCAAAAAGAAATACTAGTACTAGTATATATTTGGATGGACCTTGTTTTTCATTTCTGTTTTTGTTTTGTTTTAATAAATAAAAATTATAGTTGACCATAGATCCAACAATGATTATATCAAGTTAAGACGTGCTTAAGCACGTTGACTTACTTTTATCAATGGATTATTTAATAGAATTCATTTCAAGGTCAAATGAATTCGAATGTGATTCTAGTCAACGTTAAATGATCTTTCAGTTTTTAGAGCATACAAATTATCATTCTTGTT
>JASVEL010005019.1:10000-28223 GCA_032618575.1 Nicotiana noctiflora
TTACTGCCAACAACCAGAATAACGATCCTGATACCAAAGATACTGATACCGCAGATCAAGATCAAACAAAGGAAGTGGCTTTAATACGCTATTCGCAACAACCAGATTTTCGGCGAGGTATAATCAAAGGCTCTATGCGGACTCAAAGGCGCAAAATAGTTATTTGGAAACTCTTTCAAGCAAATGTGCATTCCCCCCTTTTTCTTGACAGAATAACCCCCCCCTTTCTTTTTCTTTTGATATCTCTGGACTGATTAAACCAATTTTTCGAAATTGGTCAGGTAAAGAAGGAGAATTCAAGATTCTAGAGTCTAGAGAAGAACAAACAAAAAGAGAAGAGAAAAAGGAAAAGGACAAAAAAGGGGAGAACAAAAGAAAGGAAAAAGCACGGATAGAGATAGCAGAAGCCTGGGATACCATTCCTTTTGCGCAAATAATAAGAGGTTACATGTTAATAACTCAATCAATTCTTCGAAAATATATTGTATTACCTTCATTGATAATAGCCAAAAATCTCAGGCGTATGTTATTCTTGCAACTTCCTGAATGGTCTGAAGATTTGCAGGAATGGAATAGAGAAATGCATATTAAATGTACTTATAATGGTGTTCAATTATCAGAAACAGAATTTCCAAAAAATTGGTTGAAAGATGGCATTCAGATCAAAATATTATTTCCTTTTTGTCTGAAACCTTGGCATATATCTAAACTGTACTCCTCCCGTGGAGAGCTAATGAAAAAGAAAAAACAAAAAGATGATTTTTGTTTTTTAACAGTTTTGGGAATGGAAGCTGAACTTCCCTTTGGTTCTCCCCGAAAACGCCCTTCCTTTTTTGAGCCCATTTTTAAGGAACTCGAAAAAAAAATTGGAAAATTTAAAAAGAAATATTTTATAACTCTAAAAGTTTTAAAAGGAAAAATAAAATTATTTCGAAGAGTTTCAAAAGAAACCAAAAAATGGCTTATCAAAAGTAGTCTATTTATAAAAAAATGAAAAAAGAACTTTCAAAAGTAAATCAAATTGTATTATTTAGACTCAAAGAAATAGATGAATCGAATGAAACGAAAAAAGAAAAAGATTCTCTAATTAGTAATCAGATAATTAACGAATCATTTAGTCAAATTGAATCTGGAAATTGGCCAAATTCTTCACTGATAGAAAGCAAAATGAAGGATTTGACTGATAGAACAAGTACAATCAAAAATCAAATAGAAAGAATTACAAAAGAGAAAAAGAAAGTAACTCCAGAAATAGACATTAGTCCTAATAAAACAAATAATATTAAAAAATTCGAATCGCCAAAAAATATTTTCCAAATATTAAAAAGAAGAAATACTCGATTAATATGGAAATTCCATTATTTTCTAAAATTATTCATTCAAAGATTATACATCGATCTATTTTTATCTATCATTAATATTCCCAGAATTAATACACAACTCTTTCTTGAATCAACAAACAAATTGATTGATAAATACATTTCCAATAATGAAATAAATCAAGAAAAAATTAATAATCAAAAAAAATTCACTTTATTTCGACTATAAAAAAGTCACGTTATAATATTAGTAAGAAAAATTCACATATTTTTTTTGATTTATCCTACTTATCACAAGCCTATGTATTTTACAAATTATCACAACCCCAAGTTATTAATTTGTCTAAATTAAGATCTGTTCTTCAATATACCAGAACGTCTTTTTTCCTTAAGACTAAAATAAAGGACTATTTTAGAACACTAGGAATATTTCATTCTGAATTAAAACATAAGAAACTTCAGAGTTATAGAATCAATCAATGGAAAAACTGGCTAAGACGGCATTATCAATATGATTTATCTCAGATTAAATGGTCTAGATTAATGCCACAAAAATGGCGAAATAGGGTTAATCAAGGTTGTATGGCTCAAAATAGAAATTTAAACAAATGGAATTCATATGAAAAAGACCAATTAATTCATTACAAAAAAGAAAATGATTCTGAGCTCTATTCATTAGCAAACCAAAAAGATAATTTTAAAAAATGTTATAGATATGATCTTTTAGCATATAAATCGATTAATAAAGATAATTTTAAAAAATGTTATAGATATGATCTTTTAGCATATAAATCGATTAATTATGAAAATAAAAATGACTCTTTTATTTCTAGATTACCCTTTCAAGTAAATAAGAACCTCGAAATTTCTTCTAATTCCAACACGTCCAAACACAACCTTTTTGATATGCTCGGCAATCTTCATATCAATAATTATCTAAGAAAAGGCAATATTCTATATATAGAAAGAAATCTCGATAGAAAATATTTTGATTGGAAAATTATCCATTTTTCTCTTAGACAAAAAGAAGATATTGAGGCCTGGGTTAAGATCGATACCAACAGTAATCCAAATACTAAAATCGGTATTAATAATTATCAAATAATTGACAAAATTGATAAAAAAGGCCTTTTTTATCTTACGATTCATCAAAATCCAGAAAACAATCAAAAAAATTCGAAAAAGATTTTTTTGATTGGATGGGAATGAATGAAAAAATATTTAATCGTCCCATATTGAATCTGGAATTTTGGTTCTTCCCAGAATTTGTACCACTTTATAATGTATATAAAAGAAAACCGTGGATTATACCAAGCAAATTACTTCTTTTAAATTTGAATACAAATGAAAATGTTAGTCAAAATAAAAACATCAATAAAAACCAAAAACAAAACTTTTTTATACGATCAAATAAAAAAATAAAGAATCGAATTCAAGAAGCAAAAGAACCCGCAAGTCAAGGAGAAAAAGAGCGTGGATCAGATATAGAAAACAAAGGAAATCTGGGCCCTGTTCTCTCAAAACATCAAAACGCTCTTAAACTTAAAAAAGATTACGCGGAATCAGACACAAAGAAGGGTAAAAAGAAAAAACAATACAAAAGCAACACGGAAGCAGAACTAGATTTGTTCTTGAAACGTTATTTGCTTTTTCAATTGAGATGGAACGATGCTTTGAATCAAAGAATGATCGAGAATATCAAGGTATATTGTCTCCTGCTTCGACTGATAAATCCAAGCAAAATTGCTATATCGTCAATTCAAAGGAGAGAAATGAGTTTGGATATAATGCTGATTCAGGAGAATTTAACTCTTACAGAATTGATGAAGAAGGGGATATTGATTATCGAACCTATTCGGTTGTCTGTAAAAAATAATGGACAATTTATTATGTATCAAACCATAGGTATTTCATTGGTTCATAAAAGTAAACACCAAACTAATCAAAGATACCCAGAACAAAGATATGTTGATAAAAAGAATTTTGATTTGCTTGTTCCTGAAAATATTTTATGGTCTAGACGTCGTAGAGAATTGAGAATTCAAAGTTTTTTTAATTCTTTGAATTGGAATGGCATCGATAGAAATTCAGTATTTTGCAACGAAAACAATGTAAAAAACTGGAGTCAATTTTTGATGAAAGGAAACCTCTTTATAAAGAGAAAAATGAATTAATTAAATTGAAGTTCTTTCTTTGGCCTAATTATCGATTAGAAGATTTAGCTTGTATGAATCGTTATTGGTTTGATACCAATAATGGTAGTCGTTTCAGTATCTTAAGGATACATATGTATCCACGATTGAAAATAAATTGATAGTACTATATATCCTGTTTCCTATAGAGTATCTGAAAGTAAACAAATGTACACATGCTTTGTCTTACATCTCATTTGAATCTAATTCGAGTAGACGGTACTAAATCAATAAGGTATCGATTAGATCTAGAAATGAATCAACAGAATCTTCTTCATTTTAGGATTTTAGGTTTAAATTAGTCGCTTTTGTGAATGAAAAAAAGTACCTACCATCTTTTTGGATTCCTATCTGAATCAAATTTTGAATTTGATTAATTTATTGGAATTGATAAAATTAGGAGTTCATAAAGAAATTAAGTCTATATACCACGTTCAAATTACTGGCATTATTATTACTGATCGATAAAATTCGATAAAATCCATATCTGTAAAATAAAGAAAGGGGAAATTCTTTTATGGTAAAAAATTCTGTCATTTCAGTTATTTCTCAAGAAGAAAAGAGAGGATCTGTTGAATTTCAAGTATTCAATTTCACCAATAAGATACGGAGACTTACTTCACATTTAGAATTGCACAAAAAAGACTATTTATCTCAGAGAGGTTTGAAGAAAATTTTGGGAAAACGTCAACGACTCCTAGCTTATTTGTCAAAAAAATAGAGTACGTTATAAAGAATTAATTAATCAGTTGGACATTCGAGAGACAAAAACTCGTTAATTTGCTTTATTTGAAGAGTCATTTCATTTTCACTTATATGTTTCGATTAAATTTTGATGAACTTCTTTTCACTTTCAGCAATTCATGGAAGAATGAATCGGTAAAAAACTTATGACTGCACCAACTACAAGAAAAGACCTCATGATAGTCAATATGGGGCCTCAGCACCCATCAATGCACGGTGTTCTTCGACTCATCGTTACTCTAGATGGTGAAGATGTTGTCGACTGCGAACCAATATTGGGTTATTTACATAGAGGGATGGAGAAAATTGCGGAAAACCGAACAATTATACAATATTTGCCTTATGTAACACGTTGGGATTATTTAGCTACTATGTTCACAGAAGCAATAACCATAAATGGACCCGAACAATTAGGCAATATCCAAGTACCTAAAAGGGCTAGCTATATCAGAGTCATTATGTTGGAGTTGAGTCGGATAGCTTCTCATTTGTTATGGCTAGGACCTTTTATGGCGGATATTGGTGCGCAGACCCCTTTCTTCTATATTTTTCGAGAAAGAGAATTGATATATGACCTCTTCGAAGCTGCCACCGGTATGCGAATGATGCATAATTATTTTCGTATCGGGGGAGTGGCTGCCGATCTACCCTATGGCTGGATAGATAAATGTTTGGATTTTTGCGATTATTTTTTAACAGGGGTTGCTGAGTATCAAAAACTTATTACCCGGAATCCTATTTTTTTAGAACGAGTTGAAGGCGTAGGCATTATTGGGGGAGACGAAGCATTAAATTGGGGTTTATCGGGACCAATGCTACGAGCTTCCGGAATAGAATGGGATCTTCGTAAAGTTGATCATTATGAGTCTTACGACGAATTTGATTGGCAGGTTCAATGGCAACGGGAAGGGGATTCATTAGCTCGTTATTTAGTACGAATCGGTGAAATGACAGAATCCATAAAGATTATTCAACAGGCTCTGGAAGGAATTCCAGGAGGGCCTTACGAAAATTTAGAAATCCGACGTTTTGACAGATTAAAAGATCCTGAATGGAATGATTTTGAATATCGGTTTATTAGTAAAAAACCTTCTCCAACTTTTGAATTGTCGAAACAAGAACTTTATGTGAGAGTTGAAGCCCCAAAAGGAGAATTGGGAATTTTTCTCATAGGAGATCAGAGCGTTTTTCCTTGGAGATGGAAAATTCGCCCACCAGGTTTTATCAATTTGCAAATTCTTCCTCAGTTAGTTAAAAGAATGAAATTGGCTGATATTATGACAATACTAGGTAGCATAGATATCATTATGGGAGAAGTTGATCGTTGAAATGATAATTGATACAACAGAAATAGAAACTATCAATTCTTTTTCCAAATTGGAATCCTTAAAAGAAGTCTATGGGATCATATGGATGCTTTTCCCTATTTTGACTCTTGTATTAGGAATCACAATAGGTGTACTAGTAATTGTTTGGTTAGAAAGAGAAATATCTGCAGGAATACAACAACGTATCGGACCTGAATATGCTGGCCCTTTAGGAATTCTTCAAGCTCTAGCAGATGGGACAAAACTACTTTTGAAAGAGAACCTTATTCCATCTACAGGAGATACTCGTTTATTCAGTATCGGACCATCCATAGCAGTAATATCCATCTTTCTAAGTTATTCAGTAATTCCTTTTGGTGATCACCTTGTTCTAGCCGATCTTAGTATTGGTGTTTTTTTCTGGATTGCCATTTCAAGTATTGCTCCCGTTGGACTTCTTATGTCGGGATATGGATCAAATAATAAATATTCCTTTTTAGGTGGTCTACGGGCAGCTGCTCAATCAATTAGTTATGAAATACCATTAGCTCTATGTGTGTTATCAATATCTCTACGTGTGATTCGGTGAGACCTAAAATTTCTCCAAATTCTTTTCTTTCTAGAAACAAAGGTAAAAAGATTTGATTGAATATATATATTTTCATTTTTATTCAGCATTTGGGTTGATGAACTAAACCAGATAGTTATATGAGTGAAAGAAAACGGCTTGTAAATTTGCAGTAAAAAGGTTGAGTCTCATTTCCTATGTACAAGAATCAAATGGTGAAAAAAGTAAACATAAGCAATAGATATTGTTTACCCCAAGATTGGTGAATTGTCATGATAGCTTGAAGCGGGTTCAAAAGATCAACTGGATGGAGTTTTTACTGTCTATTACCATAGATGGATTTCCACAACGGGAGGTTGAAAGCAAAAATGAGTGGATGGTTAGGAAGACCAAGATACACAAAGGATTAGTAATTGAGATTATGTAAGTTATCCAAGAGGATATTTCTGTACATAAAAGGAATTCAAATTGGGGCTTTACGTTCGTAGAAATGATCAAGAAGTACTCCCCATGATTCTGATCCAGAGTATGTTCCTATCCACTGAGTAAGTAAATAACTATCAAGAACGAAGTAATCTTTTACTTTGGTTAAAGGCCCTTTTTCTGAGAAAGGAGAATAGGAATGAAATAAAATAGAAATAGAAAGAAAAGAATCTAATTGCAAAAGAAAAAAGGGGGGATGTCTTTTTTTCTTACTTTTTTCTTTTTTTGTTTTTATTCTTTCTTTCCTATAATTCCATTTTGATTTCTATTTCGAGAGAGAAATTTTTTGTCATGATTCATGAACTAATGGACTCTCTAATTTTTTTCGTAATTGAAAATTCGAGGTTGAAATGTATATGTGATATTGCTATAAAGCGCATTTTATTTAATGATAAGGTTATTATCAACAAAGAAAAATTAAAATTCTTAAAAGATGAGATCAATTCAGAAGCCCGTATTTATTAGTTTTAAATATAGCAGACAGAATTCCATTGGTCTAATTTGGGACCTTAGGATAGATTTTTACTCTATCTGACAAACATATCAAGATAAAGAATAGGAAAGGGTCCTTAGATTTATTTGTGACCTCTGAGGAGCCGTATGAGGTGAAAATCTCACGTACGGTTCTGTAATAGCGATGGGCACAGTGATGTTATCATCGACTATGATTATCTAACAGTTTAAGTACAGTTGATATAGTGGAAGCGCAGTCAAAATATGGCTTTTGGGGGTGGAATTTGTGGCGTCAACCCATCGGGTTTATCGTTTTTCTAATTTCTTCTCTAGCGGAGTGTGAAAGATTACCTTTTGATTTACCAGAAGCAGAAGAAGAATTAGTAGCAGGGTATCAAACCGAATATTCAGGTATCAAATTTGGTTTATTTTACATTGCTTCATATCTGAATCTACTAGTTTCTTCATTATTTGTAACAGTTCTTTACTTGGGAGGTTGGAATCTTTCTATTCCGTACATATTTGTTCCTGAGCTATTTGGCATAAATAAAAGGGGTAAAGTCTTTGGAACACTAATTGGTATCTTTATCACATTAGCCAAAACTTATTTGTTTTTGTTCATTCCTATTGCAACAAGATGGACTTTACCGAGGCTGAGAATGGACCAACTATTAAATCTTGGGTGGAAATTTCTTTTACCTATTTCTCTAGGTAATCTATTATTGACAACCTCGTCTCAACTTCTTTCACTGTAAAAGACTACAATATTCTAGATTCACGACTTGTCTCAAACAAGAGAAAGAAACAAGCATAAAATCTTTTTTATAGATATTCTAAATATGCTCCCTATGATAACTGAATTCATAAATTATGGTCAACAAACAATACGAGCCGCCAGATACATCGGCCAAGGTTTCATGATTACCCTGTCCCACGCAAATCGTTTACCTGTAACTATTCAATACCCCTACGAAAAATTGATCACATCGGAACGTTTCCGAGGCCGAATCCACTTTGAATTTGATAAATGCATTGCTTGTGAAGTATGTGTGCGTGTATGTCCTATAGATTTACCCGTTGTTGATTGGAAGTTGGAAACTGATATTCGAAAGAAACGATTGCTTAATTACAGTATTGATTTTGGAATCTGTATATTTTGTGGTAATTGCGTTGAGTATTGTCCAACAAATTGTTTATCAATGACCGAAGAATATGAACTTTCTACTTATGATCGTCACGAATTGAATTATAATCAAATCGCTTTGGGTCGCTTACCAATGTCAGTAATTGATGATTACACAATTCGAACAATTTCGAATTTACCTCAAATAAAAAATGAATAAACCCTAAATTCGAAAAAAATTCCGAATTACGAAGGCTTAGTTCGGATCTAAAAGAATGATATTTTTGCTTGTTCAATTCAAACTAGTGGTTGGTTAATGAGACTCCTAGCTTAATTTAGATTGAAAACAAAACGGATTTCTATATTATAGTTATAATAATAGTAATGGTTTCAAAGTAGATAAATGATATCCAAAATCGATAGGTTTAAACTACTCGTTCGACGAATAAAGAATTGATAGTGGTCCAATAAAATAAAAGCATCTACGTCAATTCATACCCATTACAATCTCATTCAATTAACAATTTAGAAGTATCATAAAAAATTGAAAAACTTCTTTTTTCCTGGTCAGGTCAATAAAGTCATGAAATTCTTCGTTTTTGATTTTTTATAAAAAATGGATTTATCTGAACCAATACATGATTTTCTTTTAGTCTTTCTAGGGTCGGGTCTTATATTAGGGGTTCTAGGAGTGGTATTACTTCCCAATCCAATTTATTCTGCCTTTTCCTTGGGATTGGTTCTTGTTTGTACATCGTTATTCTATATTCTATCTAACTCCTATTTTGTAGCTGCTGCGCAGCTACTTATTTACGTAGGAGCTATAAATGTTTTAATCATTTTTGCTGTGATGTTCATGAATGGTTCAGAATATTACAAAGATTTTCATCTTTGGACCGTGGGAGATGGAATTACTTCGATGGTTTGTATAAGTCTTTTTATTTCACTAATTACTACTATTTCAGATACGTCATGGTACGGGATTATTTGGACTACAAGATCAAACCAGATTATAGAGCAAGATTTTATAAGTAATAGTCAACAAATTGGAATTCATTTATCAACAGATTTTTTTCTTCCATTTGAACTGATTTCAATAATCCTTTTAGTTGCTTTAATAGGTGCAATTGCTGTAGCTCGTCAATAAAAAAGTTCTATTAAAACTTGGAATTCAAATAAAATTTTGTTCTGTCTTATCACATTCATTTTCCTTCAATTCTATTTGAATTCCTGTTGTATAAATAGAAAGACTTTAGGTCAATCTAGTACCAATATATTTCTTTGTTCCATACTTGTTATATACTAGTCAATTAAATCGGTTGAATTGTTGTTCATATTGAAAGGAGTCGAGATTGATAAGGAGTTGTTTAATGATTCTCGAACATGTACTTGTTTTGAGTGCCTATTTATTTTCGATCGGGATCTATGGATTGATCACAAGTCGAAATATGGTTAGAGCCCTTATGTGTCTTGAACTTATATTGAATGCGGTTAATATAAATTTTGTAACATTTTCTGATTTTTTTGATAATCGTCAATTAAAAGGAGACATTTTCTCAATTTTTGTTATAGCTATTGCAGCCGCTGAAGCAGCCATTGGACTGGCTATTGTTTCATCAATTTACCGTAACAGAAAATCAACTCGTATCAACCAATCAAATTTGTTGAATAATTAGTATTAATCATCTAGATTCTAATATTGATAAATCGATTTTAATTAGCATGTTTGCTATGTAAGGTGTGATCTTGTTTGCAAAACATAAGAAATCAAAGTATTTTGGCTCTCTCTCATATCTCATAAACCAATCCAGAAGGGGGTTTTGATTAGAAAATTATGATAACTCATTGATTCATCTGGTATATAAATATATCATTATATGATTCGTTTCTAAGTTTACTAGATCGAAAATTTCGAACATTCAAAAACGTATAGACCCAATGTCACATTCAGTAAAGATTTATGATACGTGTATAGGATGTACTCAATGTGTCCGAGCCTGCCCCACCGATGTATTAGAAATGATACCTTGGGACGGTTGTAAGGCTAAACAAATTGCTTCTGCTCCACGAACAGAGGACTGTGTTGGTTGTAAGAGATGTGAATCCGCCTGTCCAACAGATTTCTTGAGTGTCCGAGTTTATTTATGGCATGAAACAACTCGCAGTATGGGTCTAGCTTATTGATACGTTCGAGAAAACTCTACTTGAATCCATTTAATTTTTTTACCGACAAACCTGTGCTCGAAAATCACAATATTTTGAGCACGGGTTTTTATGGTCCAAGTGTATCTTGTCTTTACTACGAATTATTTTCCTTGGTTAACAATAATTGTAGTTTTTCCAATATTTGCGGGTTCCTTAATTTTCTTTCTTCCCATAAAGGAAATAGGGTAATTAGGTGGTATACAATATGTATATGTATTTTAGAACTCCTTCTAACGACTTATGCATTTTGTTATCATTTCCAATCGGATGATCCATTAATCCAACTAGTGGAGGATTATAAATGGATCAATTTTTTGATTTCCATTGGAGATTAGGAATAGATGGACTTTCTATAGGACCCATTTTATTAACAGGATTTATCACTACTTTAGCTACTTTAGCGGCTTGGCCAGTTACTCGAGATTCTCGATTATTCCATTTTCTCATGTTAGCAATGTACAGTGGTCAAATTGGATCATTTTCGTCTCGGGACCTTTTACTTTTTTTCATCATGTGGGAGTTAGAATTAATTCCTGTTTATCTACTTCTATGCATGTGGGGAGGAAAGAAACGTCTGTACTCATCTACAAAATTTATTTTGTACACGGCGGGGGGTTCTGTTTTTCTCTTAATGGGAGTTTTGGGTCTTGCTTTATATGGTTCTAATGAACCAACATTAAATTTCGAAACATCAGTTAATCAGTCATATCCTGTGGTTTTAGAAATAATATTCTATATTGGATTTTTTATTGCTTTTGCTGTCAAATCGCCCATTATTCCCCTACACACATGGTTACCAGATACCCATGGAGAAGCACATTACAGTACTTGTATGCTTCTAGCCGGAATTTTATTAAAAATGGGAGCGTATGGATTAATTCGAATCAATATGGAATTATTACCTCATGCCCATTCTATACTTTCTCCTTGGTTGATGATAATAGGTACAATACAAATAATCTATGCAGCTTCAACATCTCTTGGCCAACGGAATTTAAAAAAAGAATAGCCTATTCCTCTGTCTCTCATATGGGTTTCATAATTATAGGAATTAGTTCTCTAACCGATACGGGACTTAATGGAGCCCTTTTACAAATAATATCTCATGGATTTATTGGTGCTGCACTTTTTTTCTTGGCGGGAACGACTTATGATAGAATCCGCCTTGTTTATCTTGACGAAATGGGCGGAATAGCTATTCCAATGCCAAAAATGTTCACGATGTTCAGTAGCTTTTCGATGGCTTCCCTTGCATTACCAGGTATGAGTGGTTTTGTTGCCGAATTGATAGTATTTTTGGAATAATTACCGGCCAAAAATATCTTTTAATTCCAAAAATACTAATTACTTTTGTAATGGCAATTGGAATGATATTAACTCCTATTTATTCATTATCTATGTCACGCCAGATGTTCTATGGATACAAGCTATTTAATGCCCCGAAGGATTCTTTTTTGATTCTGGACCGCGAGAGTTATTTCTTTCGATCTCCATCTTTTTACCCGTAATAGGTATTGGTATATACCCCGATTTCGTTCTTTCATTAGCAGTTGACAAGGTCGAAGTTATTCTATCTAATTTTTTTATAGATAATTTGGATGACTGAAATAAAAAAACCTATGTTTGTTTTGAAAAACATTCTTGGACAATGAAAAAAGAAGACTTTTTTTCTTCTCTTAACTCTTAAGTTAAGTAAAAACAATGAAATTGAACTACATATGGTAGAAAACCGTGTGAATCATCAATACAATATTTGATTCACACGGTCCGCACGCTGGTTCATACAATGCGCCGCCCGCTCTTGTATTTGTAATAACTTGTCTTGAATTCAATTAAATGTTGATGGAAAAGAACCATAACTATGTAACCCTATTCCTAAAAGATTGACCCCAAAATAGCATATCCAAATTATAAGAAAGCCTATAGACGCTACAATTGCAGAATTTGCACCCCGCAAATTTCTATTTGTTCGAGTATGTAAATAAATTGCAAATACGATCCAAGTAATAAATGCCCAAGTTTCTTTTGGGTCCCAATTCCAATACGACCCCCACGCTTCATTAGCCCATACCGCTCCCGAAAGGATTCCTATGGTTAAAAAAGTAAATCCTAAACTAATAACCCGATAACTCCAATAATCCAATTGTTGAATCAATTGGGACCTGTAATAATTTTTAGCAGAAAAAAAGAAGTATTTTGTAAAACATTTTCACCCAAGAAAAATGACTCGTTTAAAAAACCATTGCTCTTATAAAAAAGCTGTCTGTTTTTTCGAAATGTAATCACTAGAAGTGCTACTGATAATAATGATCCACATAAAAGAGCTGCATAGCCCAATATCATCATACTTACGTGCATTATTAACCACTCGGATTGAAGAGCAGGTACTAATATTACAGATTGGTGTATTTCAGTTAAAATACCTGACGTAGCAAAGCCTTGGGTAAAAATAGCACTAGGGCCAGTTATTTTACTTAAAATTAAAACATTTTTTTGAAATACGGAATTATATGAATAAGGGAGAAACTCCATGAAAGGAAAATTAATGATTCATATAAATCGCTTAGTGGGAAATGTCCAGAAGAAATCCAACGAGTAACTAATAATCCTGTTATAGAGAAAAAAGTAACTATTATGCCCTTTTCTGCTGAATCGTATAGTTTTACGATTTCATCGACTAAAAGGGTTATCAAATGAATTGTAATTACAATTGAAACGATCGAAAAGGAAATGTGAGTTAATATATGCTCTAAGATTGAAAATATCATAAAAAATCTTAAAAAAGAAGAGTCCCTTAATTACATAATTCTAAAAAGGAAATCGGGAATTGAATTCATTATAAGATCTATTTATCCTTTTTAGAAGACGGTATGCCGCCACTCGGACTCGAACCGAGATGCATTAGCACTGCTTCCTAAGAGCAGCGTGTCTACCAATTTCACCATAGCGGCCTGTCTTGAACTCATAATAGCCTATGAATAAGCAATCGTCGAGATTGAGGAAGCTATTTTAGTTTAGTAATGATTCAAATGGATCAATAACAATCAAAAGTTGTTCAAATAGGAATTTGAAGTTGAAGGTTCATTATTTTAGATTTGAGTTTAGAGTCTTAGTTTTTTTTATTTAACCTGGGACTTTCCTATATTTTATGCTTTCCTAGAATTGAACTCTTGTAACTAAACCGTTCTATACTCAATTAAGGAATAGAGTTCCAAAATTTTATGTTTTCATTGTTTAATCAGCTATTTCCTATTTATTTTATTTCAGAAATCTAAAACAAAAAATGGATTTTGAAGACAAAATAGAAAGAAAAGAACCTATTTTGCATGGCTCAAAATTGACAACCAGTCATACAGAATTTCATTAAGCAATTTTCTCTATTGGGTTAAGGACAAGATATACATGGGGATCTATATAATAATTCAGAGAAAATAAAGAGTTAGAAAGTTAGACAAAACAAAAAGGTTTCAAAATAGAATCAATTAGTTTCAATGAGTTCTTAACTTTCACTAAGTTTAACTAAAGATTTTTATATACGTTCTTCTATAGATATGGAAATAGAATGGAAATATAGAATTTTTTTTAATGGAATTCTGCAAATAGGTCGATGGGGAAAATGAAACTCCCCACCTTGGAATAGAAATGATGTTTACTCTTTTGTCAATAAAAAAGTTATTATTCAGTAAATAGAGGATTTCCTAATTCTATTATTTTATCTATCAATCAGAAAAGCGAAGCGAGTTCCATTACGTATTGATTGGTGAGCTAATCAATATCAAATATGAAAGGGAAATCATGAAATTATTCAATTAGATAATAATTGAATAATTTAAGAATAATTGAATTCTTTTTTCAAGTTTATTCAAATTATTCGAACGTTTTATTACTTATTTATTTTTGTTTGGCGTACAAAAAAACTTTTTGAATTTCCGGTAGAAAGAGATTTCGCTAACGAAAAAGCCTTTAATGCTATCGAATATCCCTTCCTTTTCCAAATATTTTTACGAATACGCTTTTTTGATGTCGAAGTGCGTTTTTTGGAACTGCCATTTAGAAATAAAAAAATTACTTATTGTTATAGCTGGATGTGAAAGACATCTATTGTGCAAAACGAATTCTTTTTACTACTATTTATTTTCGAGCTAATAGTGTCGTCCTAAAATAAAACATTATCGAGATAGGCAAAAGATGTGTGAAAATTGAATAATACTGGAAATAAAAAAAGAGGGTCAATATGTGTGTGTTTTTTTTTTTCAAGTTTTTCTATTCCATAAAACATTCATAATTGTAAAAAAAAAGGTTCTCTATTGACTGGTATCTTTATTTCACATTATTTTTGATTCATAAAATCTATACCTATAGAATTTGCTAATCGGCTGTTCTGTAGAAAGGAAATTAGTTGAACTTAATAAAAATAAAAAAGAAAATAAAGAATCCAAAAAATACTCGATTTCTATTTATGGTTCCACATTTCATTTACATGCAATAAAATACCTCGAAAGGTTTAAAGATAAGAACCGCATTTTTACTTCATGAAATGAAAAACTTGAATCCCCGTTCGATTCACTGGTCAAACTTGGAGAAAAATAGGCCTATTTCAAAAGAGACTAGTAATTAATCCCTTTCATATCATTTGACCAATTGTAACTTCTTGATTTCAATAGTTGAAGTATTTAGCAAAGACTCAGAATAAGTAAGAATAGAAAATTCGATTTAAGTTTTAAATTAGTTTAAGTTAGTCCATATTTTGACTTTTTATTGACTCCTTTCAAAAGAGGTAAGATCCGGTGAATCGGAAACAATTAATTAAGAATTCAAAACTTTTTTATGGAACAGACATATGAATATGCGTGGATCATACCTTTCATTCCACTTCCAGTCCCTATGTTAATAGGAGCGGGACTTATTCTTTTTCCAACGGCAACAAAAAATTTTCGCCGTATGTGGGCTTTTCAGAGTGTTTTATTGTTAAGCATAGTCATGGTTTTTTCAATCTACCTGTCTATTCAGCAAATAAATAGCAGTTCTTTTTATCAATATGTATGGTCTTGGATCATCAATAATGATTTTTCTTTAGACTTCGGATACTTGATCGACCCACTTACTTCTATTATGTCAATATTAATCACTACTGTTGGAAGTATGGTTCTTATTTATAGTGATAATTATATGGCTCATGATCAAGGCTATTTGAGATTTTTTGCTTATATGAGTTTTTTCAGTACTTCCATGTTGGGATTAGTTACTAGTTCGAATTTGATACAAATTTATATTTTTTGGGAATTGGTTGGGCTGTGTTCCTATCTATTAATAGGATTTTGGTTTACACGACCTGTTGCGGCAAATGCTTGTCAAAAAGCGTTTGTAACTAATCGTGTAGGGGATTTTGGTTTATTATTAGGAATTTTAGGTTTTTATTGGATAACAGGGAGTTTCGAATTTAGGGATTTATTCGAAATATTCAATAACTTGATTTATAATAATGAAGTCGATTTTTTATTTGTTACTTTATGTGCTGTTCTCTTATTTGCCGGTGCAGTTGCTAAATCCGCCCAATTCCCCCTTCATGTATGGTTACCTGATGCCATGGAGGGGCCTACTCCCATTTCGGCTCTTATACATGCTGCTACTATGGTAGCGGCGGGAATTTTTCTTGTAGCTCGGCTTCTTCCTCTTTTCAGAGTTATACCTTACATAATGTATTTGATCTCGGTTATAGGAATAATAACAGTATTATTAGGAGCTACTTTAGCTCTTGCTCAAAAAGATATTAAGAGAGGTTTAGCCTATTCCACAATGTCTCAATTGGGTTATATGATGTTAGCTCTTGGTATGGGGTCTTATCGAAGCGCTTTATTTCATTTGATTACTCATGCTTATTCCAAAGCATTATTATTTTTAGGATCCGGATCCATTATTCATTCAATGGAAACTATTGTTGGATATTCTCCAGCTAAAAGTCAGAATATGGGTCTTATGGGAGGTTTAAGAAAACATGTACCAATTACCAAAATCACATTTTTATTAGGTACACTTTCTCTTTGTGGTATTCCACCTCTTGCTTGTTTTTGGTCCAAAGATGAAATTCTTAATGATAGTTGGTTGTATTCGCCAATTTTCGCAATAATAGCTTGGGCCACGGCGGGATTAACTGCATTTTATATGTTTCGGATCTATTTACTTACTTTTGAAGGGCATTTAAACGCTCATTTTCAAAATTATGGTGGGAAACAAAAAACCCCCTTCTATTCAATATCTCTATGGGGTAAAAACGGAGTTAAGAAAAACTCTTGTTTATTAACTATGAATAATAATGAAAGTACTTATTTTTTTGCAAAAACTAACTATCCAATTGATAAAAATGGAAGAAAGATGACACGACCTTTTATGACTATTGCTCATTTTGAGCATAAAGCGGTTTATTCCTATCCTTATGAATCGGACAATACTATGCTATTCCCAATATTTGTATTAGGACTCTTTACTTTGTTTGTTGGATCTATAGGAATTCCTTTCAACCAAGAGGGAGGGAATTTGGATATATTATCGAAATGGTTAGCTCCATCTATAAATCTTTTGCATCAAAAGTCGAATAATTCGATGGATTGGAATGAATTTTTAAAGGATGCAGTTCTTTCAGTCAGTATAGCTTATTTCGGAATATTTATAGCATCCTTTTTATATAAACCCATTTATTCTTCTTTAAAAAATTTTGAGTTAATTAATTCTTTTGTTAAAAAGGGTCCTAAGAGAATTCTGTGGGACAAAATGATAAATGGCATATATGATTGGTCATATAATCGTGCTTACATAGATGCTTTTTATACAAGATTCTTAGTTGGTGGGATAAGAGGATTAGCTGAATTTACTCATTTTTTTGATCGACGAGTAATTGATGGGATGACTAACGGGGTTGGGGTTATTAGTTTCATTGTAGGAGAAGGTATCAAATATATAGGGGGCGGACGCATCTCTTCTTATCTTTTCTTGTATTTAGCTTATGTTTCAGTCTTTTTATTAGTTTATTACTTACTCTTTTCAACTTTGTGAATCAAATTACTTATTTTCTTTTTTTTTTTTTTTTGAATTCACAATTACAATTATAGCCTGTCTCTGTAAGGTGAGAGTGGAATTTATCCTTTATTTTGTCCTTTCCATTCACTCGGATTTCTTCCGTTTCATCGATTTTGTCCGGATCCCACCTTTCTTCCGAAAAAGGGAAGGAGAAGGATAAGGATCTTCTTCAGTGGATCCCTCTTGTTCCTGTTTAGTCCCCTTCATTTCGGAAGCTGTTTCTATTTCTACATCTCTTTCTTCCTCACTTTCCACCCTTTCTTCTGTTTTTGAGGCTTCTTTTAGTTTCTTAGTAAGAATGGGTGAGGGTATTCTGCCTAAATAGTAGACACAGGTAATAAATAAGAGAATACTAAAGATCCGAGCCATAGAATTTCTCAATTCTAACACAAGGTACTTATTAGATCGAATGTACTTATTCGATCTAATAGAATGATTTTGCCGTATCCAGACTAATACCAATCCAAGCCATTTCATGAATAAAATGTGACCAATTAACCAACCAACAAAACCACTTGTTACAAATAAGATCTTGCTGTTGCATCGAAAGAGATAAATGTTGACTAATCTGGCTAACATTGAACTTGGTAAAATGAAATGGTTGAATAATTGAAAAATGAGATTATTCAGGAATACACATTGAATGCTGAGATTACGCATTGAATTTCTGGTAGTAGATCCATAATCAAAAAAGTGTTTGTGATTGTTCCAGAAGAAATGAAACAAAAGATATGGTAGGGCTAGGACAGTTATTG
>JASVEL010005020.1:0-29923 GCA_032618575.1 Nicotiana noctiflora
TGAAGCTTGGACGGGTATTTGGGCTAGATTAGAAGAAATTCGTTTGGGCCTGGCTTTTAGACTAAGTTTTGGCCCAGATCGGATCTTCATGATGTACTATATGTGTATGTGTATATATATATATATATATATGTATATATATACATATATATATATATATATACACACATATGTATATATACTAACCTATAACACCGCTATTTTTTACTACAATTAACGTACACAATTACATATCACCTAAAAATGTAAATCACATGACTTCGATATCAAACACTAAAAATGCAAAACTTAGCATATATTTTTTGTATTTTTAATTTAAATAAATAAACGTGCACACCAAAAGATAAAATAACACAAAATCACAAAAATCGTACCCAACACGAAACTATTTTTATTTTTGAATTTTCTGGGAGTACTTCTCAAGTAAGGCAAAAATCACGTGCTCACAGAGTGTACCCTTATATGCATTGTATTGCACTCATGCATTTGTTCCTATTTGTATCATTTGTCATGACATTCCAGCATTCGCATTACATTGCTTCTATGCTATTTTTTGCACTATTTACCTGATACCTGGTGTTATTTGTTAATGGAGTGTTGTGCCCGAGGGGCTGACTTTTGTGTTGACTTACACTATCTATTTTGCATTCATTTGCTTAACTGTTGGAAAAATATATTTTTAAAATAGGTTTTAAACTTAGTCCAGATATTTCCAAGGATTTCACGGTTTCACTATTTTCTCAAAGGGTTCCACCGTACTATATAGCATGATGACTTGTTTTACGTGGTTTCTTGTTGCTTAGTTATTATTTACCTTTATTACTCGCTGAGTTGGAGCATTCACTTTATTCTCTGCACCTCGCGTGCAGATGCATGTATTGATTTACCTGGTAACGGGTTAAGCTGGCTGAGGATTTGTTATCGTAGCTGTGCAAGGTGACCGCTAGCATTCGCGACGAATCGGATTTCTCCCTTTTTTATTCCAAATTATATCCATGTATTTTAGACCGTGTAGTTGTATCAAAAATTCTTCTAGATGCGTGACTTGTGACATTCCGGGCAGGCTGCGTTGAGTTGTAAATTTCGTTAATTAATGTCATTAATTCGTATTTTGCTATTCATTTATGTTTAATTATTTGGAAAGTGTCTAATTGGGTTAGTTGGTTGGCCTTGTCTTCACGAGAGGCGCCATCACAACTAGTTTGGGAAATTGGGTCGTGCGAGTTCACCCTACATGAACATGTCGTGAAGGCATATAATTCTACAACTAGGTAAGCCTAACAATGCGGAAATTCAATATAACTCGCAAAAATAATTAATCAAAATTGAACATATGTAAAATAATAGTTGCATATTAGGTCGCTCGACCTATACAACTCAAAGAAATGCGAAAGTCTACAACTCAATCCCAAAACCCGAAAACTCATGGGAAAACACAGGCTAATAGAAAGGAAATACACTGCTCTAAACTCCAGAATATCTACACAACCAAAAGAAAGGAAGGTCATATACTAAAACTGGAATAAGATAGAGACTCCAGATTGAGCTGAGCGTTGATGAATTGGTAAAGAAAAAGCTAAATTAAGTATTGAATTGGCCGAATTGAGATTTGAGCTATTTGAAGTCAGATACTCGTGACTTTTGGATATAAAAATTGTAAAATTTTCAAAGAACAAATAAAATTATATACGGCTATTTTTTCTTTAAGAAATTAGGAGCCCGTTTGGATTGGCTTAAAAAAAGTGGCTTTTAAGCACAAGTGCTTAAAAGCAGCTTTTAAGTGCTGGAGCTTATTTTATAAATAAGCAGTTACATGTTTGGATAAAAGTGCTGAAACTTAAAAAAAGTTGTTGAAGTGTTTGGCAAACAAGTGGTGATAAACACTTTTTCTTATTAAAAAATAAAAATATAAAAACTTTGATATTATAAAAATGAAGATAAAGAGGAAATAAGAAAATAATTTTGGTATTATAAAAATTTATAAAGGCAACAAAGTAATTTTATTGGTCAAACTAAAATGGCTTTTAAGCCAAAATAAAAAAAGTTGGGGTTAACCAACTTGTTGCTTTTGGCTTTTTTTAAGCACTTTTTAACTTTTTTTAAGTAGCTTTTTTTGTTGCCAAACACTCCAGAAAATGAAAATGTGCTTAAAAGCTGGTCAAACCAGCTTTTAAGCCCATCCAAACACCCTCTAGGTGTGACACTATTTGAGTTAATTCAGCTTTTAGATAACCGATGATTAAGCAAAACATAAAGTAGTACCGACTAAATACACAATTCGATAGAACCAAAAAAAAAAAAAACAATTAGGAAGAGCAACGCGTGAATTTCACGAAATTTAAAAAGGCGTTTTCAACCAATCATTTTAAACCAAACAAAAATGGCAAACGAAACAAACTGTAAGGAAAAGTCGGCAGACTTATAATTTAACAGAAACTTATGATTGGATAATATATTCTTAAATGCTACTACACAACTACCCCCAAAAGTCACTAACGAGGGTCCCACTCTTGCCGCACGTTTACCAAAATAGCATGAATTCAAAAGTTTATCCTATACCCATTTTACACATTTAAATAATATTATCCACCTCAGCCATGACCAAGTGTCAGTTAATCAGTCACTTCAATGTTAATTGAACTTTGAAGCCAACCCCTTAATATTAAATTAATATTATACGTGTCGTTTAGTATAGCCAATGGTGCGTTAGATTCTTTATTGTTTTATTATATTATATACTTTAAATGATTTTAGCACTTTGTCTTCATTTATAAATAGCAGTAGTATCAAGAATTGAGATTGGTTGTCAAAAGGAAAAAAAAAAGTTGAGTTTTTTGGTATTTCTTGATTTGGTAAAGAATGGAGGAAAAATATGAGCTTTTGAAAGAACTTGGTGCTGGGAATTTTGGAGTGGCAAGGCTAGTTAAGGACAAGAAGACAAAGGAGCTTTTGGCTGTCAAATATATAGAAAGAGGGAAGAAGGTAAGTTTATTTTTGTCAAAATGGTTACTTTTGTAATATTAACTTTTTCTTTTTGTAGATACTGTCATTATTTTTCACTTTGTTAGGTTAAGGATTGTGCTGGATTTGCTCATTTGGTTGATATTTCTAACGAACCCTTTACTTGATTAATTTTGAAATTTGTGTCATTTGTTCTTCCATGTAAAAACTTGACCTTGATTTTAGTTTTGAAGATTTTATACACCAGTTGCCTTTTCTAGTTAACTTTGGCGAACAAATTAGATGGCCTTTGTTTGAAGTTTCTGAATTTGCAAATCACTTGTGATCACGAGCTTTGCAGAAATCCAGGCTGCATCTAGTAAAAATAGCATGAGCAAGAAAGCAAATCTAGACTGATCATTCAAAAATAATCAGCGAACCAAGTCACTGAACAATAGTCACTATTTTGCTGCACCAGAAACTGGTCTAGCATAATATATTGGAGTTCGATGCATCTGTATATGAACTTCCAGCATATTATGTTGGAACTTCAACACACGGAAAGTTCCAGCATAATATACTGGAGATTTGAGCACTTGTGTACGAACTTTCAGCTTATTATACTGGACCGGTATACGTTATTAGAACTCCAGTATATTATGCTGGAGTTCCAGCATAAGTATACTAGAACTCCGTTTCAAGTATACTTATGCTGGAACTCAAGTATAATATGCTGGAGTTTCGGTATACTTATGGTGCAACTCCAGTACAATATACTGGAGTATGTTATATTTTGAACAGTGTTTTGGTTCAGGTTTATTTTTATATGAAATGAAAAGTGACTAAATTTCGATTACTTTTGAAAGTGTGGCTATTTTTTAATGACCACTTGTAAATCTGGCTATTTTTGAATTTCACTCTACCCTTGTAGTACGTCTCTTCCTCGGACCCCGCACATAGCGGGAGCTTAGTGCACCGTCCTACCTTTTTTTCTTTTTTAGTTTTCGAGTTTATGCAAAAGTGTATGTTTGGTTTTGGGAGGGATGGCAATGTGTTTCAGATTAATTCTCAAGATATTCAACACTGATAGAACTACAACAACAACAACAACTCAGTATAATCCCACTTAGTAGGGTGTGGGAGGGTAATGTGTATGCAGACCTTACCCCTACGCTGGGATAGCATCACAGCAACCCCTCTTGTCTTAACATTGATAGAACTGTTTAACTGAATTAGGTGTTCTAGTTGGAACTGCAGTAGTCTATTTTTGGTTAGTGATTAAACTATAAGACAAGTATAAGAGGAGCAATTTTGCCCATTCCAAAGAGCATTTTAAGTACTTTTTTCTCCTCATTTACTAGGTTGTGTCAAGATGCTTTCAGCCTAATGTAACAGTTATTATTACAGTACCGTAGCAACGGTTATCTCCTTTGATTCTGTTAGCCTGATGTAACAGTTATTCTTTTCTTGTCTCAGATTGATGAAAATGTGCAGAGAGAAATTATAAATCATAGATCGTTGGGACATCCAAACATTATCAGGTTTAAAGAGGTAAATACTTCCTTTATACCTGTTTGTTATGAAAATGAGAAATGATATCTTCCCTTGTACCTGCTTTTGTAAGCAGACTGTATTTTTCAATAGTTCTGCTTAATTATGCAAAATGGAATGCATTATTGAGTAATTACTTGCTGTTTTAAACTTAAAACTTCGACACACAATTGGCGTGTCCTTTTGTAGTCTATGCAATTGCTGCTACAATTACATAGCCTTTCTTGAGTAACTGTAACATTGACTCTTATATTGACTTTAAGTGGAATGTCAAATGACGAGTTCACGGTTCTTAACCTAGTGTCGGAGCCTGGAATTTTGCAAAGAGTGTTCAAGGTTTACTATGTATTTATAAAAAGTAATTCTTTACCTATATACTCCGTATAATTTTCTAGCGAAGGGTGTTCAACCGAACACCTTTCACTGGCTATGCCACTGCCTTAACCTTTAGTTGGAGCTATTTGGTTGATCCAATTTTTTATGTTAGTTGGTAATAATTGTATTGACTATTTTCTTCCGCACACTATCTGATGTTCCGATGATGATTCTAGAACACTGAGTGCTCCACAATCCACCAGTTTATACTTGATAAGTCACAGTTCTATATTTCATTTATAACCATTAGTCTTACCTTAACATGCTGATTATGTGTTCAGTTTCCCTGCATTTCGTGCTGTTTTATGCAACTAATCTATAATAGAGTTCAGCTGTATCTTCTGTATGGTATAACGACAGATATATCAAGGACCAAGGTTTAATTTTTAAGCGTCGCTCCATTTTGTTGAGCATATATGTATATAAGATTTGTTGTCATCATAACTGCATTTCACGGGCGATAAGCCTTACTTTTATCCTTTATTACTTGTTGCATTTTTGTTTTTTAAACCTTATAATCCTTTTTTCCCTTAGTTATTGTCATCTGTAACTTTCTTTTCTTGGCATCTCACACAGTTGATTACTGTTGAAGATATGATTTAAGTGAATAAAAGTGTACCCTTAGCTTTTAGATGAGATGATTACACACTACAATATGGTTTTAGAGGAGTTGTCTCTTGATACGCCATAGTTAACATGGCTTCCGTTCTTTATTTTTGGTAGGTCTTGGTAACTCCATCGCATTTAGCAATTGTTATGGAGTATGCAGCAGGTGGAGAACTTTTTGCTAGAATTTGCAGTGCTGGCAGATTTAGTGAGGATGAGGTTATACTTATATCTCCAATTCCATTGCATTGTACCTGTGGTTGATGAGAATGAATGTTGTCGTACTTATCATCTTCTATTTGTATCAATCAACAACAGGCTCGTTTCTTCTTCCAACAGCTAATATCCGGAGTCAGCTACTGTCATGCCATGGTAAATTTGAAAATACATTGACATGTTGTACAATAGTCAAGTTCTTTCTAGCGAGTGAGTTCCTAGTCTCAAGTCATACTTCTATTTTCCTGTAGGAAATTTGTCACAGGGATTTGAAACTAGAAAACACTCTTCTTGATGGAAGTGCTTCACCACGTGTAAAAATATGCGATTTTGGTTATTCCAAGGTTTGTTCTTCTTTTCTCGTCGAGAAGCTTGCTTGCATTAAATCTAACATGATGTCAATTTAATTATATGCACCTTTTCATGCAGTCTGGATTGTTGCATTCCCAACCAAAGTCGACAGTAGGAACACCCGCTTACATTGCCCCTGAGGTCCTGTCACGAAAGGAATATGACGGGAAGGCAAGCTCTCTCTTCTTGAACCATGATTTGTTGCTACAAAAAACATTTTTTTGGTGTCAACGGATTATTTTCTCTATCGCCTTCGTGCCTATGATACCAGCTAAACAAAACCCTTAACCATGATCACAAGATAATAGTCTACCTTATTATTCTGCTGTAAAATATGCACAAATATTATTAGATCATTGATCCCATTGGACTGTATGCAAGAGTTTTATAGAAGCTTTTATTTCTCTATAGCGACAGACACATTACGAGCAGCTTAAACCTAGTTGTTTCACTTGAATATTCTGCTCATGTTATAGTAATGCATTTTCAGATAGCAGATGTATGGTCATGTGGGGTGACATTGTATGTGATGCTAGTTGGAGCTTACCCTTTTGAGGATCCTGATGATCCAAAAAATTTCAGGAAAACCATTGGAGTGAGTTCATATTCTAACTTTGATGTTTGACTAATAAGTAGGAATGTTTGTCTCAAATAGCTACTTAAGGTTGTTTTGTTTTGTTTTGTTTTCAGAGAATAATGAGTGCCCAATTCTCCATACCGGATTATGTACGAATATCTGCAGATTGTAAGAACCTCCTTTCGCGAATTTTCGTTGCAAATCCCTCGAAGGTAACATTCTTCCTAACACAACTCACTTATCAAAATAGAAAAAAGAAACTTACAGCTTGTTTGGATGGTTATGTATACAACGTTTGGATAGATTGCATTGTTTGTCGTTATTTCATGATGTCATGCACCAATAATATGAAGAATAGAATTGTAATATTATAAAGAAAAGTTAAGGTACGAGTTAGAATTATTATATAAAAATGTAGGGTAAGAAAGGACAACATGAGAGAAAAATAAGGTAACGACGCGACCGTTCCATAAAGTGACACTTTTCATCGTTACGTAACAGATTTAACGACACGATACAATAGAATTAATAATCAAAACAAACATTATATTTAAAGTAACAATACGACACAATACAGCAGGTAAAAACCATCCAAACAAGCTGTTAGCCTAATGATGTCTCGAATATCGTTCATTAACATAACATGTATTGCAATATGCACAGAGAATCACTATTCCTGAGATAAAGAAACATCCTTGGTTCTTAAAGAATCTGCCAAAAGACTTAATGGATGGTGAGCATTCCAAATATGAAGAGGTACAACAAAGTGTGGAGGAAATCATGAGGATAATACAAGAAGCTAAGATACCTGGAGAAGTGTCAAAACCAGAAGGACAAGCTACTGCAGGGACAACAGAACCAGATGACCTCGAATCGGATGACCTCGAATCAGATATTGACAGCAGCAATGAGTTTGCTGTTTATGTCTGAGGATGACATTATCAACTGGACTTTAAAAAGAACTTAAGTATGTAATTTCTTGAGTTGTTTATTATGGTGTATAGAAAACTAGTTGTCTGCTGGCTTATACAATGGTTATGCAGAAAACTGTATTTATGAGTTCTAAGGTGTGCACTCAAATTATTAGATGGATGTAATATAGCAGAAAACAGATTTCTATTTTGTACCTATCGATGATATTCTCCACTCCTATGTGTTATCAATCAAATTTAGTCTAGCTTCTGTTTTTAATTCTTACTTTCATCTATTATCCTAACGTAAGATCTTCCATTAAACTCCTGAAAATTTGTGATCATTCTTAGCTATTGCCAGTGAGCTAGATTTTTTTGATTTAACCATTCGATATCCTGAAGTCAGCTGTCCCACTAATGCGGGTTTTGTGCCGGGATACACGTTAAGGGGTAAAGCGCTTCCTACCTAAGTGTTCTCAATTCCCAGCTCTCTAACCCAAAATCTCTGGTTATGGATGAAGGGATCCTTGTCACAATCCACGAGTACTTGCCAGGTCACCTTTGGAAAAAAGAAAAACTGTGTGGTAGTAGTTAGTGCTTGTTAAAACTCATTTACCTTCTCAAATATTTACTTTTTGAGAGCTATGCATAATGCATCAGCTAATTATATGTTAGAAAGTTTTCAAGTCTTGCCACACTCTGAAGTATGGGTGTCCAACGGGCCGGGCCGTTCCTTCCAGCGTCCCGTCCCGGTTCTGTCATGTCCCGTCCCGCGTCAATTTAAATGGGACGGGCCATTGTTAAACGGGACACGTGATGGGACGGGATGACCGTTTCGTCCCGTTTATCCCGTCCGTTTCATCACGTCCCGCGTCCTGCCTAGATTTAATTTATTTATTTAACTAGCCGTTGGCCAACGACTTAATTGGCAAATATAGCCGTTGGCAACAGTCCAAACAGGCCCTACACCCCCCCCCCCCCAAAACATCCCTCAAACTTTTAATAGAATCCTTAAGTTTATTAAATTACAATTTGGCCCTATTTTCTACTATAAATAACCCCATTCTTCTTTATTTTTTCCCACAAAAAATCAATCTTCTCTCGAATCTCTTCCATTCTAATATCATATCTATATTCTATATTATTCTCTTAATTTTGTTACTATCAACTATCAATTATCAATTATCAAGTGCTATCTTTCAAGTTTCAATTTTCTAGTATTTGAGCAAATTTGTTGGAGCACATTTCAAGCTTCAAATTAATTTGTCGAGTATTTGGAGTAATATTTGGGCAATTTCTTCAAGTTTCAATATTAATACGGTGCACTCCTTCGATCTCCTAATTTTAATATATAATTTTTGCGTATCATTTTAGTGCTTAATTTTTGTGTTTACTTTATCTATTATTTTTTCGCATTTCATTTGTGTGTTTAATATTTTGTTAGTTTTTTTAATTTAATTTCGTATTTAAATTATGGCACCTAAAGTATTTGATTTTTTTAAAAAGGTAGTAAAAAAATAGCAAAGGTGAAAGTAGTAGTAATCCTAATCCTAACCCTTCTACTATATCTAGAGTTAGAGAGGATATTAATGATATGGCATATGTTGATGAAACTTCATTTTTTCAAACCCCCACATTTTATGATGTTCATGTCGGAGAACAATTAGATCATGAAACTTTACAAAGACAATTTGAAAATGATATTTATTTTGAGGATAAAGAAAATGAGGATGAAGAAAATGAGGAAGAAGAATTAGATAAAATACCCACTAGTCCCACAACACAAGCTCCAACTCAGAGTCAATCTCAGTCTGGAGCTTTAACCCCTGCCCCTGTAAGGGATAAGCGTAAGGTTGAACGTGCCAAAACATCACTTGTATGGAAATTTTTTAAACATGACAAAGTCAATAATCGTGCTATCTGTGAAAAACGTAAGCAAATAATTTGCATACACAATAAGTGGTAGCACGGGGGGGGGGGTTTAACTAGACACTTAAGAAGTGTTCATAAATCTTTATGGATACAAGCTAACATAGAAGCCGGAAAAAATTGTAGATCCTACCATTAGTTCTGGCACTCCTAGTGACTCTGGTTCTAATCAAATTCAACAACAGCTTGACCCTGCTTCTGGTACTATTTTACGCCCCTATAACAAAGATAGAGATCGTGAGAACATAGCAAAAATGGTGGCTGTCTGTGGCTTACCTTTTACTTTTCCTTCTCACCCTACTTTTGTGCATTATATACAAGACACTTTTAACCCTACTTTTCAAGGTTTTCCTAAGACCACGGTTAGAAATGATGTTTTTAAATTTCAAACTGAATATCTTCAATATATTCGTTATGTATTTTTTCACTTGAATTGTAAAGTGTCTATCACATCTGATATAGGTCGTAGTTCTAATGGTTGTGATTATTTAACTGTTACATGTCATTGGGTTGATCATCACTGGAACTTACAAAAACGTATTATTGGTTTATAGATTCAAAACACACTGGAGCATATATTGCAACTACTGTTCTTCAAATACTTGATTTTTATGGACTCGTTAATAAAGTTTTAACTATCACCTTAGATAATGCTTCTGCTAACACAACCGCGACAAATAACTTAAAATCTAGACTTTGTCCAATTAATCAACAATTTTTCATGTTAGATGTGCATACCATATTTTTAACTTGGTTGTAAAAGATGGTCTTAATTTATTTTCTGATGCTTATAGTAAAATACAACATGCTTGTGGCTATATTTTTCGTGCTCATAAACAAGGTAGAATTCGTGAATTTGCTCAATAGTGTGCTAGTGCTGGCCTTCCATTTAGAAAAGTTCCAAAAGATATTTGTACTAGGTGGAATTCTACTTATGAAACGCTTAAAGTTGCTTATGATTATCGGGTGCCTATCCAAAAGGTATTTAATATGCATAATGCTTACCCTTCTGATCAAATAATTGATTCTGATTGGGATCAGATCAGAAAGCTTACTAGATTTTTAGAAAAAATTTATTATGCTACAAAATAATTTTCTGGTATATATTATCCTATTGTTGCACAAGTATTATGGTATATTTGTGGAATTTCTATTGTAATTTGGTAAATATAAATCAAATTCAACTTATGCACCGACCATTAAGAAATGATTATAAAATTTAAAAAGTATTTTTTCCCTATTTCCGAAGTTTATTTAATTTCTACTTTACTTAACCCATCTTTAAAACTAAGAGGTGCAAAGGGACTTGTTCGTAAAATTTATGAGAATTTAGAAATTCAAGAAAATGAACAACTATCTCTCAAAAACTGCCAAGCTAGCATATGTTCTTATGCTAGATCAATGTTTGATAAATATAAATCTATGGATACAACTAGTGCTGAAACTACTCCTTCTACTTCTAAGTCTGGAGTAGAAGTTTTATGAGAAGATATGGATGATATAACAAGTTTTGATTCCTCTATTGATGATGAACTTGATTCTTATCTTAATCAAGGATTGAAAAATATTAAAGATGAAGAAGGCAATGAACAACTGTTGTCATGGTGGAGGGAGCGTGGCAAGGCTTTTCCAACACTTTCAATTATGGCCCGAGATATCCTGGCTATTCATGCATCATCGGTAGCATCGGAGAGTGCTTTTAGCGCGACAAGATTTCAAATTGGAGATCATAGACATTTATTAGCGGAGGACAGTCTGGAGATTTCCATCTTTATTCAGAGATTAGATTAATTCAGAAGAAGAAATCTTGGTTTTGAAAAACTAACCACTACGGAAGAAGAAGAATACAATGAGATACTTACCACCGGGAGCGATGACGGCATGGAGCTCATGGAACATCAATTAACATTGCCAATTCCGGTAGACTGTCCAAGAGATATTATTGATAAGTTACAAAGAAGCTATATAGGAGTTTACAAATATCAGTATGATAATTTGTAATTGACTACTAAGAGGCCTAGTTCAAATAGAACCCTTCATAGAAGGTGGCTGCGTAGATTAGGTGCTCTTCAAAAGAAATATATTTGTATCTGATTTTTGAAAGTTCTATTAATAAAATAAAAGGCTCTAAGCGTTGAAATATTTTTATGAATTGTCTTTGTTACTTAATAACTATATTATAAATTTATATTTACTAGAATATTTCATTACAAGTCTTTTGTTTTAATATTTTATAATTGTTTACTTAGTAATTTTTGTTTTAACATAGTAAAATTTAAGTTTATTATATAAGTCAAAAATCTAGCCGTTGCAAACTTTAAAAATATAGTAATTTTCAAAAACATTAGACGGTTTTTTGATTAAAAAAAATACATTTAAGGCCCACGAACCTGTCCCATCCCGTCCCGTTCTGTCCCGTCCCGTCCCGTCCCATCTCGTTTGACTAGCGGGAAGGGATGGGACGACCATTTTATCCCGTTTATCCCGTACCGTTTCGTCCCGTCCCACCACCGTCCCACTTAAATATTGTCCCGTCCCGTCCCGCGAATTTCGTCCCGTCCTGTCCAGTTGGATAGCCATACCCTGAAGTAATTTATGGCAGAAAATAATAAAGTGCAAGCTTAACTAAAGAAAGAAATGTTGAAGCTCATACCATTCACTATATTAAAAGCACGAAGGCCCTTATCGTAATTTTTCTAATATTTAGAACTTTAAATTCGATTAAAATATTGGTTATTAATTATTTCCTTATTTGAATTATATATGACTTTCCTAAAATTTAGAAATTTAAATCGAGTAATATTCTACTTATATATTCTTTCCTTATTACAATGACTAAACTACAACAAAAATGATCCTTTGTGATCTTTCAAATTAAAAAAGACAATTTCTTTTCCCGTTGGATACGAACCCTAAACCCTAAACACGATACGAACTTGTTTCAATCATAAAAACACATTCTTAAACACAAAAATCATCAAATCAAGCCCTATTCAAGCCTAAGTTTTAACTATAACTTCCAAAACTAACATCCAATCAAAAATCCGACCAAATAATGTCCGAATAACCTAAAAATTTGCAGACATATCCAAAATTACCTAACGGAGCTACTGCAACCGTCGGAATTTCATTCCGAATCCCGGATCAAAATCTCACCTATCGACTGGAATTCGCCAAAATCCAACTTCGCCAATTCAAGCCTATTTCTACATCGGACCACCAAATTCGATACCGATCGCTCTCCTAACTCACAAATCATCCCCCGAAGCTAACCGAACCATCGGAATTCGATTCTGAGCCCTCTAACTCACAAGTCAACATCTGGTTGACTTTTCCAAACTATTCCTTTATCAAAGAGACTAGTTATCCCATTTCCTACCAAACTCGATCCGAATTGACTCAACTTCACCAAATACATATATATATAAACATGAACAAGCATATAACAGAGAAAACGGGACAGTAATTCACGTGACGACGGACTGGATCGTCACAACGAGATACAACAACATGACATATTTATATCTTATTTTACAAGATATTATAATTTTTAAATATTATATAACTAATTCAACTAAAATCATCATCTTTATATGTTGAGAAGATATTGTTTCATTGTATATAATAATTTATTTTTCTTGTATATATTTTATATTGATTGACGCGAAATATAAGTGCAATGCACGTACACTAAAACTAGGATGTCCATAAGTGAATGAACTTCAATTAATTTATGCTAATAATTTATCGAATACTCCTAATCGAGCATCAGACAATAAGGTAGAAGCAATCTATTAAAGGATGCATTTTTTTGGAAGGCGGAATACATCTCCAGCCCCTTAAACTTGTCCATTTTTTCCATTTAGACACTCAAACTAAAAGGTATACCTATTGGACACCTTAACTCAAATTATATTGTATAATTAACCACACATGGCTGATATGGCACAGCAAGTGTAATACACTCTCTTATCAGAGAGTGAAAAGTCCGAACCTTTTATTTTTAATTTTTTTTTCTTTTGTCTCCTTCAACCTTAATTTGCTACCACCATCTCCACTTCCTCCACCACCGTCTCCACTGCCTTTAAAACGAAAAAGTTTCCTTAAATTGCTTTAGCTTTTTTTTCTTTTGTTCCGCACTTTCTTCTCCTCTTCATCATATAAATTTTTCTCACATGCTTTTCTCAAAATTGCATTAATAAGGCTAATTAACTTCATACATGAAATTAAAAATAGCTAGGCACCTGCAAATTGTTCTTTCCTTCTAATTAACTCAAAAATCATCCTTTACCTCTGGTACATCTTGTTTTTAAATTTCTGACTTATTCCTTAGCCAAAACTTTAGTTCTTCGTCACGAGAAATGAATAATCGAGCGCAGTGGCACTGAATACAAGCATACAACCACCAAAGAAGAAGGGTGCTAATTATCTTAACCAAATTTTTGGTCCCTTCCAATTATGTGATTCAACAAAACATCAAATTAACGGAAGGAGGACGATTCATGGGCCATTGCCGCTGCTGTTACGCCCACCGTCACTGTCGATACCGTCTACTCACTTCTTCCTAAAACCACCACTGCAACCCTAGTCGGGCGAAATTCAAACCACTAGCGGCTACCTTCTTCTCTCCCTCACCTTCTTCAATCTTCCTCACATATATAAATCTCATTTCTTTCAGATAACCCACTTCATAGCCATTGACCCACCTATTCATGAATTCTTTGAAGGTTTTATGGGCTATGGCATGAGTAAAAGTTGAATTAGTTTGATCAGATGAATCAACAAGATTCATAAATCTCATTTTACCGAAATTTATGGTATACAATTTTGCTGAAAATTAAGCTTAAAATAGCGATGTAATATGTATAAAACAATCTGAAATGGAGTACATTAAAGTGATGAAGTTGGACTACAATGGGGTAGTTGTTTAATCAAAAAGTGGGGTGGTTTATTGCTGGTAGTGTTAGCATGGTATTTTCAGGTGGGAATTGGCGTTTAATGAAGTAGAAGAAAAGGGTATGTTTTGTTGATGTGTCATTTTGTCATTCGTAACACTGCCTCGTCAGCAACGTTTGACGCTCACGCATGAAGTATTTTGGTTTGCTGCAAAAAATGTGTTTAATTGACCCAATATAATTTGAGTTCAAGTATCCAGTAGGTACACCTTTTAGTTGAAGTGCCTAAATGAAAAAAGTGGGCAAGTTTAAGGGGCTAAGTATGTATTTAGCCTTTTTGGAACTAAGGCTAGTTTATGAATACTATTTTTTTTTAAGTAAAATCAGTTTGTGTACCTTGAAATTTTATCTCTATCAAATATTTAACTAAGAAATATACCAAAGATAGCAGAAACTGAAAAACTGCACCGCTAGTTGTGCATTCATGTTATCCTACAGTTCCAATTAAATCTAAAATCAAATAACTAACATATAATACGACATAGAGATGTTTGGAGAGGATAGTGTATACGCAACTTTACCCCTATCTTGTGGAGATAAAGAAGTTATTTCCAATAGACCTTCGGCTCAGACAACCATAAGCACCACATTAAAGAAGAGAAAAATAAGGACCCTGACAGTGAGAATCCATGTAAAAGCACTATAAATAACAACCAAATAATCAGGAGACCGCAGTGAAAGAAATGACCGGTAATTATAAAAATATAATACCAACAGAATACTAAAGTACGTGCTAATATTACTGATATGAGAGGGAGAACACTAAACTAACTACTCTACTACCCTATTCTTTGACCCCCACACCTTCCTATTAAGTATCCTGTTCCCGGTCAGCTAAAACTGCGCCATATCCTTACTAACCACCTCACCCCAATTCTTCTTCGACCTACCTCTACCTCTCTTAGGTCTTCCAATGTCAACCTCTCACATCTCTTGACCGGAGCGTCTGTGCTCCCCTTCGTCACATGTCCAAACCATCTAAGTCTCGCTTCCCACATCTTGTCCTCCATTGAGGCCACACCCACCTTGTCTCGATAACTTCATTCCTAATCCTATCTAACCTTGTGTGCCCACACATCCATCTCAACATTCTCATATCTGCTATTTTCGTCTTCTGGATATGGGAGTTCTTGACTGACCAACATTCAGCCCCATACAACATAATCGACCTGACTATCGCTCTTATAGAACTCACCTTTGAGTTTTCTGGGACCTTCATATCACACAATACACCGGAAGCAAGTCTCCGTTTCGTCCATCCTGCCCTAATACGATGTATGATATTTTCGTCAATCTTCCCATTCCCTGTATAATAGATCCAATGTACTTAAAACTTCCTCTATTAAGGATGATTTGAATCCAGCTTCAACTCCCCTTCCCCTTCATGAGTCACCCCACTGAACTTACATTCCACGTATTCCGTCTTAGTCCTATTTAACTTGAAACCTTTAGACTCCAGGATCTGCCTCTACATATCTATCCTCGTATAACGTCGCCTCGCGTCTCATCAATCAATACAATGTCATCTTCAAATAACATACACCATGACACTTCCCCTTGGATATGACACGTCAATACGTTCATTGCTAGGGCAAACAAAAAAGGTTTAAGAGCTACCTCATCATGACCGAAAATCTAAAAATCAAAGTTTGTTAAATATTTGCCAGAGACAAAAAAGTTCTCAATTGTAGTAAATTTAAAGGACTAAAACTGCTCATGAGTATATTTAAGGGATCATTTTAAACCTACTTAAAATATAGGAAACCATTGTGTCATTTCCCATTACTATTTTTCTTGTTCACTCTCCATAAGAAAACAGAGCCGATCCCGAGATTTTCCTCCAGCAATTAGTCCATACCATCTCCTTCTCCGGAAAATCCATTTGTTAGTTCTTCTTTCTCTAATCTGCTTCTTATGTTTCCTATCTTCATTTCTATTCAAATTTCAGTCAAACTCTATTTTCTCTTTCCTTTCGAATTGGGTTTAATTTTTTTTTTTAATTAGGTTGTTATGATGTGTAATTTCTGGATATCTGTTGTTAGGCGTTGGTAGTTTGTTCTAATTAAAGTTTTGAATCCTCAAAACTTGAAGTCCCACAGAAAAGAGAAAAGTATAGGAGGCGGCATGGATTCAGGGGATTCATCAATGTCTAAGGTGTTTCATTTTTCATCTGGAAACCCTCGCATCGAAGAAACCAGGGGTGTCATGCATCTCTTCTGCAACGAACAACCTTTTTTTTCGTCTCAGTTACCTGTAAGTATTGGACGGAATCCTTCCATTTCTGTTTTACTGATTGTAGCGTTTGTTACTATACTGGAGGAAGACTTTTGGGCTTGTTTGATTGATTTTGTCGAAACTTAGTTTGTCTTCCTTCTGAAAAGTAAATTATTAAGTACTGGAATGATATTGGCCCGAATAGAATATAACAGAATACAATAACAAGAGAAATGGTTTTTAACATTCATGTAGTCAACCCCCGACTACTTTCAGGTTGATGCAATAATTGATTGATATTGATAAGGTTTTGTGCTCAATCTGATAATTTACTCTCTTCTAAAATATGCATACCAAGTTCAATTTGGATCTTCCTATAATACTAACTCATATTATTGGACACTTTTTTTTGGGTCCGGCATTCAAAGTGTAATCTTTTATTTGATGATAACAGTTGCTCTAAATAAAGTGCAATTGCTATGTTGGGTTTAGAAGGTTGGAGACTTGATTTATACGTAGATATTCTTCGGGGCTCAAATTCTATAACGTTTTGACTATACTTGACTTGTATGCAACTATCATATGTTCATATTTTAGTAGCTTTTGAACTTTAAATTGTTTGTTTCTTGTTTCCTTTAGTATACGGCATTTTGATCTTATTGTATTATTCAAAACTGTAGAGCAATAACCGGTCCAAATTTTGTATTTTACTAAAGGTCAATATACGAGAGAGATACACCAAACAAACACTTCAACCCCAAGCTTGTTGGAATGGACTAGATGAATGCTCACCATCCATGTTGATCCTTTAGAATTGAAATCCAACTACTTATCTAGTGCTGTTGTGTTGTCTTTAGGTGGGAAGAAAGCCTCTCCTCTGCGTGCTCAGTGTTCCGAATCACATGACATATGCAGACTTTTGTCAGTTTTGTGGTTCATTTGTTCAACATATGTTGGAAATGCGAATTGTCAGGTATTCTCTCCAATAACTTATGAGGTCTTTCTTTAATTGGTTGTCTGTGATTCCTTCTGAACTTTGGCGTCTTGTGTGAGGCTTTAGGAATGATGGAATGGAAGATTGTTACAGTATATTGATCAGGTTTGATGAGCAGAAAGCTGCAGATACTTTTCACAAGCATTTTAGTGGTAGAAAATTTTCATCTCTTGAGGTATGGTTGCTCAAATATTTCTCTCCTGCTTTGGCATCAGAATAAGTATCTCATAACGTCAAATTCCAGTTTCATACTCCATTCTTGTTTTTGTTTCTTTGCTTGCAGGACGAGACCTGCAATGTGTTTTTTGCTGCTGATGTTCATTACACTGGTTCAATTGAACGCACTCAGTCCATACCTGCAAGCTCTACAGAGCAACCATTCTGTCCTGTTTGTCTTGGTATTTTTCCCAATCTAGTTTCAAAATGTTCAAATCTTTTTTGGAAATGGTATATTTTGAAATTTGTAGCTTCCTTATTCAACCACTAAGCACATCTAAAGTGAGATTCACTCCAAAATGTTAGAGATGTTCATCTTCATTCGTTCACTTTTCTCCAAAATGTTTGTAACGTCCATTTTAACCTCCAAATTTAAAAGTTTAATATTTGCAAGCAATTTCTTATATTACGTTTCCTTGTAACACAGATTCATGGCACTTACGATTTGAAATGTCCTAAAGTAACTATTTATTCATAAACACGGATAAAAAAAGGAAACTATCTATTCATAATTTCATATATGGTAGACGCATGCCAGATTGCAATTGCAAGCATTTTGATGAAATCTAGTGTTCCTTTGCAAGCTGTGTTCATTTACCAAAAGCATACATCTCCTGTATGCACAACCAGTCACCGAATCTCATTATACCATGTTTCTAGGATTGAATATACTCTTACAGCTTGGACTTCATTTAAAAACTTACAAAGTCTTGGGTCCCTAAACCGATATGCCTTGGGGTGCTCAATTAGCTGATAATGCCTCTGTCCCAGTAACACTAAATCGGATCCTCTGTTCTCAAGGTTGTAGACTTCTTGCACAAAAAGTATCATTATGATATCATGGTGGACCAAACTGCTCATGAACTTACTAGTCAGGGCATCAACCACGTCTGGCCTTACTTGAATTGTGTAGGATGGTGTAGTCACAATCCTTGCATCATTCCATCATTCTTTACGAATGAAGTCTGAAATCTTTCTACTGGATTTACTTATTTAATTAAGTAATCCCAACTTAATTCTTAGAAAACAAACTGGATACCAAACTGAAGTGGGTTGTCGGCCAATGGTATCAAACAATATGAGTGTTTTGAATTTAAATTAAATAAAAATAAAATGAGTTGGTGTCAAACATGTGACCTGGTGGTGTAATATATTTTAGTAACTTCCCCACCTTGTGGGAATATACTGGGTTGTTGTTGTTGTTGAACAGAGGCTGAACTCCAAGAAGTCGTAGGTTATAATATATATGTGTTCATACTAGTGTGTGCGTGCACGCGTACTAGTATGTCTATATATCTTGTATGCTTCGTGTGATACATAAACAACCGCTAGTCTGCAGAAAAGAAAGTTACTTGTCACTTAAACTACATTTACCAGATCAATGAGTTTTGGCTAATTATATGATGAAGCTAGATGATCCATCATTGTTAAAAGTTTTTCGTCTCAAAGCATTTGCGAGTGATTCGTGTCACTTGATAGAAAATTGAAGTCCGTCGTCCATGGGGAATCTGGATATAACTTGTTGGAGTGTGACGATTTCATCTAAAAGCTTAAGCCGTTAGAGAGAACACCTTTTATTTACTTAATTATGTCTTCTAAACGCTCCCTCATGTGCGGGCTTGATTCTTCTTGACGAGTCAAGCACGCAAAAATTCTTTTTGATATTGGGTGGCGATGAGACTCGAACCTATGACGTCTGCCTTCTCTGATACCATATTGAAGTGTGTGACCATCTCATCGCTTAAGTTGTTGGAGAGAATACACTTTTATTTACTTAATTATGTCTTCAACATAACTCATGTGGCACCTCTATGCTTCCTCTTGGATTTTTCAATCCTAAAATTTCAGTTAATGTTATTTAAAAAATTTGAATCAGTTTATTAGCGAAGTTTCTGGTCACCACTTCAATAAATGGAATGCGAATTAATCTGTTTGCCTTCATTTTACTGGAAATTCAAGATACCGGAGAAGTCCTTGTTAATATTGTTTTGAGTTTAACCTTATAGATTAGTTTGGACTTTGGTATTTTATGAGGATGTGCAGCCTGAGATTTCCAATGTTTAGCTGGATTATATTGGCGAGTTTCTCATATGTATCTTAATTCCTATGCAATTTGCAGAGAGACTGGACCAGGATACAAGTGGAATTCTCACAACCATTTGTAATCATTCGTTTCATTGTTCCTGTATTTCTAAATGGACAGATTCTTCGTGCCCTGTAAGTAATACCTTCTATCTTTCCACCATACGTGTGAGCTTCAACTTAGACATGGTCTCTGAATTGGTCTTGATGCTCTATTATTCATATTCATGTAAATGTAATGGACCATAACTTATACAGCTGTTTGTATCAGGCTTTTAGATTTTATCCAACCTGTAAGTAAGTATCATGTTGTTATTGATATTGTTAACTAAGTCTCTTACTAATGTTTGCATTACCGTATTGTCACATTGCTATGTCTTCAGTAATATTTGCTTCTCACATCCATTGTTCTGGTTGAATAATTGCTTAGCTTGAGGTAGTTCCTTATCTGCATTTTTATGTCTATACCGCACTTGTTTGCTTGAGTTTTCTGTCTTAATTTTTTTTAAAATATGGCCTTCTCCAGCCTTTTCAAGATGGAATTAGGTCCGCTTCACAATTTGCTTTGTGTGTGCATGTGCAATTTTAGTTTTCTATTACACGTAAGTTTCTCGGGAACTAATGTCAAGTACTTTTGAGTCTTAAAATAGAGGAAAAGAGACACAAGTTTTAATTATTAGGTAGGAGAGACACATTTGTCATTAATGTTAATTATCTAAACATAAGTTAAAACAGAGCCCGAAAATTTCTGTGTTTGCACTTAGGCCAGCTTGTGCGTATTTGGGGTATTCCACCATTTACTTGCTATCTTTTACCAGCATAGATATCGGGTTACTTTGCCCCCTCCAAAGCGTAGACAGATGGGAAGAGATTCCCTGGCTTTTTTTTTGTCTCTGCTTGGATTTAATTTCTAGCCACATCCTTGGGTGCTTCTTCGTATAACTTTGGCTAAGAGAAATGGTTTTCAGCATTTTTCTCACTTATATCTGGTATCAATTGCGCCTATTCTCAACATATTTCTTCCTTTTCAAATTAGCAATGAACTCTGAAGCAAGTGTGGCTTATATTAGGGTTGAATTTTGATTAAATTGGCACTACAGCAAGGTTCTCAAAGTTGCAAGAATTTTGGTTCTTTTACAAGTTACAATGACTTTCTTATATTCGGGACGTTACTTGGTATATTATCAATCACCTGATCAGATTAAGTTAGACGTTTGAGGAGATTATATACCCCTGATGCTTAGTGAAGAAAAATCTCATGGACTTTAAAAAACGTATATATCCGAGTGAAGTAAGCAGGGACGTGAAGATTGGAACTTAGGTCATCGCCAAGAGTGACAGTTTCAGATATCTTGGGTCGGTGATTCAGGGGGACAGAGAGATTGATGGGGATGTCACTCATCGTATAGGAGCGGGATGGTCGAAGTGGAGGCTTGCATCAGGAGTCCTGTGTGACAAGAAAGTGCCACTAGAAACTCAAGGGGAAGTTTTATAGAGCTGTGGTTAGACCTGCCATGTTGTATGGGGCGGAGTGCTGGCCGGTGAAGAACTCTCATGTTCGAAAAATGAAGGTTGCAGATATGAGGATGCTTAGGTGGATGTGCGCGCTCACCAGGTTAGATAAGATTAAGAATGAAGTTATTCGAGAGAAGGTGGGGGTGGCCCCGGTGGATGAGAAGATGCGTGAAGCGAGGCTCGGGTGGTTCGGGCATGTGCGGAGGAGAAGTCCTGATGCCCCGGCGAGAAGTTCTAAGCGACTGGCGGTTGTCGGCGTGAGGAGAGGCAGAGGGAGAACTAAGAGGTATTGGGAAGAGGTGATTAAGCTTGACATGACTAGGATGCAGATTTCCGATGACATGACCCTTGATAGAAAAGTCTGGAGGTCTAGTATCAGGATTGTAGGATAGGGGTTCCTAGAATTTTTCGTACTCCTTTCCCGGGGTTGGGTGAGGCTTGTCAGGGCGACTCATAGATGATTCGTGCATTGGATTGTGTCCCCCTTATGGTAGTTATTTATGGTAGCTACTGTTTGATATTATTGCATGCCAATTTATGTATAATTCTTATGTTTAGATAACTATTTACGCGATTTCTACCGGAATTACTAATGTTCTTTTGTTTTTGTTTTTGTTGTTGCTTTCCCTTTCCGTATCTAAGCCGAGGGTAGATTGGAAACAGCCTCTCTGTCCTTTTGGGTAGGGGTAAGGCCTGTCTACATATTACCCTCCCCATACCCCACCTTGCGGGACTATAATGGGTAGTTGTTGTTGTTGTTGTATATATCCGATAGCTGAAAACAGTATAAGTAGGGTGTATCAGCCTGATTAATAGTGAAGGAAGAATTCTTTTCCTTATTTAGTTTACTGAGAGTTAGACTGGTTTTTAGACATCATATACGAGTGTTAGTTCGAAAATATGTTTTTCATGTAAAGTACTAATAGAAATGAGCTGACTCAACTTAATCATGTTCTCTCAGGTATGTCGATACTGCCAGCAGCAGCCCGGAAACTCAACGTGTTCTATCTGTCAATCACCAGAAAATCTATGGATGTGTGTTATTTGTGGTTTTGTTGGGTGTGGAAGGTAATAATACTATCTCTCTTGGTATTTGACTAAATCGATGTGAAGCCTGATGTTATCCCAAAACAATTTTGAAGAACTAAAAGATGAATGATCTTTTCACTGCTGGGTAAGTATAGGTTTTAGTAATTGATGTTCATCATGTTGATTTTGCTATAGATACAAAGAAGCTCATGCTATACGGCACTGGAAAGAGACACAACATTGCTATGCACTTGAACTTGAAACTCGTCGTGTCTGGGACTACTCAGGGGACAACTATGTTCACCGTTTGATTCAGTCTAAAACTGATGGCAAGTTGGTTGAGCTCAACCACCATTGTCATCATGATAATGATGGCTGCTGCAGCTGCGAATGTGCTACAGATCCTGAATTTAGTGAGACTCTTGTTAACAGCAAAGTTGAAGCTGTATGTCTCTGTCTCATTTACAAATGTTTTTTTCTTTTCTTTTTTACTCTTATTCATCTAGTCAAATGCTTAATCTTTGAATGACTTTGGTTATTACTTGATCTGGGAATACTTAGTAATCTTCAAACTTTCCAACTGCAGATTGTGAACGAGTATAATGAGCTCTTGACTTCGCAATTGGAGAACCAAAAAATGGTTAAGCTTCTTACCTTTTAGCTAGGTTGTAAGATTTCCTTTGTTAATCTGAATGTCTCCAGTGCTTTCAAGTTTATTCATTTGAATGCAGAGATACTGATCAACAATTTAGGACAATGACATTCTATTTACCGTATTAACAACTTTTCCTTTGATAATAGTACTTCGAGTCCTTACTGCAAGGGGTTGAAGAAGAAACTGATAGGGAAATTAAGGAAGCTGTTGACAAAGCACTATGTCAGACTCCAAGGTTGATGAAGTTAAAAGTGCGTTTGGACAAATGCATTGAAGAGAGGAAATTTCTTGATGATGTGAGTTCTATTGAAGTCTATTGACTATTATTGATCTCTGAGCTGCTACCAGTTTATCATTATTTAGCTCTGTATTCCCTTTTACAGCCATTTGATTTCTCCTGATTTTGAACTTGAATTTTTTGGTGTTGAGCCCTCTAGATCAATGACAATCTTACCAGAAATAAGGAGATATGGGAAGCCAAGATATCGGAGATTGAAGAAAGGTATCATTCTTTTCCTTGGTTGTTATGTGTCATCACTCTGAGGCAATGGCAGGCAATTATTTTTTCAGAACTCTTCCATCCGACCAACCTGCTTTTCTTTAAATGTTTGTCATTTTATTTTCTGCAAAAGTGCTATAATTTTCAAACTTGAGCACAGGTATATCACAAGAACTGCAATTTTGTACCAATTGATCATCAACTGTCATTTTGCATGTTGCTTTATCATGATCATCTAATATAATAATAATAAGAAGAAATAAACTCCATGAAGCTTTGGTAGTTTCTTTCTTATCAAATAACCATATTCTCTCAATGTTCCAAATCCTGCAGAGGCGTCAGGCATGTTGTCATTCTCTCAAAAACTTTACCTCTTGCCATTTGACAAGAGGCTTTAATAATTGTTACAAGAATTGCTTCTTTCAGATAAGTATTGTTTGTTGATGACTTGTTTTTGTTGCTGCGTTAACTGCATCTCAAAGATCTGGTTCAAGGAGAAAAGAATCTGTCCCTAGTGAAAAATTGTAGCAATGATTTGGTTTGCTTGCAAAGTTGATGTACTCTATGAATTGTGGTTTTATTATGAGGAAAAGCTTCACTCAACCTTTGGCAGAGGTTTTTTGTCTTTTAGAGTTAGTGTTGTTCATGTAATGGATGGTATCTCTTTCTTAGACCATCTTGACGTACATATTGGCCTTCATATTATCCCTAATCTTGTCAAAATATATCATGCTGCTGCTCTCATGTAATATCCTATTGTATCTTCTAACATCTAATTTTTAGGGAGAAGAGGAAGTTGAAAGTAAAGGATGAAAAGATACAAGAATTGGAGGAACAGGTAACTTGACATAACCTATCATGGAAAGTGAATTGGAATATCATATTTTTAGTTGTTATCGATGAGCAAATCTGATTGCTATTATGTTTGAGTTGCAGCTTGCAACTCTGATGGCATCCATAGAAACGGAGAACGCAATTCAAGAGATGCCTTAGTCAAATGATGAAATTAGGGCAACAACTGACCTGGAGTCGAAGCCAATCGAAAGAGGCACCTTGAAGTTGTGTCGGGAGAAGCAGCTGGGATCATAAAGTAGTTATTTTAGGCAGCATACAGCAGTGTCTTATAAATGTGGAAGTGTGAAAATACCTATCTTGTATATTGGAAGGATATTAGGTGTTGTCCAGAAAACCCTGTATAGTGGCCTCAATCGAAAGTAATTCCCAGCTTTTATCCGTTGATTGTGGTTAACCTCTTGTTTATGAATGTATCGAAAGGGTAGCACATTAGTGAAGGATCTTCAATTAATTGATGCTAAACATGTATCGAATCTGCCTATACTGAACATCAAACGATAAAAGACATGGACAAGAGTTTTTTGCAAGTAACATTACTTTATGGGTTCTTCTTGTCAATATATCCCCAAGAATGAGTCACTCGAAACAGGAGTAATAAACCAGTTAATGTACCTTGTGATTCCCTAGTCTATTATTCTCAAGAATATGTCAACCTTAGCAACCTGAGGCGAATGTAGCGCTTTCCAATCAAGTATCCATTTAGAATAATGACTAGGAAGGAATCCTCGTTTCTCATTCGACCCTACATGGAAACCACAAAAAAATGTGGTCCACGATAATGGTGTATGGAAAGTGTGATTCTTTTGGACTAAAGGGACGCAAATAGGTAAAAAGGAAAAATTGGATACCACTTTATATGTAGCGCCAGTATTCATCGCGCTTTACTTGAACCAAAAAAAAAAAAAAAGGTGGGTTGTATACATGCGCGAAGCTATATAGCCCTAAGGGTGGTCAACTGATCACCCTTCGTCGAAAATTACATTGTATATATAGGTAAAATATTAGATTTTAGTAGTATATAACATATATTGAACACCCTTTATCGGAGTTTTTTATTTTACTTCATTCAATTTTAAACATCCTAAGATGAAATTCATGGCTTCCCCAATGACTGTATATGGCACATACAGGACGCGCCATAGTATAGCGCAGTGGATACATGCGCTATACATACATAAAAAGCGGACCTCCATCTTCCTCGGCCAGAAAACCAGTGCCCTCCCCCTTTCCCCATTCCAACGGTATCCCCCTCTATTTTTAAAGAAAAAAACTCTTAGTGAGCCCACCTGTCCCACAAAAAGTGCATCTTCCCCGTATTGTAGCAAGCAAATATAGGATCTAAGGCATTATCGCGTAGTGGTTTGCTAGTTTTGGCCCCCAAATCATCAAATCTTCACCTTTCAAAAAATTATAAATCGAGGTATTCCAACTTACTTTTTGTTAAAACTCATGTATAAAAAATATATAATAGTTGTATTTTACTGTGATCTATGTTTTTTCATGATTGTTTTGTGATTTCATTAATTTGTTATTTTTTTATCCCGATTAGATTATTTTGTGCTAAATAATTATTAAAATAGAGAAAGTATTATTTTATGAATAATTAATATTATTAGTTACTATAAAAATATTTATTATTTATTTTTTATTGTGGTATGTGTATTTTCGTGATTATTTTGTGATTAAATTAATTTATTATTTTTATCCCGATTAGATTATTTATGTGCTTTAAGATTAGTAAAATAGACAAATTATTAATTTATGAATAATTAATGTTATTTAGATTTTATTGTTGTAAATATATTAATATGTGACTTTATTGTTGTTTAGTGCCCTTTAGTATTACGTTGTGACCATAATTTTGATGTAGTGCCCGTAATTATATTGTAGTACCCTTTAGCGTAGTAAAATGTAGTGTCCTTTAGCCTAGTATCTTGATAGTTATTGAAATTAATTATGTAGTTCTATTTATGAAACAAACATATACAATAATAAACTAACATATAAAATAAGAAACAAACATATAAAATAATAAATTAACATATAAAATAAGAAACAAACATATAAAATAATAAATTAATCATGTTGTTAGAGTTCTCTCTCTAGAATGCTCTCAGCTCATGTTAGTTAACATGCGCTGAACCTGGTCATCAATGGAGAGTGGGAGGGGGAGAGGACGAGGACAAGGAAGACCCCAAAAAATTGTTATTACCAGCTTAGAAAGACTAACTACCACACATAGCAAACCAACAACAAAGGAGGGTGATTTGCAAACGCCAGACCTAGATCTTAACTCGGACACTAGAGCTCAATGGAGAAATACTAGGGGTGCGTCTAGCTCAGGCGTTTCGAAGAAGCTAGACCTTACAACACATCCAGATTCTGCGTCAAAAGTACAATTGGAGGAAAAAATCGATGGAACATGGTCTTCATGCTACAAAAGCTAATTTAATAGTAACAACGGCGGAAGAAGAACAAGGAATGATGAAACCAGCTGTAGTGGCAAGAGATGCAGGACCTAAAACATGGTCTAATCTATTCCAGAAGAACAGATATGCAACAAATGGTATGTCTCTTTCGTACATTCCACTAGAAATTGTCGATGGTCAAGTAATTCTGCAACTGGATGAGGAAGAAGTTGAATCTAAAATTGAGAAGTGGAAATGTGCCTTAATTATATACATTCTAGGAGATACACCAGGATACAACACTATGAAGAGATATACAAATGTAAATTGGGCAAGTGTGAGGGAACCAAATGTATTTCTTCATGAGGAAGGTTATTACATCATTAGATTTCACTCTGAAGCTGATATGAAAGAAATCTACTATTCTGGACCATATACAATTAACAACATGCCTATAATTTTGAAGTCCTGGACTGTAGAGTTTGATTTTAATGAGAAATTTCCCACTGAAATTCCCCAATAGGTTAATTTTCCAAAATTACCATTGAATTGTTGGGGATTAACTCTTTGAGTAGAATAGCAAGTGCAGTTGGTACCCCTATTTTTGCGGATAAATGAACAACTAAGAAAACTAGGATTTCATATGCTAGAATGTTGATAGAGGTTAATGTGACTAGACCTTTGAAGGAAGAAATCTGGGTCAGAGATCCAAATGGGAAATAGTTCTTGCAAGATGCCTATTTTGAGTGGAAGCCTAAATTCTGTGAGCAATGTCAAAAGGTTGGCCACTCACATGAACATGAGGTTAAGCAATAGATTTATGGAAAAGGCGAAGCAAGGGAGGTTAAGAAAGTGACTATAGAATGGAGAGCTAAAGGAAAAGGTGAAACAAAATGGTACTAAAACTATACAAGCCATACCAGTTGAGCAACAGATGCAACAACAAGAAACAAAGGATCAATAGAAGGCAAGCATCTTAGCAAAATCCAGGCCTGAAAGTAGCCAATGACAATATGAGACAGCAACACTAAGGAGCCCTAGTAAAGTTATTCTGAGCAACCACAATCGAGGGAAACAAGTGGAGTGAAGTCTTCAGTTTAACTAGACAACTCCCCACTATTATCTAATGTAAAACTGAGAAATTATTTTGATGGGCTACCGTGTGGAGCTGGGGATGTGCAGCAACTACCCCTTGATAGGGGAGAAGGACGCCTAACATGCTAACTAATTGGCTATTCTGGAATGTAAGGGGAGTCAATAAGAGGTATAACCCGAAGGAATGGGCTAACTATATCAAAAGCAAAAATATCAAGATAGCTGGCCTAATAGAAACTATAGTGAAAGAGAATAATTTTAAGAGAGTTACCAAAGCTATTGCACCTGATTGGGAAGGGATAAATAACTACCAATATATTCAAAATGATAGGGTGTGGGTATTATGGGATCCAAGATGGTATAGTGTGAAACTACTCAATGCAGGGGATCAATATATGTGCTATCAAATTACAGATAATGCAGAAAAACTAATCTGCCTAATAACAGTAAGCTATGGACACAACACAATTGAGCAAATGAGGACACTATGGGTAGAGGTTCACAAAATGGCTGCTAGAGTATAGGTCTATTGATTACAAGATTAATAGGGCCCGAGGAGAACTACAAGAGATACAAGAGAGGATTATCATTAACTATATTGATGGCCTACTAGAGCAAGAGAAAAATGTTATTCATCAGTTGGAAAAATGGTGTCTTATAGAGGAAAGTGTCCTAAAACAAAATCTCGAGCAAGATGGATCAAGCTTGGGGATTCTAATTCCAAATACTTCTTTGCCATGTTGAAGGAGAGAAACCAAAGAAAGCAGATTAAAGAACTCACAACCTTAAATGGTCAGAAGTTGAATGATGCTGATAAGATCAAATAGGAAATCATTGAATTATACAAATCATTGATGGGGACAGCAATAATAAATCTACCATCAATAAGTAGGGAGATCATGAAGCAAGGGCATTGTGCTATCCCAACAACAAATAAGGCAACTAGTTGCAGAAATTTCTGATCAAAAAATATTTAAAGGACTGCAGAGTATAATGGAGGACAAAGCACAAGGAGTAAATGGTTATAATGCTTGTTTTTTCAAGAAGGCATGGCCTATTATCAAAGTGGAGATATGTGAAGCTGTTAAAGAATTCTTTAGTGCTGGGAGACTGTATAAGGCACTTAATTGCACTACCCGCACACTAATTCCAAAGGTGGACAAACCGGTAATAGTGAAAGACTTTAGACATATTATTTGTTGTACTCTACTCTATAAGATGATCTCCAAAATACTAGCAGCAAGAATGCAGAAGGTTATTCCTAGCATCATTAGTGAAAATCAGGCAGGATTTATTCCTGGGAGGAGAATTGCATAACAATATTATCATGTCCCATGAACTGGTTAAAGCTTATACAAGGAAATCGATCTAAAAAAGATGCATGATTAAGATAGACTTACAGAAAGCCTATGACTCTGTGGAGTGGATCTACTTGGAGCAGGTAATGGAAAGTTTGTGGTTCCCCGTTCAATTCATCAGCTGGATCATGGAGTGTGTCAAAATAGTCAACTATCCATCTTGATCAATGGAGAGACTACTACCCCTTTTGATGCAAAAAAAGGGCTCAAGCAAGAGGATTCCATTTTACCCTTCCTACTTGCCATTGCCATGGAATATCTCAGTACGAGTCTTCATGGATTAAAGGAGGACAAAGAGTTCAGATACCATCCAAAATGTGCCAAACTTGGTACCACTCACCTAAGTTTTGCTGATGACTTACTACTATTTGCAAGAGGAAACCTATCATCAGTAAAGGCTATGCACAAATGTTTCAAACACTTTGATCAAGCCTCAGAGTTGCAAGAAAATACGGGGAAGAGTTTAGTGTATTTTGGAGGGGTACCAAGAGATGAATGAGATAAAATCCTACAATATTTAGGATATGGGCAAGGGAAAATGCCTTTCAAATATCTAGGCATGCCATTGTTAACAAAGAAGATATCAATGATC
>JASVEL010005021.1:0-154878 GCA_032618575.1 Nicotiana noctiflora
AAAATTTTATCAAGTGCCGAGATATGTTTAGGTTCCAGAAAAGATGGACGCAACAAAATCCATGGCAAAAGATCTTGAGCAATTTGCGTTGTTCGAAGAATCCTTAGAAAGGAAATTCCACTTGGGGACATGACTACACACCGAACTCAGATCTGGATTTATTAAATTTCTTAAATCTAATGCCGATTGTTTTTCATGGTCACATGTGGATATGACAGATATCCCGACGGAGGTATCATACACAAGTTAAGTATGGACCCTAACATACCTCCGGTAAGACAAAAGAAACACCTTATTACGGACGTCATGAATAAATTCGTCAAAGAAGAGGTAACTTGTTTACTTAATATCGGGTCAATTTGAGAGGTAAAGTATCCCGACTGGCTAGCTAATGTAGTCCTAGTTCCTAAGAAGAACAACAAACTTTGAATATGTATAGATTATAAGGACTTGAATAAGGCATGCCCGAAAGACTCGTTCCCACTGCCAAATATCAATAAAATGATCGACGTGACGACAGGGCACGGGCTAATGAGTTTCCTTGATGCGTATTCCTGGTAGCACCAAATTAAGATGAACCCGAATGATCTAAAAAAGACTTTGTTTATAACAAATTTAGGTACATATTACTATAATGTGATGCCCTTCGAGTTGAAGAATGTTGGAGCCACTTATCAGCGTTTGGTGAACAAGATGTTTGAAAAACAAATAAGAAAAAGTATGGAAGTTTATATAGACGATATGCTCATTAAGTCTTTGAATGCAAACGATCACCTCAAGCATCTGTAGGAAACTTTTGATATTCTAAGGAAACATAACATGAAGCTTAACCCCGAAAAATGCGCATTTGTGGTCAGCTCTAAAAGTTCTTGTGATTTTTAATATTGCAAAGGGGTATTGAGGTAAACCCCAACAAGATCAAAGCCATTGAGGACCCGGCCAACAATCAAACATGAAGGAAGTTCAAACGCTTACAGGGAGATTGGCAACTTTGAGCTTGTTCATTTCCCGGTCATCAGAAAAATATCACCATTTTTTTTGCACTACTCAAAAAGAAAAACAACTTCGAACGGATCCTGAAGTGTGAGTAGGCTTTAAGAGATTTAAAAAGGTACTCGTCAAGCCCTCCGCTACTTTTTAAACCAAAGGAAGGTGAAACAATGGTAGTCTACCTTGCGGTTTCAAAAGTCGCTGTAAGTGCAGTTTTAATCTATAAGGACGAAGGTATGAAATCTCCCATTATGTTAGTAAAATTTTAACGGGAGTAGAAACTCGCTACCCACATTTGAAGAAACTGGCCTTAGCTCTCATAGACACCGCTTGGAAGCTAAGGCCCTACTTTAAATGTCACCCGATATCCATGGTGACCACTTTTCTTTTACGGAACATACTTCACAAACCCGAGCTCTCGGGTAGATTAGCAAAATGAGCTGTCGAAATGAGTGAATTCAACATAGAATATAAAACAAGAAGTGCAATTAAGTCACAAGCTTTGGCTGACTTGGTGGCCTATTTCAGTCTGGGATTGCTGCCTCTGGCAACCAAAGAGGCAGTAATGGTGTTAGAATCGACATCAAGGAGTTGGACCTTATTTACGGATGGAGCTTCCTATGTTAAAAGGTCTGGACTTGGTATAGTATTAATCACTCATTCGGGGGAAACCCTAAGGCAAGCCATCAAAATGGTCCATTTAACTAACAATGAAGCAGAATATGAAGCACTGATTCCAAGGCTTGAACTGGACCGGGGACTTGATGTAAACGCGTGATTTTTGACCCTACCCGAGATTTTTTATATTTTTAGCGTAAAATATTTAGTTTAGTTTTAATATAGCTATTTTAGCTAAATTTGACTCTTTTACTTTATTTTTACCTTAAAATGAAAAATAACAAAAATATAGTTTTATTAATGTTTCGTAGTCATTTTAAACTTGAAAAATACAAAAATAGTACTTTATATTTTTATCTTTTTATAAAAACGAAAATAATAAAAAAAATAGTTTCATTAACATTTTGTAGTTACTTTAATTTTGAAACAACAACAACAACAACAACTACCCAGTATGTTCCCACAAAGTGGGGTCTGGGGAGGGTAATACGTACACAGGCCTTACCCCTAATAATTTTGTTTTAATTATTAGTCTTATAGTTATTTTGCTTACGTATTGATTAATTAATAACACCGTGTTCTCATTCTCGGTTCCGGGCAAAGAATAATATTCGGGTTCAAACTACCTGGTTTTATAATTTTCGGACCTAGCCCGTAATAATCCGAGCCTACCACACGTGGGGGACACGGACGGAGCACGAGACGAAGCCCATAACCCTTGAAACCCACGTGGAGACCCATGATTCTTGGTCTCCCACGTGGGAATCTTCAGAAGAAAGGATGGGTCTTCAACATTTTTAAAGGAAGACAAATGTTAAGAGAGGGTTTCTTTTTAAAGAAGAAGGGAGACTCTTCTGCTTACTCACTGCTTGAAGACCTAAAACCCGAAGAAGAGAATACCATTCAGCCGCCCACCATCCTCCATAGCAGCCCCCCACCCTTCTAAATCCCGCTGGAAATCAGCCGCAATACACACTCTCACAATACAAAGGAGAGGGGGAGGAAAACAAAAAAAAGATTTGAAAGAAAAAGAAAAAGGAAAACAAAGAAGAAGAAAACGGCAGAGGGGAGGGGGTGCCATACTCGGCTGCTGCAAATATTTCACCACATGTTGGATACTCTGGTGGTGCAAACTGGACACCACATGTGATCACTGTTAATGCTGGCGAGGATGTTGCAATGAAAATTTTTCATTTGCTCAGCAAGGGTCTAGAGCTAAACAGTGGAAGCCGCCCGGTTGAGTCCTTCCAAAAGAAGCAGAAGTTTGAGATTTCAAGTCCAGGGGGTAGCGTTTTGGAGAAAGAGAGGACTGAGTAATCGTCTTCTTCTTAAGGGGAGCAACACCACTGCTGTTGCGTTAACCTTCCGTCATTGTCCAAACGACCAGCACTGTCGTTGACCACCTTCATCTCTCTCCAAGCACCACCCTCGTCCTTTCGTCACCACCCTCACGACCAGGCCAGCGCCCAGCTCATCGACCACCAGCTGTTGTCACGTCCAAACAGCCCCTACGCAACCCCAGTCCACGACCATACTGCTTGAAACCAGCCAATATCTCAGGTCGCTGACAGTCTTGGTCCGAGTTTTCTTGTTTCTGTTGAGGTCGTTGTCATTCGTCGAGGTCCGGTACGTCGTTGGTTAGTCGCTGTTCGTGGTTCCTACTTGGTTCGCGTTCCCTGTTCGTGGTAGAGTTTTGTTCGACATGTCGGGTTCTATTCAATACCATCTCAACAATATGTAACTGTTCTGGCCGTTCTTATATGAGGTTGAAACCAAATACATTTACAGAATATTCATTTCGTGTGCCTCTTACCCAGTTCGTCCAATATTTGTGAGTAAGTTTTCTTGTTTAAATTCTGTTTTGTTATGTTTTTACGTTTCTGTTCATTGGTTTACTATCTTGATGTGTTCATTTAATTTATGTTCAAAATTTAGAATAATGAATCTCTAAAATTGTTGAGTGTTTGAGTTTTATTTTATTTGTTTATCATTTTCGTCCTTTCCTTCTTTTGATTCGGAATTTGCGCAAATGAATTTGTCATTTTTTGTTTGTTTGTTAGTAGTTTAGGAAGTTACTGTTATAATAATTTTTAATTATTTAGTATATAGATTATAATTTCAATCATAATCCATGGCCTCATTTAATTATCTTTAACTCAACCTTAGAATCTGAGGTGTGTCAAGCCTAACAAAATGACAATTGCGTGGCCCTCATTTAATTAATATTACGAAAAATGTTTAGATTCCGGGATGTGCTGTTTAGCGGATTCCACGGCCTTTCCCAAACACAAAACGCGTTAGTATCTTTAGGCGCGTATTTAATAATCTTATCTCCTTAAACTCGAGTGCACATTTATGTGACTCAAATCCAAATCTCAACGGAGTCGAAATGTGTTGACAACCATGGGTGCACTGGTGCGACGTGGTTCGAGATACATTTTCACAACGTTGCAATTCTTTGTTAAAATAATAATAATAATAATAATAATAATAATAATAATAATAATAATAATAATTTTTATAATAATAATATCATAAGAGGTTAAAAATTAAAATTTATACATAAGTTAAGGCATATTATAAAATCGGATAAAGAAGCCAAATATGACAGTTGAGCGACCGTGCTAGAACCACGGAACTCGGGAATGCCTAACACCTTCTCCCGGGTTAACAGAATTCCTTATCCGGATTTCTGGTACACAGACTGTAATACAGAGTCATAAATTTCCTCGGTTCGGGATTAAACCGGTGACTTGGGACACCACTATTTTCCCAAGTGGCGACTCTGAATTAATTAGATAAATCCCGTTTCGATTGTCCTTTAATTGGAAAAACTCCCTCGCGCTCTCGCGGGTGCGTAACAAGGAGGTGTGACACTTGACTCTAAGGTCCTTGAAATTAAATGCGACTACAACTGGTGGTAAATTAGGTCTACAGGATCTCGAAACCAAAGAGGAGCGCGTGAAACAATACGTAGTATATGTCGAGGATCTATTAGCACAATTTTGGGAGTGGTTGATTACTCATATACCGAGGGAAGAACGCACAGAAGTAGCAGAAGTATTGGATAACTTTGGGTCATCAATAGAAAAAAAAAAGGATCAAAATCTGGGATGGTAGTATAATTGATGAACTCGGTCCTAGATGTAAATAGATACTATGAAGTAAATACGACTAGTTTGGTCTGAGACTAGAGAAATGAAATCATCAATCATATTGAGCACGAGAAATTTCTCGAGGACTCCAAAGCATCCCGGGACCTATGCACCAAAGCGGTGTGGTACAACTTCAAGAGAGGCCAATTGTATAGAAAATATTTCCAAGACCCGCTAGCCCGATGCTTGGGGGCATCCAAAGCTAACTATTTCATGTGAGAAGTCCACGGAATGATATGCGGCAACCATTCATGCACAATGCTGAAGTTGGTAAAGGAAAGATATTTTGGCCCCGCATAGAACAAGATTCCAAAAACTTTGTACGAAAATATGATAAGTGATAACGCTACGCACCACTGGTTCATCAATTGATAGAATTATTGCATTCAGTTCTGTCCTCATGGTTGTTCATGGAGTGGGGGTTGGACATCGTCGGACCACTACCGTCGGCTCCTAAAAAGATTAGATTTATTTTAATTTTGATTGACTATTTTTCTAACTAGGTGGAAGCAAGTCCTTATCAGAAGATCATCCAGCGCGAAGTGGTGGCTTTCTTGTGGGAAAATATAATTTGCAAGTTCGGAATACCAAAAGAGATATCATGCGATAATGGGCCTCATTTGCATCTCATGCTTCGGCCGACCCTGTCGTGCCACCAGATTTATATGAGATGTGGGTTCCTGCCAAAGCTCAACTTGACGTGTATAAGTCTCTTCGTGTCGATAACAAGGTGTATGAGGTAGGACTTTGGGAGGTGCGTATTAAAGCACATGCCTATCGTAAGGCATGCAGTTATGACCATGGCATGCCTGGCAGAGACGATGTTGATTATGATGCATTAGCTAACTTTAGATCATCAAAATAAAAAAGGGATCGAAGTTAAGGATGTTAATACAATTAATAAACTCGGTCCCAGATGTAAATAGCTACTATGAAGTAAATACGACTAGTTTGGTCTGGGACTAGAGAAATGAAATCATCAATCATCTCAAGCACGAGAAATTTCCCGAGGACTCCAAATCATCCCGGGCCCTGCGCACCAAAGCAGTGTGGTACAACTTCAAGAGATGCCAATTGTATATAAAATCTTTCCAAGGCCCCTAGTCCGATGCTTGGGGGCATCTAAAGCTAACTATGTCATGCGAGAAGTCCACGAAAGCTTAATAAAAAAAGCAAATCGGACATTTATTATGAACCGGAGATAGTACTAACTAGGGTCATTATAAAGATCAAGTAGGTTTAAATGTTGTAGCTGTCTCTCGTAATGATCACTAAGAATCTTAATTTATCACTCCCCATTTCATTTTATATGGCACACTAGGATATTATGAGTTTAATAAATAAAGAACTTTCTTTATGATTTTAAACATATCATGACCATAAAAATGTGTTATTAATGTAAAATTGTAAATTAAGAAGTTTGAAGTTAAACTATTTCAAGTTTATAAATTTGTATTTTATTTTTTTGACACCAACTAACAAGAAAAAGTTGTCATATAAAGCATAAGCATGCGGGCTTTTTGTCCTAGGTTATTTTGATTCAAGCATATGCTTGATTTAAGCAAAGAAAAGGATATCCAGTGGAGACTTATCCTCAATTTCTTGTTCTAGCCACTGAGCGCTTAGGATTCAACGTCATTTAATTCACATTGTGCGCTGAGTCTATATATGCGAGTTACATGCACCAAAACAATACCATGAAAACACAGACTAAATTCGCAATAAAAAGCAAACATGGCCTCAAACAATCTTACAGTTCTCAATGCACTTGACACAGCACGAACACAATGGTACCATGTCACAGCCGTTATCATTGCTGGAATGGGTTTTTTCACAGATGCCTACGATCTCTTCTGTATCACCACTGTCTCCAAACTCTTAGGTCGTCTCTATTACTACGATCCTGCTACGCACGCCCCTGGAAAACTACCTCATCCTGTTAATAATTGGGTAGTTGGAGTCGCTTTGGTTGGTACTTTAACTGGCCAGCTCGTGTTTGGTTGGCTCGGAGACAAACTTGGCCGAAAGAAAGTGTATGGACTCACTTTAATCCTCATGGTCATTTGTGCACTTTGTTCTGGTTTGTCCTTCGGGTATAGCAAAAAAATTGTAATGGGGACACTCTGTTTCTTCAGATTCTGGCTTGGATTTGGCATTGGAGGAGATTATCCTCTTTCTGCCACAATCATGTCCGAATATGCAAATAAGAGAACTCGTGGGGCGTTTATTGCTGCAGTTTTTGCTATGCAAGGCGTTGGGATCGTATTTGCCGGCCTTGTTTCAATGACTGTTTCGAAAATCTTTCTTATGATTTACGCGGGTAAGGCATTTAATGAGGATGAAGTTTTCTCCACGGAACCTGAAGCAGATTATGTTTGGCGAATCGTATTGATGCTTGGAGCTCTTCCAGCTCTTCTCACGTATTATTGGCGAATGAAGATGCCGGAAACAGGGCGTTACACTGCTATTATTGAGGGAAATGCTAAACAAGCAGCGCTTGACATGGGAAAGGTTCTTGACATTGAAATTCAAGCAGAAGGCGAAAAATTGGCCAAATTTAAAGCAGCCAATGAATACTCTTTACTCTCCAATGAGTTCTTCATGCGCCACGGACTTCACTTAATAGGTACAATGAGTACTTGGTTCTTGTTGGACATAGCTTTCTACAGCCAAAATCTCACACAGAAGGACATATTCCCAACCATGGGTCTAGTTAGCGACGCCAAGAGTATTTCTGCGTTGATGGAGATGTTTGAGACATCACGTGCAATGTTTGTGATTGCGTTGCTCGGTACCTTCCCTGGTTACTGGTTCACAGTATTCTTCATTGAGAAAATCGGCAGGTTTAAGATACAATTGATGGGGTTCTTCATGATGTCAGTTTTCATGGCAATCATTGGGATCAAATATGATTACCTAAAGACTAAAGATCACAAATGGACATTCGCAGCTCTTTATGGCTTAACTTTCTTCTTTGCCAACTTTGGACCCAATTCGACAACATTTGTGCTCCCCGCGGAGCTTTTCCCGACAAGAGTGAGATCCACTTGCCACGCCCTGAGCGCGGCATCTGGAAAGGCAGGTGCAATGGTTAGTGCATTTGGGGTGCAGCAGTACACGCAAGACGGAAATATTCATAAAATCAAGAAAGCCATGATGTTTTTGGCCTTCACAAATATGGTTGGATTTTGCTGCACCTTTTTAGTGACTGAGACAAAAGGAAGGTCACTGGAGGAAATTTCAGGGGAGGATGAACAGAAGAATGAGACACAGATGAAGAGTACTAGGCCTGTCTCTGGGCATCAGGACGATGGATGGGATTGAGATATATATTGGCAAGTTTATTTTTCACTTTGAGTAATACGTAGATGCATATATATACACATATAGCAAATGTATTAATAAGTGGGCGATGAATGTCGCACAGTGTTGCGTTGCGTTGCAGCTTCAGTCACCTCCAGAATAAGGGCTTCACTAAGCAAGGAAATTGTAGTTTTCTTTCACCAATTGGCGTTGCAGTTGGTGGGGGAATAATTTTGCATTTTCTATTTCCTGTCCTGCTACCTCCCGAAGTTGTTATTTCTTTGCTTCTGAAGCGAAAATTGGGTTAACTATGTATTTATATTTTGTGTAAATATTGTTAGATCTTGTTGGTCTTTTTCTTCACAATGAAGTTGGAAAAAAGGCAAAGCTACAATGTCTTACTGCCTTATATGCTGAGAGGGTCCACAATTTCAAGGTACTTTTTAGATAGAACTAAAATTAGCTTTCTATATAGGATGCTCGTTATTATTATATCACTATTTTAAAAATATAGTATATATTAATATATACATAAAATTTTTGCCGAAATTTTGCGGATACAAGTGACCCATCTTTGTATAGCATATGTCCAGCCGCCTCTGCTTATATGAATGTATTTACCTCCGTTTTAATAATGAAGAAAAGACAAGAAAAAATATTTGGATCATAGCTAGTTAGATTTGCTAGTCACGGGACTAAAAGCATAAGTAACAATTTTGAGAAGCGGTTCCCAAAGTTCCTGTAACGAATCACACTGGCTAATCAAATTCGTGAAGAAGAAACCTACACCAATTGAGAAGAGAAGGATAAGAACGAATGAGAGAGTGGGGGTGGGGGTGGGGGTGGGGGTGGGGGGAGGGTTTCTGAGTTTTCTCATGCTCCTTCAAAAATGAATACGTCTAGCCAAAATTAACACCTTTGTTGGCTTCTAACTAACATAGCTGGAAGGGCATAACTGAAATACTGAAAATATAAGGCATAGTTGAAACTTGTACTTAAAATATGAAGGGACTGAACTTTAAATGGATGGAACTTTGAGCACAAAATACCACCCTAAGCCTGATTCGTTACATTCCATCACCCTTAGGTTAGGAGTTAGGACCCTTAATTGTTTCAAGATTTGGAATTGAGACTTTATCAAGTTATTATAAGGTGGTGACAGATTAGTACATTCCCTGGACTACGACTGAATTAAATATAATGGGGCCATTTAAGGTAGTTGAAATTATGCCAAAAATCAGCTAACTTTAGATAACTGTCTAAAATGTACCGAAACAATAAAAACCACGAAACCAGCAGGACCATAATTAAGCTTATGTTGGACAAGATAAACTATTTACTACAGTAAAACAAGAAAGGACAAATAAACGGGCAAGACCAAGGATAACATTATACATAATGACCTGCAGCAACAACAACAACAATAACAACAACATACCAAGTAAAATCTCACTAGTTGGGTCTGGTGAGAGTAGAATATACGCTGACCTTATCCCTACCCCGAAAATAGCAGAGAGGTTGTTTCCAGGAGACTCTCAGCTCGTACAGGAAAAGACAATAATATCAGAAGAGAAATAAGAGAAGAGACATATAACAATAAAAGATACCAGAAAGAAAATAGCCACAATAAATAAGTGAAAGGACAATAACACAAAACACCAATGTGAATACAACAAAGACCGCTAAACAAACATAGCGAAACTCTAACAGACTACCGGTACAAAGAGGGAAGAACTCTAGCCTACCACCCTAATGCTCGACCGCCACATGTTCCTATACGTAATGACATACAAGAACAAAGTTGGTATTTGTATGCTCAAAATTGGAATTTACCATTCTTCCCACTTTTGTTTGGATCAAAGCCTTGCAGGCAAATTATCTCCTTTGATGTTAACCATTCATGGAGTGATACCAACACCGATAAGCATATATATCAGTGGTTAATGCTAGTATTCTGTGTTTCATTCTCAATTAATTTCACAATCGCCAGTTAAAATAAAACAACTCTAAGTCTTCCGGCACACTAGCAACAAGGAGCATCGGAAAAAAGGGTAAACCAAACGACATAATGTTAATTAAAAGGTATACCACGATATATCTTAAACAACCAGATATAGAGGGGGAAAAAACGTGAAAGCTTATCATTCAAGTTCCGCGCATTAATGGTGTAGAAGTTTTCTATATCATTAAGTTTAGTTGAAGTACAACAATAGATAACTCTCTAACAAGCCTGATACAATAACTTGAAAAATAGAGTAAACCTCCTATCTGTTATAGCATAAAAGTTAGCTATCTGTAATAGAAGAAGTAAACCTATTATTGGTACATCTTTTTCCAAAAGAGATCATTAGTATATAAGTTGAAGCTCGTTATCGTTAATCAAGATGATCAATAAGTAAGTTTAGAGCGTTCTTACTGTCTCAAAGTGATTGCCGAAAGAAGATTAATCTATAATGTAAAACATAAGAATCACTGCCACCTTGTTGTTTCAGTTTCTTGTGGTGGCGTTGAGTTGGAGGTGTATCTATTGATTTCAGCAAAGAAGAAGGATATTCTCCAATTGTTATCAACCAATTTCTTGTTCTAGCTACACAACCTAGGTGTAAACGTCAATTAATTAACTGCATAACTGTATATAAATGTATATCAAGTTAGAGACACAAACCAATCTCATCAAACAAGAGAAAAAATCAACATGGCCTCTGACAATCTTGTAGTGCTCAATGCTCTTGACACAGCACGTACCCAATGGTATCATGTCACTGCCGTTATCATTGCTGGAATGGGATTTTTCACTGATGCTTACGATCTCTTCTGCATCTCCACTGTCTCTAAACTCTTAGGCCGCCTCTATTACTATGATCCTGCCACGAAAGCCCCAGGCAAATTGTCTCACATGGCTAACAATTGGGTGATTGGAGTTGCTTTAGTTGGTACTCTATCTGGCCAACTCGTATTCGGCTGGTTAGGAGACAAACTAGGTAGGAAAAAAGTCTATGGACTCACGTTAATTCTCATGGTCGTTTGTGCACTTTGTTCTGGCTTGTCCTTTGGGTATAGTGCAAAATCTGTAATAGGGACGCTCTGTTTCTTCAGATTCTGGCTTGGATTTGGAATTGGAGGAGATTATCCTCTTTCCGCTACAATCATGTCTGAATATGCTAACAAGTCAACTCGTGGGGCGTTTATTGCTGCGGTGTTTGCTATGCAAGGAGTTGGGATCATCTTCGCGGGGCTCGTTTCAATGATTATCTCCAATGTGTTCTTAATCAAGTACGGAGGTAAACCATTTGATGAGGATGAAATTTTGTCCACGGAGCCTGAGGCCGATTATGTTTGGCGGATCGTGTTGATGGTCGGGGCTCTTCCAGCACTTGTTACCTATTATTGGAGAATGAAGATGCCTGAAACAGGGCGTTACACTGCTATTATTGAGGGAAATGCTAAACAAGCAGCGATTAACATGGGGAAGGTTCTTGATATAGAAATCCAAGAAGAAGGTGACAAATTGGCTCAATTCAAGGCAGCTAATGAATATCCTTTGCTCTCCAGTGAGTTCTTCCAGCGCCACGGGCTTCACTTAATAGGTACAATGACAACTTGGTTCTTGTTGGACATAGCTTTCTATAGCCAAAACCTCACTCAAAAGGACATATTTCCAGTCATGGGACTCACTAGCAAAGCCCAAAACATTTCCGCTTTGAGGGAGATGTTTGAGACATCGCGTGCCATGTTCGTGATTGCCTTGCTTGGTACTTTCCCTGGTTACTGGTTCACAGTATTCTTCATCGAAAAAATTGGCAGGTTTAGGATACAATTGATGGGGTTCTTCATGATGACAGTTTTCATGGCGATCATTGGAGTCAAATATGATTACCTAAAGACTAAGGAGCACAAATGGACATTCGCAATTCTTTATGGCTTAACTTTCTTCTTTGCCAACTTTGGACCCAATTCGACAACATTTGTGCTCCCCGCGGAGCTCTTCCCGACAAGAGTGAGATCCACTTGCCACGCACTGAGCGCCGCATCTGGAAAGGCCGGGGCGTTGATTAGTGCATTTGGGATACAACAATATACGCAAGATGGAAATGTTCATAAAATCAAGATAGCCATGATGCTGTTGGCTGTCACAAATATGCTTGGATTCGCTTTCACTTTCTTGGTGACTGAGACAAAAGGTAGGTCATTGGAAGAAATTTCAGGGGAGGATGGCAGGCAGAATGAGACACAAATGAAGACTAGTAAGCCTGTTTCTGGCCACCAGGATGATGGATGGGAATGATAATCTATGGTTTATCACTTTGAGCATTGCATCTATAGGAAAATTGGTTCAATAAACGGGCGAAGAACCGATTACTTGGTTTGTTGCTCATGCCGCGTTGTGCTTGCTAGCTTTTCAATCACTTTTATGTATAATAAGAGCTTTAACATGATAAATCACCTATTATCGCAAGTAAAATTACACTGCTAGCATAAGTTTTTTACACTGTCAATATATATAATTAGTTAAACGTTAACTCAGCTTTATTAAGCTGGTCATCGGCGAGTAATTGGTCAGGAGCTTTTGCATTTTCTTTCTCCTTTCCGACCCTTCCCCTGGGGTTTTGTTTCCTTATTGCTATGATAAGTGATAAATGTGTTAATTATATATTCAATCTTTTTGTTAATAAATGGATGCCTTTTATTGTATCTTCTCACTTTGAATAAAAAAATCAAATGTGTCACTACTATAGGTTTTATTTCATGCACTTGGTAATGGAAAGGAATTAGTATACCATTTACCAATAACTTCTCCAGAACCATGAATCCTTCTGTTAGATTATCCATTAGAAAGTTGGAATTCTTAGAACTTCAAATTAACTTGAATAGGAGTAGAACACGACTACAACTATAGGATATTGTAGTCAATTGAGATACCTTCTTAAAACCCTTTTGGTGATGATCATACTACAAAAGTCCAAACATTAAACATTTTGTCCACCTTATCAGCGCCTTACTTTTTTCTCCTCATCCACTTCCCTTCTAACATTTGAGTGTTTACGCCGAATCAATAAATAAGTGGCACGTCATAATTTATTTAGCTATAATTTTACAGTAGTTAAACATAGTAAACTATATGCATTTTGTACTTAATCTTAAATGATAATATAAAAGAATATTCCGTTGTGTTCCTAAGTTAATGTCAATAGATCACCGAGGAATCACAAAAAGGTACAGAAAACCCAGAAACGAATTGGGAAAAACTCTAGCTTTCAGCTACATATAGGCATTATTATTTGTGTTAAAAAAAAAAAAAAACTTCGACAGATTATACAACAAAAAAGAAAATGCAGTTTTATAGGAATTATCGATAAAGAAAAAAAAGAGGAAACAAAAATAGAAGACAGAGACTACTTTTCTTATTTAGTACTTTCGTTTCATATATAATCAATAAAAACATAAAGAAAATTCTACATTTATAGTAGGTATATTTGTAATTTAATTTTGCTTACTCCTTAGTTGCATGTACTCTAAGTTCTATGCTTACTGCAAAACTTGTCTCCCACAGACCACAGTATGCCTCCGATCCAGTTGCATCATTGGAAAAGTTAACACGCAACGAAAACAAAATGTTGAAACAAGAACTGCGGGAAACAAAAGGAGGACAAATTGATGGCAACCTAAAGCTTTCTAACTTAGTTACTACGACTTTACTCCCTTTTAAATTTTTGTTTATTAAAACTAGGGCTCCTAATAGATCTTAATTTTCTATGGGTAACTTAACTAAATGGAAATGAACACCCACTTCTAACCATATTTCTTTTATAATTATGTATTTTTTATTTATTCTTCCTAAAATGAACTCGTTATGACTTTGCGGACAAAAATGAATAGATGAAGTGGTGTATTGTAAATAAAAGAATAATTTATGAGCAAATTATGTATGCAAATACAAACACTACAAGAAAATAGGCTTTTAACGAAGGGAAATTTGGTCGTTAAAAGACTTATTCCGGTCGCTATAAGTCAATTACGACCGGAAAAATTCTGGTCGTCAGCGGTCGTTAAAAGCTCCGTCGTTAAAAGTTAACGACCGGATTTCAATCCGGTCGTTATAAAACCTTTAACGACAGCAAAAAATCTGGTCGCTGTACCTTCTTTTAACGACTAAATTTTCCCTTCGTTAATTGCCATTCCTGTCGTTATCTCTGTTAATTTCAATAATAAAATTCAATAGCTGAAAGTGTTTTGACCTTCACTAATTATCTATATATCTACCATGATATCCAAAAATCACCATTATATAGTTATTACCCACATACACACATCTGAAAACATACAAAATAATCAATATTCATATAAAATTTCATCGTCAATTACATAGAACAGAAGTTTCACATTAAAAAAAATAGACCATCTGAATTGTATGACATTATATTTTAAACTCCTAACATAAAAGAATAGAATTGTAACATGTACAAATGATAGATTCTTCAAATAACTTCCAACAAAAAATAAAAATAGGTCTCTTTTGTGCTTCAAACTCGTTCTTTAACATTTTTAGTTGCTTATACTTTGTCTGCACTTTCTTCTGGACCAGTTCTTCAGACTTCAAATTTTTGATCTGTTAAATGAACAATATTAACAGAAATTATTAATAAAAAGAATTCAAGTATCCTTACAAGCATATATTGACAGACATGTATCCACATCACTCTGTTCTTGAGGAACACAATTTCAAAAATCCAACAACAAAGGCATCTACTTGACTTAATAATTAAATGAAAATGCTAAACCAGGAAGTTGCCTTTTGATTAGAGCCTGATCCATGGTTTATTGACATGGTGAAATAACTATACTCTTGTATCTAAACTAACTAGATATATATAGTTCATCTAAACATCTACTAGAGACATTAGGGATAAGATGTAATAGAAAGGAGCCAAGTCCATCATGTGAAGAGTGTGATACCTTAACCAAGTAGCTACCCAAGCACTTGCAAAAATACATCTATGGTAAGAAAGCCCAAACTAATTAAAATCTTTAATGCACCAATCAGTCAGCCAGTCACAAGATGTTATTTAGTTAAGAGGTATAGGATGAGAAATTGTTAGGTTCCAGACAACTAGTAAAAGTAAAATAATGAGAAGGTAGATTTACCCAACAACATTCTTTGTCTGTTTTAAAAATGATAACAGAAAGAAAACTGCATTAAGTAATAAACTTCAGCAAAAAAGATTTTCTCTTATCTACTACTATTTTTCTTTTCCTTTCTAAATGTTGGAGTGGTATGTTTCAGATGCAGAAACAAAAAATTACAACTACAAATAAAATTTCTCGATAGCATCAGTCATTTCCACGTGTTAAAGTGCCAACTTAGGCTCATTGGTAGATAGCAAATTGTATAAGGTTTACTAATACAACTGGCCAAACATAAAAATTACACATGCTCCATACGAAAATTTGTGAACAAATAGTTTTTTAATTCATTATGCTCAATTTCTGATATCAAAGTTGTGCAATAAACTAAAGTAACTTAAGTGTTGGTATAAATAATAAATGGCTATTGTCATAAAGAAAAGAGGGTGAAAAAAGCTTATGAGAGTCTGAAACTTACTCAAGAATTTCCAAGTTGGGGCACCTTTGCACTAAGAAACAATGGGCTGCTGTGTCAAGAAATGCATAAAGAAGATCAGTTTCGTCAGACGAGAAGCAATAGGAAAGAGAATAGGCATCTCATATTTCCCCAAGTGCATCAAGCACAATTGACACAATCTTGGAAGGGAAACTACTGCAGCATAATTTTTCAATTGCTCGCTATAGCCATTTTCAACAACAGGTTCTGGCAGGTCATTGAATGAGCCACCACCAAACTCCTCCAATGTATTATCACTACAACAACAACAATAAACTCGGTATAATCCTATGAGTGGGAGTAATGTGCACGCAAAATTACCACTAAGGAAATCAAAGGGAGCCAATATAGTATACATACAAAAAACGTTAGCTAACAATATGATATAATTTTAACAAGCGTTTGCAAAATAAATTTGAAAGATATACAATGTATTTTTAACAGATGACAAAATTAAATAACTTCGAACAGTATAGGGACAAATTTGAACCATTTTCCTTCCTCTTTTATCCAAATATAATTCTAATGGGACCTCTAGGAGGAAAGAGAACTTATTTCTCAACTTCAAGCAGTAGTTTCGTGGAAAATGTCCATGGGATGACAATATCTCAATGCACTTAAAAGCTTTCGCTTTTGCTCTACGAATCCAATTTAATGGCTTTCAATTTGCAATATCCAAAGAATCACATTCCTTCCTTTCTTTCCTTATCTCTTTTTTGTCAAGTCTTCTCGTGAGAACACTTGCTCAATAATGTAGATTAAAGGGTCCAAATTATCAGTAGCTCAAAAGAAGCCAAGAAGATTGGCAAGTTCGCACTCGCTAATTCGGTATTTTGATGTTTCAAAATATCAGAACCTCAACATGAGGACCGTATCGAAATACTGAAAAAATGAAATGGAATTATACCGAAATACCAAATAAACCGATACCGAAATATCGAATTAATTTGGTCCGGTTTGAAATTCAATTTTTCAAATTTTATGTAGGCCCCTAATCTCTGACCTTCTACTCTTTTACATAGATAACATGGTAAAATACTATTTTACATATGAAACCTCTGTAACTTCTGCTCTTTTATAAAGTTAACATTTCACAGGATGACTAGAAAATCTATACATAGATACTGGCTTCGCCTTTTTAGTTTCTTTTTCAAGACAAATAGAAATATTACATGTCAAAACATAGAATAAAACATGAAATAGCTACAAGACTCTTGTTTAATACAAACTCTTCAAAATAATGAGTTTATAAACTGGACTCCATATAACATACACAAGGTTTCAATAGAGCCTGACATTAGAATAATGTAACATCACACAAAAGACTTACAGACAAAACTCTTGAGAAGTCCAATAATTAAAACTTAAAAAAGTGGTCAAGTGCTAATTTTGATTTAGCCAGAGTTAATCCACTACTGAATAAAAAAGTCACAACCCCAAAAACGGTGAAAAGATAAAACGTTTTGAAGGAAAAAAGTAAAAGGCAAATAATAAATCACCTTATCTTCAGCAAGGAGTGGAAGGTGAAGAAGGATTTGAAGGGGCTCAATATTTGCTGCCATTACAATAAATTCTGAAATTCATGTGTTTAGTGTCTTTGTCGCTGAAACAGAACCCAAAAAACTCAATTTTCTATATATCACCTTGACAAATCCCTAATACTTCCCCCTTTTGAAACTGAAATCAATTAGACGCAATTGATGTGCACCCATTCTCTAGGGTTTGAGAAATCGATCTCAGAAATTGAATGGTAGCTTTTTTTGTGTCTTCTATTTCTGTTACTTTACTACCTTAACGAGAATGAGAAAGAAATTTCATAAATGCTCAACCAATTTATAAGAGAAGACTAAGGATTTTGTGAAAATTCAAGGTAAGGAATGGCATTTTAAGACTTACTATGAGAAAACCCATCAGAGAATTTAATAAGGAAGAATTGAATTGAACTATAAGCGTATGTACCTCTGTACCGGAATGTTCAAAGGAATAAAGAACTCAATAGTAAGCTTGACCGAAGGTATGACCGATAAGACTGCTGGCTTGCGGTTTCTATCCGTCTCTTTAGATTGAGGGTTGGAGGGGAAGGGGGTGTGAGGGCGGGAGGGTTGGAAAAAAAAAGTAAAACATCCCGCCTCTTTTTCTACTTTATTTTTAATGGCCGGATACAATAGTCTTAAATGTCGATATTATCGTACCTCTATTCTTTGTGGCTTTAACGACTGGAAACCTATTAGTCGCTATAAATATGCTTATAACGACCAGATTTATGACCTTTAGTTGAAAAGTGGTCGTTAAAAGTCCATATTCTTGTAGTGAAAGAGTTCAATTATTATTGCATATTGGGGTATAAATTAGTTGATAGCAGGTGGTCGAATGATGAATTGATATGTAAAACCGAAGATAGGCAAATGACGAGTTGGGAAACAACTAATAACGGATGCAACGTGCATGACCAATTCTGATGAATTCCGAAGGAAACGTAGTCGGTAATAGGAGTTCAAAGGTTTTCCATCGTATAACATTCAATGAGTGAATAATTACTAGTATTAAATAAGCATCCGTTACAAAGAATATTTATATTCAAAGCCTGCCATTATATATTCATTATTATCATTTAAGAGGAGCTTGATCCTATGATCTTGTTGCTATATGTTGAGTTATAAATAGCGGGGTTAACGACCATAGCATGAAACATTCTGCACACAAAAGCTATATACCATTTTGCTTTGAATGACCAATATCTCTTTTTTACCTTAACAAACGGATAATGATTAAATTATAAGTGGTTATAAAAGATACACAAATTAATTCGATGCAAAGGATAAACTACGTTATAATAAATAAATAAATATATAATAAATTCAAACCATGTGAGGAGAATGATTCCATACTTAATGAATTATCTACCCTTGATCCGGGCTCACGATAGCTAGTATTGATGAAAAAGAAAATGAGCTTTCAACAACAGTGAAAAATAGTAGTATAGCTTTGGAATACGTGTTAAAATATCCTTAATGAATTATCTGTCACGACCCATTTTCTGAACAAGCCGAGACCGGCACTCGATCACTAAACATGACCGAGCGAACCATCTCTGCTTATCAAGCCTCTTATAACTCCAAACATTATATGCAACAAAGCAATACTCTAAACAAATACTTTTGATTAAGTCAAATATTTAAATAAATCAACTCCAAAGCTTTATTCATAGTAACTACTGAAATTGGTGCTAAGTTATTATAAAGTAATTTATGACTCTCAACCCAACGACTATGCCTATGAAGCCTCTACTGATAAACTGACGCAATGCTCAGGACATGAGACTTCCTGGCCAGTTCTCTAAATAAACAAAGAAATAGCTAAATGAAAATGACTCTAACGAATACTCCACGAACAAAAGCGGAGCTCACCAATAGCACTGGAAAGGAAGGAATTCCTAACTCGTAGCCTGTTCGCCTGCAAATCCGGTTCCTACGTTGTACCGCAGACCAACGTAGGTTCCCAAAAGAGAACGTCAGTACCATCCATTGTACTCAGTGAGTCTCAACAACAGGGGAAGAAACTTTAATAATATATACATTATGAGCAAATGTTCTAAATGCGTGTAAAACATAAAGCTTATAAGAATAATTATAAATAATTGCATAATAGAAAATTCTTTCCTTTTTCTTTCTTGATAAAAATACTTCACTTTATACTTTGGGAGTTCCAATTATCCTGACTTAATTCTGTCTCAATCACCGAGTGATCGGTACGGGTTCGATCCCAACCCGATCGAATAGGCTCAATCCACGAGGTGCCAATCGCTTCATGGTTCTCAACACTCATGTATCATACCTTAGCATGGCTAAGTAAATTATTAGCAACGAGACCCTCGGCTCGTGTGCTCCCTACTTTGGCACAAGTAGTTTCAAGAAGTCAACGCCTTGGTCATGACCCTAGGCCTGGACGATGACCCCTTCTCCGAATAAAGGATACTCCCAAAAATCTTTTCTTTCTAAAACTTCTTCTTGTGACTATTCAGGTCTAAATATTTTATACATACTCGTACTGGTACCCTTAGTGTAAGGTAAGAATTAAATAAATATTCAAAAGTATTTATAAATGTTCTTGATCCATCATGAATTTTCAACATGAAAATGATATATATAAATAACATAAAAATCTGAAATTTATGCAAGTAAAGCCAAATAATCATCTAAACTTTAGCTAGAAAATAATTCTAGACTAATAGGTATTTACTACTCCAATTAAGTATAAAAAATAACATAAAACAAATCTGAAATTTATGCACATACATTGAAATAATCATATAAACTTTAGCTAGAAAATAATTCTAAAATAATAGGTACTTACTATTCCAATTAAGTATAAAGAATAACATAAAAATCTGAAATTTTATACACATATATCCAAATAATCATCTAAATTTTAATTAGGAAATAATTCTAAGCTAATAGGTACTTACTACTCCAATTAAGTATATATTAACTCTCTTATGCAATCCATCAAACAGTTTGTGTGCATACTTTTGTGAGTTAAACCACTTTAGTAAAGGGTTATATCAACTCACCTCAAAACTTCTCGAGCCAATTCGTAGGCCCCAGTCCAATTGACACCAGTCAAACAATCGATTCTACAATAACCAGTGTATTTTAATCAATTTTAAAGTACTACACCTAAATATGAAATTTATTATTGATATAGAGGAAGAAGGGACTTAACTATTCAATTCTTTCATATTACTACTTTTGGATAATTGACAATAGGGAATTTTATATACCTGAATTCAAGAATAAGTAATTTGTAAAGAACCCTAAATTTTACTTTGACTGCGTAACTCGCTTGCTGCTTCTGTTTCTTATTTCCCAGTGTCTGCGTTTGCGTGAAGAGAACCCTTTTAAATTGTTTTGCCTTCTGTTCTCTTTAATCCTAAAGACCCCTTTTAAGTCTTTTGCCTTGAAAGGGTTAGGCTCAGTCACGTGTTATCTTATTCTTTTTGTTTTCCTTTTAAAAAAAAAAAATTAATAACTTAAATTAACTAATATCTTATTATACTTACTTTTAACCATTAATAATATTAAAATTATTAATATTTTCCTAACTGTATGTCCAATTACTTATAAATAGAAAAGTAACTCAAAATTAATCACAAGATTTTAAATCCGTAATAGAAGTGTAATTTACGATTATGAAAATTAAATTCTATATTTAGCGTGTCTTGAAACTTTTATAAATTTGAGGAGTGTTACATTATCAAACTCCTCTTACTATAGTAAGGGAATCCTATTATAGGTGCAATTCTAAAAAAGGTAAACAAATATTTTGTTTAACTGATAGACGGTTCTTCATTGATACATTCCGAGATCCACGCCATGATATTCGGCTGATCACATATATTTCAGCCTTCTATTAGTCGTGTTTGATATGTTCTTCAGAGTCTTTCGGGGTTCAGACCCATCCCGGATCATGACCCTGGTATTCCCGAAGGCGGGCGTCATGCTCCCGAATTCTGACTCGATGAGACTCCTGCGCCGATTCTAGTCCCTCATCTTTATGTTTGAAGCTCGATTTTACCCGAATACAATCTTTGAGTGACTTAAGTTGAATAATATGGTGTTGCATCCCATACTTTTGTACGTCAAATTTATTGTAAGATAATTGACATAAGTTCAAATAATGATTATTTTTGAGCTTATAAGTATTTATGCTATTTATAACAAGTAATAAGTAAAGCCGTGAAGGTGAGAGGGTAAACAATAAGAAAATGAGGTTAGACGAAGTTTGACATTTTAAAATAAAATACGGTTCAAGCCATAATATCCCATATTTATAGACTAGTGCTATAATACATGACTATGATAATAAGATATATGAAGTATATTAATATTTAAGTGAATTAAGATCAAGAAATTAATTATGTATATAATTGACTAAATGAGAAATTATAGTGGAAGATAAATTAAATTGAATTATTGAATAATTGGATTAGTTGATAACATTCCACATGTCACATGGTGGCAGCAAACATTAGTAACTAATCTACAACCATATAAGTGGTGGTGGCACTATTAAACTCAATGTCTCAAGAGAGAAGCTAACGAAGACATGTGTAAACAGAAAAAGCTTACAATTATGGGTATGGTTGGTATAACGAAAAATAGTTTTCGTGAAAAATATTTTTTTAGAAAATAAATAATAATTTTATTTATTTTTTATTCAGCCAATCAAATATAAAAAAATTAAAAAATATTTTTCGAAATATATTTTCTTTCATACCAAACCCTATATCTTTTGTTTAACTTGATTTGAGAATGAAATTGAAGAATTAGATAGGTTCAACATGGTGTAGCAGCAAGGAACGTTCATTTGAGATGATTTTCAGCAACATAAGCTCAGATCATCAAAGCAAAGCGTAATCATTTTCAAAGACAATATACGGGATCCGCGCAACACCTCAATCTCGTTGTTCCGTTTTAGCGCGCTAGTTAATCCAGGTTTTCTTCGATGTGAAGTAAGGTGGAATAAGAGTATTTCATGGCAAATAAGGTAAAAATTTTCTCTCCTCGGTATATTTATTTTCGTCTAGGTCATGGCTAGATTGTGGGACGAGAATTATGGAATTCATAGCGGAAAATCGTATTTTGACGTTGTTGTATTGGCTATTCGGTAATTTTTTAAGTTTTATTGTGGCTAGAAATTGTTGAAGTAACTTAAGTATACAGTTGGTGTGGCCATTGATATGTATTTTGAAAAAAAAGAAAAGATTGGAGAAATGTGGTGGATAATCGTAGCTGATCTTTTCGCCGTTGTATCATTATTTGGGTTGAAAAACTTGTTATAGGAATTGCTAGTCGTGTTGTTGTATTACCCTTCGTATGGAAGGCTTGAGGGAATGACAAGAACATGGAAAATACTATCCATTTCATTATAAGATAGGTTATCTTCTATTATGCGATTAAGAGAATTATATTATTCACATGGTTGATAATAGTATTATTCTTGTTATCGTAAAGATCGTGAAGTGGATTCGAGTTGAGCTCTTGAGCTAGTGGGTTAGGACCAGGTATGTTAAGGCTATCTGTTCCTTCCTTTTGAAATGATCCATACGATACAAACTAAACGAGCAAACGAGCAACTTTCACAAGTGACATTATTCTTAGAAGTACTAGGGGTTCATATGTTTTTGATTCCCCACGTGTCCTATTATTCTATCATCTATTTATGGGTCTCAGAAAATACGTAAGTTGATGAAGTTTATTTCATGATATTAATCAAAGGCATAATGATCTTTTGACATTCCAAGAGATCTTGTTGGCTTACTTCATTATGCATGCATTCATTTATACATGTTTATTGAACCATGACCAGATGACATTATATACGTGTATATTATATGTATATGGGGTATGAGGAAAGGTTATGTCATTATATATGTACCACCACCTGATCAGCTGGTATACGTTGATGATTTTGCATATAATGGCTGAGATGATATGATGGGATACTCTCAGAGGCTTGATGATGTTATGTACGCATATGCCTATATATGCATCATATGACATTTATATGCGTATGCATGATATTATAAATGTTAAATGATTCATAAAGCTATTTAGACTTACATGTTGAGTCTTTTACTCCATGTTTTTCTCATGTCTTTTATTTACTAATTTTCATTCCTTACGTACTCGGTATATTATTTGTATTGATGTCCTTTTTGCCTGGGATGCTACGTTTCATTCCCATAGGTTCTGATAGACAGGTTGACAGTCCTCCTAGCAGGCTTTTAGCTCAGCGGAAGGCGTTGGTGCACTCCACTAGCTCTGGAGCTATCTATTTGGTCAGTATGCTTTTAACATATATTGATCGATCAGTATGGCGAGGCCCTATCCCAATCTTTATGACGTTTATGTACTCTTTTGGGCTTGTAGACATATGTCATGTATACGGATACGTGTATGTCCTTGTCGACATATGTTTTGAGTTTATAAATGATCATGTCGGCCTTGTAGGCCCGAATGTCACATGTATAAGTTTCTATATCAGGTTGGGTCATTTTATGTCGAGTATTCCCTCATGTTTTATTCTAGTTATCTCATGACAGCCTTCCCGACTCATTTACCTATGATAGTATGACACGAAAGGTATGCTACGTTGGTACTCGATTAAGTAAGGCACCCGTTGTCCGTAGCGGCCCATCGTTTGGGCCGTGACATATGGAAAACACAAGGAAAAATAATGGGCGCAATAAAACCAACATCTCCAACGATAGTGTAGTTGCTGATGAGATTGATGGAGCTATTTTCTTAGCAACTAATAACAGAAATTGCTGCATGATGGTGTGGTAAGAACTCTCATCGATATTAGATATGTTCCCGACTTGAAGAAAAGTCTCATTTCTTTGAACATTATAGAATCTCTTGAGTGCAAATGCATATGTAAAGGTGGAGTTCTGAAATTTTTTGGAGGTGCTCTTGTGATCATGAAAGTACTCAAATCTAGTATGTTGTATACTTTATTGAAATCTACCATTACATGTGTTGCTGCTGTTTTAACATTAAATAAGTCTGATTCTAACATGAACAAGCTCTTTTTCTGGCAGCTAAATAGATTTTTTTTTTCAGAACTAGGATCTACTTGAACAGGTAAGGTTAATACGGAGATAGGTTTAGGAACCCAAAACAAATGCTCTTCTGCAGGGATGGTCTAGGATTGAAGCTTTATGTGTTCAACCATTAACGTTTTAGCACTAAACTTATTGTATTTTGTAAATTACGGGTTCAGATTTAGTATTTCTTGAAATTTAGTTGGTTTTCTCACACATATATATAGTAGGTTCGGGTGAACGGTGGCTTAAGAGCTGCATTGTCACCTGTACTTCTGTCGCAGGCTGTCAGATCCTGGAGTTGATAGATCTCTGATCCGAAATCATTAACATTGGACAATGGTTTGCAGAATCAAAGATGTCGAAACCTTTGAAATTGTATATGAATACTGTATATTGGAGGATTACATATACGCCCTTAAAGTAAAGTTTACTTGCACATCAGTGTGTTGAAAATAAGAAATTTTCCTGAAATTACACACCTTAGGATTTCATGCTACGGAAGCCAAAACCTATTGAACCGCATTTTATTTCATTAGTACATTACATGTTTTTCTGTTATCTTGAAAAAGATTTGAGTAGCCATAATAAGTTGCAGAAAAACGCTCTTTTGGCTTTTGGGATGCGCTACAGGAATACTACAGAGGAAAGGGTACCATCTGAATTATATATGTGACATATTGTGTTTCCCAGCCAGGTGATTCCTTTTTTAGATTTCATAAAGCATACCAACTTGAATTGTTTTATCTGGTGGAATTTGAAGCATTGAAATGGCTGCCCTGCTATTATTCTGAAGAAACCTGTACAAGTAGTCTATAGTGAAGCGGGCAAACCAACCTTTATTTGCTTTGAGAATGATTCTTCCTAACACAAAAACTGTTCCTCTGTCAGCAGCTGCATCTATCTTTTGTTTTTCGGTAGTAGACTCAGCTTGGTCTTGGAGTTTTGTGATCATCAAACTAACAAAGTCATCTCCATCCATGCTCTGAGAATCTTTATATCCGAACTGAATCGAACAACGATAGACCCCTTCAACCGATCCCAGCTTCCCCACGTTGAAACGTTCGTGTAGCAAGACAGTTTTAATGGGAAGAGTTGTAACAGTGACAATTACCATGATATCTCTAACAGAATTTGTGTGCTGAATATAATGCCGGATAATGGGTGGAATGCCATTGACGAGATCGGTGAAAAAGAAGCAAATTCCTGGCGTTCTATAGCTTGATACCATTTGGTTAAGTTCAGGTAAACTCATCTTTCTATCTGCTTCGTACTCATTTTTCTTACTCCTTCCATATGTCCAAGACAACATGATGGTCAAGAAGAAAGCAGAAATAGCAAATGGTACCCATCCCCCTTGTGGTATTTTATTGAGTAACGATGTCATGAAACAGCCTTCAATTATAGTATAGGGAAAGAAAAACCCTAATATGAGAATCATATTTGTTTTCCATATGAGTAGCATCACCAATGTTGTCAAGAATGTAGTTATGATCATGACCCAAATTACCACCACCCCTGTATTCGAAGTAGGAAAAGTTATTAGTAGCATTTTATTCGAACTTGCAGCTTTGAATTAACTTATATACACTGGCAGCATAAAAGATTTTTGATACTAATAATCTAGTTATAACAGGCTATAGAGAGTTACCTATCATTGGTTATTAAGTAACGTGATGATAGTATTGAAAATTTGAGCAGACAATATATGGATGCTTACCATAGGCATTTGCTAGTTCGACACCGCCTTTAAATCCAAGAACTAGAGTAACACAAAGAATCATGAGGATGTAGTTTATTTCTGGGGAATAGATTTGTCCTTCATGCTTGGATGAAGTATGTATAATGTTTACTCGAGGGAAGCATCCGAGAGCAACTGATTGCTTTACAATGGAAAAACATGCTGATATCATGGACTGGCTAGCAACTATGGCAGCTAGGGTCGAGATAACAAACATGGGCCAGTATACAGATTTTGGTAGGGAACTGTAATACGCGTTGTTGATGTTTTCTGGATACCTCACCAGATAAGCTGTTTCACCAGCATAGCTGAGAACTAGGGATGGATAAACCACAAAAGAAAATGCCAACTGCAAGAACTCGATCATTGCCATCAATCGGATTAACATTCCTAAAATGATAGATTTTATAGTTCTTAATGTAATTTGTTGCTTCTTTACCTGAATTGCTCTTTTATTGAAATGACCTAAATCAGCAAACATGGCTTCTGCTCCTGCATAACAGTTTAAAACATGCATGTTGGAAATGAACTTATTAGCTTCTCCTTTCTTTTTATTTTTTCAAATGATTTTATTTTTGTTTTTAGTTTCCTAAAAGGAGTTACTACAAAGTTAAACCTGTAATGCTTAGAAATACTGCACCGAGAAGATTCCAAGCTGTCTTTCCATTTCTTGAAACAAATTTCACAATGTAGTGTGGAGAAAGAGCTTTAAGAACGGATGGATAGTACTTGAAAATATTGTAGATACCGACTGAAACATTGGTAGCAAACCACAATAACATTATTGGAGTGAAGCAGAAGCTAACTTTACTTGTTCCACAGCGTTGAAAAGTGAAAAGGGCAATTAGCATAATCAGAGACATGAAAACCACATGATCTGCAGCCAATAGATTAAACTTTGCGATTAGGTGAGTAAATGGAAGGAAATATAATTAACTTGCAATAGAACTTATGTTGCGCGAACTCTCCAAAATGTAGCTGCACTCATGTCGGATCCTTCAAAAATGCACTACTTTTGAAGGAATATCCGGTCATATTTTTGGAGAGTCCGGACAACATGGAATAGAACTTTCTTTGATTTTACCTTGTGTTATCTTGGGAGAGAGAGATTGAATTCCTTGGAGGGCTGAGAGAACTGATATATATAGTAGAATGGAACATTGATATAGCAAGAGTATTCACATGAGGCAGACAAAGGAAATATAATTTGGAGAAAAAATAAAGGCAGAATGTTACCACAAGTAGCAGGAGTGAGAGCTCCATCACCAATGACCATACAAGTTCCAAGTAAAACAACAAAAGTCAGAAAATTTTGAGCTACAGAACTTCTCTCCAGGAACTTCTTAGTTTTTGAACGTAGAGGACTTCCACTATCGGCCTGGCTGCAATATGCCATACACTCAACAGACTCCATCCGAACGTTGTGGATAGTATGTTTGCTTCGAAAATTGATATGGCGACAAAGATATGAATAGAGAGCAAAAGTACCGCCTTCTCCATGATCATTAGCATGGAGGACGATGAAGACATATTTGACTAACACGAGCAACGTTAAAGTCCAAAAGATTAGGCTGAATGTTCCAAGTAAATCATCTTCAGTTAGATTTGTCAAGCGAGTGGCAGAAAAGACGTTGACCGGAGAAGTTCCTAGGTCTCCATATACAACCCCAAGAGATTGGTAAGCCAACAGCAATGTCTGCATAGCTGGATATTTCTGAGAAAAATAATCAAAATCTCAGTTTGCTCATGAATGAGCTACGTACAAATAAGTAAACTTCTGTCTAACTTTGCATAACGTAGTAACATAAGAATGAATGTATTAGATTCTGTTGCTTTCGCGTTGTGTCTAGGGCAGCTTGTGCACTCGTTGATTATTCCACTAGATACCCGGTACCTCCTACCAACATATGTATTGTATAATTCATCCTATCGTTTATTATGTTCTATGTTGCGCGGATTCTCCAAAATGATGTTCCATGTCGGATACTCCAATTTTTGGAGGATCCGAGACGCACCCGGCAACATTTTTGGAGAGTCCGAGCAACATAAATTATGTTTACTAGGATTGCAACCTTAGTCACACATGGTTTTTAATTACTTTATTGACCAGATTCTTTGGTGTGATTTGTTGAATATTGATGATGAAACAGTAAAGATTACCTTAGGTTTGTTTAAGGGAAGCTGGTAATTAGACTGTATAATATTCATGTTTGTTTCCATGGAAGCTGCTACTACTGGTTCTGGTACAATTCTCCTGCTGCTGTTGTTACAAATTTCAACACGATTGCTATCTCCAATAATGCTTCCATTTTCAACATCATACTTCCTTCCACTTGAATTGTTGCTTTTTGCATCCTCCATGATTTAAATGCAGACAGTATTGTTAATTAAGAAGTTGCTTCATTCTTATATATTAAAAACCTCAAATACTATGTTGCTTGGTTGATCCTCAAAATAAAATAAAGAGTTTATCTAGTGCTGCTAAATTTAAAACCACAAGTTGCAGGAGATGGAGCAGGTAAATATAGACATCATCATTTATACTTTAGCAGTAGCAACACTTAGTTGCAAACAAATTCATTTCGTCATTCCCCTTATAATTTGCAAACTAAGATATGAACTGCTATTTTCGGTACGTTATCTTGTTGACATAATTCATTTCATTTTCCTATAAATTAAAGGAAGGACAGTTGATACACACTTACATATAACCAGAAACTTCTAGAGATCCTATCTCTGTTGTTGCTTTGCTGGGATATGAACCTTAGTTGAGTAAAACAAGCTTAATTTTTTTTAAGCTTTATGGCCGTCGCCTTTCGTTTGTCAAGGATGACCGTGGTCTTTCTTTACGTTGTTAGGGCCTTAGCCTTTCGTATATCGGAGGTGACCGTAGTTTCTCCTTATGCCGTCAGGGCCTTAGCCTTTTGCGTTTATTGGAGGCGACCGTAGTCTCTCCTTACGCCATCAGGGCTTTAGCCCTTTGATTTTATGGGTGGCCGTAGCCTTTCGTTTGTCGAGGATGACCGTGGTCTTTCCTTACGTTGTTAGGGCCTTAGCCTTTCGTATATCGGAGGTGACCATAGTCTCTGCTTACGCCATCAGGGCATTAGCCCTTTGCTTTTATGGGTGTCGGTAGCCTTTCGTTTATCGAGGATGACTGTAGCTTTTCATACATTGGAGATGGCCGTGGCCTTTCATACATTGGAGATGGCCATAGCCTTTCATACATTTGAGATGGTCGTAGCCTTTCATACATTGGAGATGGCCGTAGCCTTTCATACATTGGAGATGGCCGTAGCCCTAGTCCCTGTGATACGCCATTTGTGCCGATCGCTGGTACGCTTGGTATGTCAGATTTACACTTCTAAACATTTCCGAGCATCTCCTTCGTCGCCTCATTAAAAACCTCTCCGAGAAAACCGAATTGGGACAAAACTCGGATGAGGGAAAAAGAGTACGACTTGGGGAATACTCTTTAGAAATGGAAATGTTTGAGGTGGGAGATGTTTCAATTGTTTTGGAGCATGTTCCCATTCATGGATTCTAACTTAAAGGAGCATTTGTCTGCTGCTGCGGTTATTTTGTAGGGTCCGTCCCAATTGGTACCCAACTTTCTTCGTTAGGGTCTTTGGATGCTAATATCTTGGCCTTTAACACATAATCGCCTACTTTGAGGCCGGATTTTTGCTCTCTTTTTGTAGTATCTCTCGATCTGCTGTTTTTCGGCCACTAGCATAATGTGGGCCATTTACCTTCTTTCTTCGGCTTCATCTAGATCTTGTAGTTGGTTTGAGTCGTTCTCTTCTCCGCTTGTGTGCGAGTACCTTAGGCTTGGCTCGCCGACTTCGACCGGTATGACTACATCAGTCCCGTAGACTAATGAGTAAGGAGTTTTTCCTGTGGAGGATTTGGGGGTAGTCCTGTGTGTCTATAGTATTTCTGGCAGTAGCTCGGGCCACAATCCTTTGGCGTCTTCGAGTTTTTTCTTCAAAATGTTTAGTATGGTTTTGTTGGATGACTTTACTTGGCCGTTGGCGGCTGGATGATATGGCATTGAAAGTATTCTTTTGATGCGCCATTTGTCGAAGAAGTCGGTTGTTTTTTGTCCTATGAAGTGTCATCCATTGTCGCAGATTATTTCTTTAGGGATGCCGAAACGACATATAATGTTCTTCCAGATGAAGGCGATGACCTCTTGCTCGCGGATCTGGGCGTAGGTGTTGACATCCAATTTTGTCCCTCTGTTCTTCCAATTAATTCTCTTGAGCTTTCAAGTTACTAATAATTTGAATACCTTATTTTACCACTAGTTTTGTTACAGATGTCGCTATTAGTAATATTAGTATTATTATTGCTACTATTTTCACTAATACTACCACTAATATTGCTATTAAATAATAATATTATTAGTATTATCATTAATATTATTAATTACTCAATATTATTATTACTACTATCATTTTTAATGTATTTTAAAAATTAAATATTTGAATAACTTAGAAGCTTAAAAGAAGCACAAGAAGAAAGGAGTCCAAATAATCCAACAATTTTGGCCTCTTTGAAGTAGCCATTTTTAAATTTCAATAGCCTAAAAGTCTTGCATTTCAGCCACTTCAAACTAGCCCATCTGCAGCCCAAAGACCCAAAACAATTAGGGTTTTCCCTCTCCCATCTCATGCGTTGCTTTCACCCCTTTCCCCTTCTAGTGTAATTCCAACCTTCTTCTCAACCATGGTAGAAGCTTGCATTGACAATTTCGAGAAGTTCTCTATTTTTGAATCCCATGACTCCTCCCCCTCTCTCTTGTCTGCTAGAGATTTGATCGCTCGTGACACAAAGAGCCAAGAACACCTCTCCGAGCATTTAATTTTCTGTATATTTCAGAGATTTGATTCCCTTTTCAAAAGTCTATTTTGACCATTTGACATTCAAAATCCCGCCCAAAACTCTACTCCAAAAATTTAACCTTTTCTATAAATACTCTCTTTGGATCTTAGTCGAAGGGAGGAGTGGGGAAGCAACAAAAAATACCACTTTACATTGTCAAATACTAAGTCTAGGAAGGATCTACCTCTGCTCGAGCACTATCATTTGTACTCTCACCGTTGTTAACTTTCTCTATCTCGGTGAACTTTGGGCGTGACAGATATTCGAACTCGTTCGGCCTGGAGTTCGGATCTTTCGTTACAAGAGTAGATTCGAGGCCAACGACGACCTAGTTCACTGCCCACAAGAAGGTTAGATCTAAACTTTTATTTATTTCTGTATTAATTGTTTACTATCATATGTAATTTAAGAATCGCTTGGTATAGAAATCATATTCTAAAAGGTTTTTTAGTGTTGGGGACGAGTATGCATAAAGTAATTGATAAGTACCAAACAAAATGCTATATAAAAGCTCCGTTTTATTTTATATCATCGGTATACCAGGCTATGTTTTTATAATGCTTGTTTTGCCTAATGAATGAACCATACCTCTGTTTGATATTCTATTTTGCCTAAGTAAAGAACCATACCTCTGTTTTTGATATTCTGTGTTATTGGAATATTAGTCTGAGAATATACTTTCATAGCTTAGGAATTATTTTAATTAAAACAAGTCCACTGACATTATAGACCTATTGTCTTAGTTGAAGTTTGGAATATTTAGTCATTATAAACTTTTTTTCCATTAGCCAATGATGATATGAGACTTTATTTCTAAATACACCGAATGATTTGAGGTTTAGTATATAAATTGATTCGAGCTATAGGTTTAAACTCTGTTGCTCTATTTATGCAAAAATGTAAAAGATATATGTGAAGGTATTAATACAAATCTTAAGTAACAGAAACAATGCCTTAAAAAGTAGAAACCATATATGGTTATTTCTCTAAAAATGTATTGGATACATACCTATTCTTTATTTTTTAAGAGCCTTTCTCTATTTAGTACTACTAGTTGTATGTGTCCCAGTTGGACTATTGAGTTTGTTTTAAATATATATGATGTCTAAGTTTTAATCTATTGATGTAAATGGTATGGCTTAAATACAATTGAAATTAGATAAACAATATGACTTTTTCACTTTAGTTGTTCATAGTTAACAATGTACATGCCTTCTAATTGTTCCGTTTTTTTTTCTTTGTTTCACATGAACGTCGGAGCCGAAGGATTTTACTTTGAGACTCAACGACACCGCAACCGCATACCCCTACGCACGTCCAGCCTCTACACTTATTGAAAGCGAGTTCATAAAAAATATTCACTCTTATGTTTGAGAGCCAAACATGGATGTCTAGCAGATCTCCCTTCCTTTGTCTTATTTTTGCATTGGTGACTAACGTTTTATCTTTGTATGATTGTCTTTTAAGTCTAGCTACGTGATTATTTTATTTTTAGTTGTGTAAATATTTGACCCAATGTCAATACATTGGGTAGTAACTAGCGATTATATAATCATCTAGATTCTTAGGATACTTTAACATTTACTAATACAATATCTAGACATAGACATATTAAGAATTTGGTTAACTTGATTTAGATTTTAGGTATTAGAATTGAAAACTGAGTGTGTTGTTAAGATAATGACTCTCATTTCTTCTTTTGGTAATAACATTGGTTTCCAACTTTGGTTTTCTTATTTGAACTTATTGGAATTAATATTTAAGCTTTACAAATGGGCAAAAACATAGGTTTGACAAATTCCAATACACAAAGATTAATATACTCTTTCTTACACATTTAAACTTCTGGATTTCTTTAAACACAACATTTATTTACACTTGGCCTTAATTAAATAACCTAAGTTTCGCCGGTTAACCATTTTTAATGGATCTTAAAAGGTGCCTTACCCCTTCCTTTTGAGATAATTAGAACCCTTACCTAGAATTTTTAAAACTAAGGAGGCCATAAAATATGGTTAACTTTAAGCACCACTTTAGTTTAAAATTGGTGTCCTAATTCACCATTAAATTAATTAGGTGGCGACTCTCTTTAATTAGTTAAACCTTCAGAATTACCAACATTTTATACTCTAGTTTGACCTGTGTTAAAATGGGGTATAATAGTAGGCACCTGCTTCCACCCACTTGGAGAAATAGTCAGTTAAAACTAATAAGAAGCCTACCTTCCCTCGTCTGACGGGTAGTGGTCTGACGATGTCCATTCCCCATTTGATGAAGGGCCATCGCGAGGTGACCGAGTGGAGGGGTTCCCCCGACTAATATTTCAGAGGGGCAAATATTTGACATTTTTCGCACTGGCGAACATATTCTGCCGCGTCCTTTTTCATGGTGGGCCAGTAGTACCCAGCCCGTATTAGACATCGCACGAGTGCCCGATTGCCTGTATGAGTGTCGCAGTGACCTTCGATAACCTCCTCTAACACTGGCGTTGTCTGGTTGGGGCCTAGGCACTTAACCAGGGGTCCTCCAAAAGTCCTTTTGTAGAGGTCGTTATTTACCAAACAGTACCTCAGTGCCTGTGTGCAAAGCTTTCTCGCTTATTTTTTGTCGTGTGGTAGGTTTCCATCCTGCAAATACGATACGAATTGATTGCGCCACTCCCAAGTCAGATGCAGGGAGAGTACCTCGGTGTGGTCGTTCGCTGAGTGAAGGAGGGTGACCGTTCTTTCATTATTCAGGTTGGTGGCGGCGGCGGCCAGTTTAGCCAGTCCGTCTGCTTCGGCGTTGTGCACCCTACGAACTTGTTTGAAGCGGCATTCATCGAGATGGGCCATAGTTTGCAGATCTCTATTCAGTATTTGTGCAGTCTCTGTTCCTTGACCTGATATGTTTCGGTGACTTGATTTACCACAAGTTGTGAGTCGCAATGTAGGACTAGTCGGCGAGCTCCGTACCTGATGGCTAATTTTATACCTGCAATAACAACTTCATATTCTTCCTCATTGTTAGTCATCTCGGAACATCGTATGGACTGGCGAATGACTTCGTCCTTGGGAACTTTGAGGACGAGTCCCAATCCCGATCCCGAGGCATTTGCGGCCCCATCAGTATGGAGAATCCAGGGGTCGGTGTTTAAAGCGGCTTGCAGGGCTTCCTTCTCCGCCTCTGTTGAGATTTTTACATTGAAGTCGACTACGAAGTCGGCGAGGACTTGCGACTTGATGGCGGTTCTGGGGATATAAGTGATGTCGTGCTCGCTGAGCTCTATGGTCCATTTAGCGAGACGATCCGATAGTTAGGGCTTGTGCAGGATGCTCTTCAGAGAGAAAGTGGTCACTACTCTGATGGGGTGACACTAGAAGTATGGTCTTAGCTTTGTGGAAGTCGTGACCGGTGCCAAAGCCAATTTCTCGAGGTGCGGGTACCGAGTTTCGATGTCCACTAGGGTTTTGCTAATGTAATAGATGGGCGATTGCGTACCTTTTTCTTTACGAACTAGTACCGCGATGACCGCAACTTCTGATATGGCTAGATATGTCAGTAGAGGCTCATCTAGCTTTGCTTTTGACAGCAGTTGTGGCGATGATAGATATGCCTTCAGTTCTTGCAGGGCTTTGACGCATTCGTCATTCCAGTGGAATCCATTGTCCTTTCTCAACATGCTGAAAAATTTGTGGCATCTATCTGACGATCGGGAGATGAAGCGGGAGAGGGCGGCTATTTGGCCTGTCAACTTCTGAAATTGTTTCTTGCTGCTGACTGTTTCAGGTATTGAGGCGATTGCCTTGATCTGATCGGGGTTGACTTCGATCCCTTTTTGGGATACAAGAAAGCCAAGGAATATTCCTGACGCTACGCTGAAGGCGCATTTCTCGAGATTCATCTTTATTCTGTATTTGTTGAGTATCTCGAAGGCCTCTCGCAAGTGGTCGATATGATCCTCCTTCCGTGCCGACTTCACTAGCATGTCGTTGATGTAAACCTCCATGGTTTTCCCAAGTTGCTCCTTGAACATCTTAGTGACCAGCCTTTGGTAAGTAGCCCCTGCGTTCTTGAGCCCGAAGGGCATCACTTTGTAACATTAGGTACCTTGGTGTGTGATAGACGTGGTTTTCTCATAATCTTCCTCGACCATCAGGATTTGGTTATAGCCGGAGTATGCGTCCAAGAAACTTAGTAATTCATGTCCGGCGATGGCGTCGATCAGTTGATCGATGTGAGGGAGGGGGAAGAAATCCTTAGGACATGCCTTGTTCAGGTCGGTGACGTCCACACACATCCTTCATTTCCTATTCTTTTTTTTTACCATCACTACGTTGGCGACCCATTGTGGGTATTTCGACTCCCTACCGGAGCCGTTGGCTAGCAGCTTGTCTACTTCTTCGCAGACTGCCTTATTGATTGCGGCGTTGAAATTTCTCTTGATTTGCCTTACCGGCGGATATAGTGGGTCCACGTTGAGCTGGTGGGTGGCGATATCTGGTGAGATCCCTGGCATGTCTGCATGGGAAAAGCAAACGTGTCTGTATGGTTAGTAAAAAATTCTTGATACTTACTCGGGTCAGCGAGCCCGTGGCCGATGTACGCCTTCCTTTCGGGGTTGTCACGATCCAGTTGGACTAGATCGAGATCCTCGACCGTAGCTTTACAAGCCTCCACAACGTCTAGGTCTCTGATGGTGTCGGCCGTCGGGTCCACTGTGGTCCCCGAGATGGCTGATTGCTATGCTTTTGCGCTCGCCCAGCTCAATTACCGGGTGTGGGCGCAATCTTGTGTTATTTTATAGCACTCTTGCGCTGTGCGTGGTTCTGCCTTGATGCTGAATATTTCCCACGGGGTAGCAAACTTGACCACTTGATACAAGCTCGAGGGGACCGCTCGCATGGCATGTATCCTTGGGCGCCCGATTATGACATTGTAGGCTGTCTCCCGGTTCATCACATGGAAGGTGGTTTCAGGGTGACTCTGCCTGCGAGGACGGGTAAGGTCACTTCTCCCAATGTGCGTTGCACTGCATTGTTAAAACCAGTTAGTATGCAGCGGGGGGTTATCCCGTCTTTGAGTCCCATTTGTGAGAGGACTCTCGGAGGGATGATGCATGCGCTGCTTCCGTCATCGATCATGACTCTCCTGACATCCGTATCGTTGATACGTAAAGTAATAACTAAAACATCATAATGAGGGAAACACAAACCGTCGACATTAGACTTATCAAAGGTGATATTTCCTTCGAGGTCATCATACCGTTTGTGGGAGATGGTCCTCTTCAGTCTGTGCGTGTTGGTGAATTTGACATGATTGATGGCGACATCAATCCCTTCTCCGACGATCATATTCATTGTGCGTGTCGGAGAGGGTGGTTTCAGAGACCCACGGGAATGTTCTCATCCGCGTGCAAAATTAGATTTCCCTTTGTCGCTGAGCAACTCCTTTAGGTACCCTTGGTTTCGCATCCTGATGACTTCTTATCGTAGGGCGATGCAGTCTTCGGTCGTGTGCCCCCGTTCTTGGTGAAATTCACACAGGACGTTTGACTTTCTATGGCAGGGTCCGATTTCATTTTCTGAGGCCATTGCACCTTGGTGCCGAGCTTCTCTAGTGCGTACACGATTTCCGAAGGAGAAACACATAAGTTATGTGAAGAAAGTAAAGGGGGCTTACCTCATTCATTTCTGAGTGGGGCGAGATGGCGTTGCAGAGCGTCCGCATGGCGAGGGGGAGGAAGGGGGGACCTCATGTAAGGCTTGTGTCGCTCTTTACTAGGGCGAGGGGGGAGTTCCCGGCGTCCCTCGTGTCGTCGATCTCTCCTTGTGTTTGGATGTATGGTTGTCAGTCGTTGGGTCAGTTCGTTGAGATCCTCCTCGTCTGCCCGTGCCTCGGCACAGTAGGCATTATGGATCTCGTCCCAAGATGTAGGGGGATACTTCATGAGCCGGCTTAACAGTTTTTTGGTTGCTCTGGAGCCGTCCCTGCCGAGTCCGTTCTGGAAGGCTGCTACCGCCATGCCCTCTGACACGTTCGGTAGCCTCATTTTTACCTTGTTGAACCTTGTGAGAAAGTCCCTGAGGCCTTCGCCCGTGGTTTGTCAGACGGCGAAGATATCGTTTACCCTTGCTTCCGCCTTTTTAGCGTCGGCATGTGCTGTGACGAACTTATCCTCCATCTCTTCGAAGGTTGAGATTGATTTGGCGGGTAGTTGGAAATACCAGGTCAAGGCTCCCCCGATCAATGTTTCGCCGAACTTCTTCAGCAGCACTGATGCCTGTTCTTTAGACAAGTCATTACCTTTCACAGCGCTGACATAAAGGATGAGATGATCCTCGGGATATGTGGTTCCGTCGTACACCCTCAGGTAAGAGGGCATCTTGAAGGTCTTCGGGATGGTGTAGGGTGCGGCTTCTTCGGAGTAGGGTTGCTCTGCAAACTTTCCTATGTACCGTTTTGGTAGCAGTTTAGGTGCTCCGGGGATCTTGTCAACTCTATCTCGGTGTTCCTTCATTTGGTTATGGAGGGCCTCATTTTTGCTTTCCATTTCTTCCACCTTTCTTAGAATGGAGGCCAACGTGTCGTCGTGTGTTTGCGTTTCGACGGGTTGGCTGTTGGTTCGTGTTCCTTCCTGCTCGTCTGCCGCGGTGGTGTTGCTTGTTGTTGGTGCTGCATTTTCATAACCCCGCGACGGCTTTTCCAATTAGCCGCTCAGGGTGTTGGTTAACCATTCCTCCAGTAGTTTCCGCTGGGGGTGCTTCTCTTTAAGTGGTGGTGTCTTTTTCCTGCAGAGTTGCAAGATTCCCGAAGGGGAAAGATGAGACTTCCTCATTGGGTGTGATATCAGGGGTGACGTTGATGGCAGCACTACCACCAGCCTCGTTCATGGAACTCAAGAGGTTGGTAGTAACTTCTATCACAGCTTTGGATCGGGTGTTGTTTTCAGCCATTTCTGTGTTCTTTCTGATGATCAGATCTTGTGGATGTATAATACGAGTTTGATTCTCGAAATCCCCACAAACGGCGCCGAATTGTTTGACTCAAAAGTTATTGGTTACTTTTTGAGCTAAAGACAATCAAAGAATATATGAGTGGGTAAATCGAAATCAATAGTAATATATCCAAAGATAGATCTTAATATTCGTATGTAGGTTGTTCTTATAAAATTGTAAGAGATCTTAATGAAGTGTTAAAGCTAGTTAGCAATAGAGAGATAACGTAGAGAGAGAATGATAGATAGAGAGAGATTATATTATTATTGAATAATAACACTTGCCTTACAAATGAGGGAGACCCTTCCTTATATAGAAGGAAGGTCCCCTCGCCAATACATTACATCATTTCAGAGCTACTACTATTACAATAACGACATTGGGAAGGGGAAGTCGGGGCGTTAGTACGGACTAGTCTGCCGATACGCCTCTATGGTCGGAGGCGTACCCCTTTCGTCGTATGGACGTGAGAGAGGATATCGTTCGACGTCTACGGCCGTATAATGATACGTGCTCGACTCGCATTACATCCGATTCTACCCCATACAACCATTATTTTCGGTACGTTATCTTGTTGACATAATTCATTTCATTTTCCTCTGTATAAATTAAAGGAAGGACTGTTGATACACACTTATATATATAACCAGAAACTTCTAGAGATCCTATATCTATCTCTGTTGTTGCTTTGCTGGGATATGAATCTTAGTTGAGTAAATCAAGCTTAAATTCTTTAACAATGGGGGTGTCAAGTCTATCGCTTGTACGTATCTTGACTAATTTATACATGCTACCTTCTAACAATATAAATGTCAGTAACTTTGTCCATCAAGTCTTAGACATATGAGAAGAAATCGTCTACTGTTTTTTGTATCCGATAGAATTTGAATCTGAGACCTCATGGTACTTCCGATTTCATTGACGATCACACCCTTAGGTATAAATCAAGCTAAAAGTTTTGGAGAGTAAAGTATGAGCATGGATAAAATTAAAGAGGAAGTTGATGACCAACAAAAACTAGTCGAACCATATAATAAATCCTCTTATTGAAAAGTTAAGCTTGATAAATGAACAAAAGCGCATATGAACGTGTATAGAATGTTTGCTATGTTTATGTTATTTTGGACAGTAAAATTAACCAAGCACGTGAGAGTCTAGTACACGATATATACTAGTGTCAGTGTGTGTTTGCGTAAATACACACACATCTGTAGACTAGTACATAGACGACGTAGGTATTACCGAAAGTGGCTAGTGAGAGCACTACGTACAAGAAAACGAAGTTACTAATGGCGGTTATTTTTATATATGATAGCGGTCCTGAATGTCGTAATACATATTAACGGCGGCTTTTGAAAGAGCCATAGTTCTGTCCGCCAAAATTATATTATGACGGTTCCAACGAACCGTCGTAATGATAGTAGAATATTATAATCTGATATAATACACCTTTTTGTGTTGCTTATTCCAAACAACCGTAGTTGCTTAAAACGTAAATTACTACTTTAAACCCTAATATGTTAAATTTGCAGTATTGCAATTCCATAATGATCAAAAGCATGGATGTCAACTTCAAAATACATGCTACAAAAGAGCACACCAAAAAAGGGAGAAATATCACGATATAATTCAACATTTTCCTAAATCAAACTAACATGTACATGTCAAACACCACTAAAAACTTCTGCTTGCACGACGCATAACATCCAATAGTGAAGATTTCTCTCAAATTAAAGCCTGGAATTTTTATTTTATAATGATCGTAAATGCTCAAAAAGGAATAAACTAATCAGATTCAAATTCTAACCGCATGTTAAAAATAAAAATAGGAGGAACCATTTTATGTTAAAAAAGAACCATAAGAAAAGCATGTAACTAAAATTTTAATTTAGCAAGAAAACTTATACATGTGGAGGAGTGGAAAATGAGTGACCAAACTCTACAAATATTCCCTATGTTCCTTTCATATAAGCTAAGTAGTGCATTTAATTTTGATTTCATATTTGTACACAAGGATCAGTGAGGATAAAATTTTAAGAATAGCCTAAAAAAATATATATTTTTGCAACGCCCAAATACTAGCTCTCACCCAGTACGTATCTACCAAAACTTAGCTACTTAACTTAATGCTAATAAGCACTTTTTTAGGTGAAGGTATTAGGTGGCTAATAAGTATCTTTAAATATCAGTATTATGAGTGGCTAGTAAGTGCCTTTGAGCTTTCAAACAAGAATTAAAAATGGACTTTGGTGTCATAACATATATGAAGAGTTGTCAAATTTTAAAAAATGGCCATAGTATTTTGAAAGCGAAAGGAATATCCACCAACTCTTGCCACCACTGTTATGTTGGGGGTGTGTTTATGCACAACGCATATAATTGATACACTATGGGTCAATTATTAAAGCTGTAAATATCGGGTATAGTGCAAGCGCTATCTTTTAACGGGTTAACTGATCGTTAAGACATAGTGCATCTTTTAAATGCTTTATAGATAATACGGTTAAGGGTCATATTTGTCCCTCTACTATCAAATATAGGCCTTATTTATCCCCCGTTTGAGTTTCTTACTAAATAAATCCTCACCGTTATACAATTTTTTTAAATTTGTCCCTCACCCGTTAAAAACACCCTCCCAGATTTTTAATGGGCACGTGGCCTCCTACGATTGGTCAATTCTTTTTATTAGAACCCGCCCTATTCTTTTAGTTAAAACCCGCCCGACCCAATAATGTAACCCAACCCATCGTTATATTTGTTACCTAGGGTTTCTTATGAGTGTTATTTTCTAACTCCATTGAAAGGCCTTCTCTCCCATTTCATTTGTTCTTCACTTAGCATACATTGGGTTTTGAAGATTTTCCACCATAGCAATTTTTCTCATGTCAGAAAGTAGTTATTCATCAAAGAGGAGGTGCCATTGTGGGGAAATTGCCAATCATTTCACTTCAACGACTCCATCTAATCCCGGAAGGAGATTCTTTAAGTGCCCTAAAGCTGATGTATGTATTATTTCGTATATTCTGGTTCCATCTGATTTTTTAGATAATTTAAATTTTTCCCTTATATTATTGGTTCACAATTACAAGTCGTATGCTTTGTGTTTGGTAGATAAGCTCGTGTGGTTATTGGGAATGGCAAGATGATGTGTTACCAGATCGAGCGGTCGTTACAATTAACAGTATAAATTACAAATTGGATGCCGCTAATGTTAAACTCAACAATATGAAGTCAACGTTGGATGCGACTATTCTTGAAAGAGACAGATTAAAGGAAAGAGTGGATATCTTGAAGGCTTTAAGGAATTCGGAAGTGAACAAAGCCCGTAAATTGGAAGAGAAAGTCCTAAATATGAAGATCGTCATTATGATTTCATGGGCAATATTTATGGGATTTGTTGCTGCAATACTAATGAAGTGAAGTTGATAAATAAGCTGCAGCTTTTCATGTTTTTGACATTGGTATTTGAAGTTGTAAACAATGAAGTGTTTTAGGTCTTATATTGACCCTTAACAGTTAGCTAATTATGTAATTGGTAAGAAATCTGTTTGTCTGAGATTTCTAACTCAAAGGAACATGTGACAGTGCTGATTATGTAACAGTGCTGATGTTTTTCCCTTTAATTTTACCTGATATAAATATGATCCTATTTACCAAAAGTGAATCAACAGTTTTTACTACAATCAACTCTCATTTGTTGTTAGGTATTGTTAGGTACACTTCCCCAATGGGGACTCTAACATAGATGTAGTTGATTCTGCCCAGCACAAAACAAACATAACGACCAAACAAACGACCACATTGCAAACGACCAAACAAATGCAGTTGATTCTGCCCAGCACAAAACAAACAAGCAACATAACGACCAAACAAATGCATAGAAATAGCACATTTCATAACAGCAGCAGTAAACAAATCTGCCCAGCACTACACAAACAGTTTGATGGACTGTTGGATGCTAAATTATGACCAACAAAAACTTACAGAGACCTGGTCATATTAAGACATCCAATTTACCATCAAATTGAACAAAAAAGAGCAGTAGATTCTACTATCACAATTCAATAATTACAAGCCCACAAAACATCCTAGATCACACATCATTTGTTTCTCTTCCTTGGCACCAACTTCTCAGTTCTTTGCTTACTTTGCATTTCCAATTGTCTTCCAGTAATAACAGCTTTTCCCTTCCATGCAATTACCCTTGATCCTGAAGGATGGGATGGATGTTGTCTTTGGTGAAGCCTTGTTTTTTCTTCTGACACAACCATAGGCCTTATAGGTGGTCCATCTTCTTGTTCTGGATGCTCAAAAGCAGCATCACAACTTGAAGTCTGCCTATAGACACTTGGTGTCGGCATGAAAACAAACTCTTGGCCTTGACTTTCTTGACTACATTGGGGTGCAGTAAGGTTAATTTCTTCTTGTGGATGTTGCCCCACTTCTTCATTGTCAACTCTTTGCCTTTTGTCCTTGTTGGGTGGCTATTAAACAAGTTAGATGTTAGATAGATGTAATAATGAGTTAATGAATTTACTAAATTAATTATTACCTTGTCACATCCCCTAGCATTATGCTTTGTCTCTCCACAATTGTTGCACGTCATAACTCTTCCCTTCCTAGAAACTCCCCATTCACCTTGCCTCTTGATTGCTTCATCTTTATCCCTTGTTCTCTTGATTTTAGGCCTCCCAGCCAACTTGACTAACTCAGGTGGTTTCATTGCTTGAGAGTCTTCAACTTTCCAGAATTTTTCACCCCGGACTGGCAGCAATTTGTGTTTATAAGTAAGCATGTATGCTTCTTTGCTATACCACCAATTTATTTCTTCCAAAGGATCCATCTTCTTGTACTGAATGGCTTTAATGGCATGGGGGCATGGAATTCCAGTGAGATCCCATGTCCTACATGTGCATCTCTTCATAGCCATGTTGACAGTGTGTGTATCTCCATCTTCTTTGACTTCATATCCAGAATCACCATTGGAGTGGACAAAACATCTATTAGCAATCTTCAGGTACTCATTGTATAACTTCATGCTATGTGGACTGAAAGATGTTGTCCATAATCTAGCAGATTCTTCTCTCTCCCTCAACTGGTCCATAAGCTTAATCCTTATATCCTCAAACATGTTTATGATTGGCTTCTGTCTAGCTTCTAAAATCCATGCATTTACAGATTCAGTGAAATTATTTTCAACTCTTTGGTTCTTACATACTGTGTCAAAATAGGCTCTACACCATGCTTGAGGAGGATATTTGAGTAAAGCTTCAGCTGCTCCTTTATCCAGTTTGCCAATGCTTTTCAACTGGTCCTTGAAGTCTTCCTCATATGAGCACCATGAACACCACCATAACAACTTCTTGAACTCATCTGTTCTCCATTTTTTGCACCAGTTTGCTTCAATGTGTTTAACACAATATCTATGATTTGACTTTGGAAGCACAGTATGGACTGCCTGAATCAATCCCTACATAAAATAAATAGAAATAAGAATAGTTAACAGATAAAAATAAGATAGACTTAACAGAATGGAAAGAATACCTTCTGCATGTCTGACATGAAAGTAATTCCTTCACCATCTTTGAGATCCAATGACCTTTGAAGAAATTCCAAGAACCAATTCCATGTTCTTGTAGTTTCCTTGTCTACAATTGCCCAAGCTAGAGGATAGGTTTGGTTATTGCAATCCAAACCAACAACAATTAACAATTGACCTTTGGCTTTCCCTTTAAGAAATGTCCCATCCAAGCCAATGAAAGGTCTTAAACCTTCCTTAAAACCCATCTTAAGGGCATGGAAGCAAATATACATTCTCAAAAATCTTCTAACACCTTCAACAAGTGCATCCTTTGACAAGCTAATGATCACATCACTCCCTGGACTACTTTCTCTAAGTTCATTAGCATATGCCTCAAGTTTATTGTAGCCATCTGTAAAACTGCCATCTAGTTTCTCTAAAATCTCTCTTTTAGCCCTCTTACACTTTCCATAACTGACATTTGTATTAAACACATTTTTGATATCTGCTCTCATCTCTTTAATCTTATACATAGGGTTATCTTGTAGCTTTTTCTTGAAATAAAGTGCAATTGTATGATAATCAACCCTACTATTATCAAATGCTTCATCACACTCATGATTTGGGTTTAGTGTCTTTATCCTAACACCTGGAAGGTCTCCATCCCCAGAAATGAGAACAACAAAAGGGCAACCAGGAACACATTTGTACCTTAATCTTTCTTTAGAACTTTTTTCTTGTTTTAAATCCTTTTTGTTTGCCAGGGAATATAAGTTGATACATTTTCTTGCTTCAGCTATGTCCTTGAAGCTCATTCCCTTATACAATTCCTTGTAATTTAGGAGTCCAACATCAATTTCTCTATTTTTTTGACATGCTATTGTTTCTAATTCCTCAGAATCATACACTACCTCATCACCCTCATTGTCATTGTCAGTCTCACACTCAACCTCACTACAATCTGTTCCGACTTCAGTTAGTGATGGATATGAATCAAAATAATGGACAATATTAGGAACATTAACAGATAATTCACATTCATCTACTGCATAAAAGTTAAGACACTTAAACTTATCAGATATTAAAGTCAACAAGTGTCTTATCCCAGAATCATCAACTACTTCATAATAGTTACCAGAAGGTCCATTTACAATCAGTTGTTGAACACCTATATACATCAATTCCTCAGTGTACTCATTTACTAGATCAATAAAGGAAATAAGGTCAGAGTCATAACCTTTCCAAGAGTGAACAAACTTCTTAGAATATAACAAATGAGGTTCTTTGATCCAATCCCCACCATGATGGAAGATTATGTCCACCAAAGTCATATTTAATATCCTGAAAAGTATATAAAATAGGTCACTGCAATGATTCAATAGTGTTCTGAAAAGTTTTAACAAATGAACACCATAACTGAAACTGAAAACTATTAACAGATAAGTGAATGATAACATAATTGAAACTGAAACTGACAATAACAGAAACTTAAACTGAAATTAACACAAAACAATTGTAGGTTAAACTGAAACTTAAGAGTATTAACAGATGAACTGAAGCTTAAACTGAAGGTTAAACTTGTAGTAATACCAGTATAGAAAAAAAGGTTAAACTGAAAAAATAAAGCTTAAACTGAAGCTTAAGACAAGAATTAAGTCAAATAGTATAGAAAAAATGACTATTACCCCAAACTGAAGACCCCACAATCTCAGTTCTATCACCATGTTTTTCATTAAACAAACAAAAAGCTTCAGCAGACCATAAACTATACAAAAATCCTAAAAAAAACTATCTCGAATAAACACAAACGGAAAACCCACCTACACAACCCATGCAAACGAAATCCACTCATTACAAAAACAGCCAGCGGTCAACAATAAATATTTAAGCTCATACTCAAAACTTTAACATGATTGAAGAACGAAATCCCTAAAAGTGACTACTTCGCGGCAGATTTAAGCAAGAAAACACATATAACAACTTTAACAACCATTTACTTGAAGAAAGCACTTACCTTTAGTTCTTGTTGTTGGAGAAATCATGTGGACGAATGGATTTGAGGTATCTGTGATGAACCCTAAGTTTCTTTCTAAGGGAGACGAAAGGAACGAAATGAGGAAATAAGGAAATTTCATAGAAAATAACGATGGGTTGGGTTACATTATTGGGTCGGGCGGGTTTTAACTAAAAGAATGGGGCGGGTTCTAATAAAAGGAATTGACCAATCGTAGGAGGCCACGTGCCCATTAAAAATCTGGGAGGGTGTTTTTAACGGGTGAGGGACAAATTTAAAAAAATTGTATAACGGTGAGGATTTATTTATTAAGAAACTCAAACGGGGGATAAATAAGGCCTATATTTGATAGTAGAGGGACAAATATGACCCTTAACCGTAGATAATATCATCCACCCTTTTTTAGTGAAAATTTATAATATTTTAATTCTGGACTCACAAGTTACTACCCTTCTTTAAATTGAACAATGTATCATATCATTACAAGAAATATGCCTGAAATAAAGGTTCAAGTTAATTCTCTAACATATCTTTCATATTTGCATCTTAATCAATAAAGAGACCGATCATTACTCATTATATACCTTTTAAACTAATTCAGCAGTTTGAAATAACTCAAACATGCAGCCCATATTGTAAGTCAATAATGAAAATAAAGGTCCAAGTCAATTCTCTACCATTTCAGTCATATTTGTATCTTGAATGATCTTGATCAATAAAGAGACCTATTACTTACTCATTCGTCTTTTCACACCAGTATTCACCTATTCAAGAAGCTACCGATTTTGCTACTCATTCTACATAGTAGGAGTCTATTTGATTGTTCAAATTCATTTGCATTCTATTCATTGCAGATCTCATGTAATGACTAATGACTTAGCTTTGAGAATATAAATGGGATTGAGGGGGATAAGTTAATCTTTAGTTCCTAGTCTCTGTTTCCCATTTATCTTGTTTTCTGAATTTGAGATCAATTGGTTCACTACAGTATAGAACAAGATAATCATGGACAGTAAGCCAATCACCTTTCCCAAGTCAAGCTAAGGATTAATTCCTAACACGTTTGACAATGTTATTTTCAACAGCAGGTAAAGAGCAGTATTAATCATAATTTTCATCGAATTTTGGGGCTGTAAAGTATCTTCTATGACATGGGGGCTACGAGAAGTCTTTTGCATGGTCGCATTTGACTTTTTACCATGCTAATACTGTTAGAAAACTGTTTGTAAAATAATTCTGGATAAAATAAATTAATACATAAACAGAAATATAGAAGAAACAAAATTTAATCCGAACCCACTGAATTCACAGTGTTTCTTTAAGGAACTTAACTCCCTCATAGTACCCGAGATTGTGAATTATTTCCTCTCAGGATAGAACGAAACTGCATACTGGTGTAGTGGTACTTCAAACTCGAGTGTTTCAGCGAACACAATGATCGGTAGCAAATCGCACTTAATGTTGCTTTCTTTGTAGTTAAAACAATGCAGAAGAAAGGAGGAGAATTCCGAATTTCGTATGGAAATCTGAGAGAATGGACTGCTATTTATAGCCCCAACCCGTTGAGTTCAAACGAAGAGGTGCAACTTTTCAGAGGTCTGTTATGACTGTTCATGTAAAACGGCCAATTACACAAATTAAAGAGAAAATTAAAAACGCTGAGGAAAATTACTTTCCATCTACATAGAATAGATAATTTGGATTTAATATTAATTTTTCATTGCAAAAAGGGATATTTAATAATATTACGTTAATATTTACTATTAACAAATAAATTTGGTCCAAAAAATAAATTAATCATTTGACCAAATCCGAAGCCGAAGCCGAGCCGAGCGAGCGCCGACGCTGACGCCGCGAGGCATGCCTTATTCTTAACTCTTTAAGAGCTAGAAGAAAAATAATTGTATATATACCCATCAAAAGTGTTTTCCTCCTCCAATATGAGACAATGTCCCTTTGTCAAGGAGGAAAACTCAAATATTTTATTTTCTTTCCATTTCTCATTTATCCTATTTTAAGCTAAAATAAGCTTAACCACCCCCAACAATCCCTCATATGAATGAAAAATGACTATATCACGGAAATATGCATGAAAAACTGTGTGATGCGCATGTTAGGAATAATTGCATCTGGATAAGTATGTGTTCATTTGTACTTTCCGTAGTGAACTTATGTCGGATTTTTTTGGTCAATCGGTAGATTTGATATCTTTGAACCGTCGAACTTTCGTGTATACCTAGACAACCATAAGTCACACAATCAACCCTTAACCACCTTTGGTTTTCATTGTTGTGTTCGTTTCAGCCATGAACACCGCCTGGTTTCATAAGTGCGTAGAACTTTCCTTATAAAATTCTTCTTGAACCGGCAAACACTTCACACTTACATAGGTGATTCCTAAATGTGTCATCCCATAAATACACTATTAATATACCCCGCATCAAATTTAAAAATCATTAAAAAGCTTTTATGATTTATCATTGGTGCTTAACAATGTCTCATCACGAGAATGGAGCAATATTTTAGCTAACAATGTTGAACCTTCATTAATGACTTTGTTTGATCTCCTTGAACCTAGATCTTGGGATCTCCAGTCTTCTAGGTAGAGTTACCACCACAATGGCTTGTCCTCGACCATAGTCCTAATGCCTTGAAGATTTCTCAACTACCTCTATAGTGAGGCCTTTTATAAGAGGATCCGACACATTATCGCTTGACTTTACATAGTCAATCGTGATAATTCCTCTAGAGAGAAATTGCCTAACGGTTTTATGTTTTCTTCGTAATTTACCGTTATACATAACGCTCCCAGCCCTTCCAATTACCGTTTGACTATCGCAATGTATACATATTGGTGCCAACGCTTTGGGCCAAAATGGAATGTCTTCCAAGAAATTTTAGAGTCATTCAGCTTCTTCACCGACTTTATCTAAGGCTACGAACTTCTCCTCCATTGTAGAGCTGGCAATACAAGTTTGTTTATATGACTTCCAAAATACTGCTCCTCCGCCAATAGTGAATATATACACTTGTGGACTTAGAATCAATTGAACTGGTGATCCGATTTGCATCACAGTTTCCCTCAATCACCGCAGGATAATTACTATAGTGTAAAGCAAAGTCTTGGGTATGTTCTAAATATCCCAAAACTCATTTTTTTGCTATCCAATGAGATTGACATGGATTACTAGTGTATCGACTCAATTTACTTATAGCACAAGCTATATATGATTGTGTATAATTCATGATATACATTAAACATCCCAACACGGGAGCATAATCCAATTGTGATATGTTTCAGCCTTTGTTCTTTGCTAGTGCAAGATTCACGTCAATTAGAGTCTTTTCAACTTTAAAATCTATGTTCTTGAATTTTCAAGTACTGTCTTAATATAATGAGATTGTGCCAGACCTTGAGGAGTCTTATGGATCTTAATATTCAGAATTAAATTAGCAACTCCTAAGTCCACTATATCAAACTTGCTAGTTAGCATACACTTAGTAGCATTTATGTTATCAATGTCATTACTCATTATCAGCATTCATCCACATATAAGAAAATAATGACTATGTGATTTGAAATTTTTTTAATGTACACACATTTATCACATTCATTATCTTAAACCAAAATTATTGATTCGCACAAGTCATAATAATTCAAACGGAGCTACTCATGACATCAAATAATCGAGCGAAGTGTAATTGCTCTAAATGACCGATCAGGTCATTACACCTTGTGTATCTCTTTCACAATCGCAATGACAACTCATGTGCCAAAATAACAATATATAAGATCCGGACAGACAACTCACGTACCAATATGAAAATTATCATTTACTCACGATACCTCTTGCCCACATCTTATAATCATATCTGCACGGACAGTTCACGCGCCAATAAAAAATTATTGTATACCCACGGTATTTTGTGCCCACATTTCATGTGGCTTCTGCACGGACACTTCACGTGCCAATAACATAATCTGTCAGGCATAGTTGTAAGCTCACAATTTCAACACGAATTAGATAATTATCAAGTTACTTACACGTGAGCTAGTATAGGTGTCATGCTACAGTGTATGCATGTGCAAGTGTATTACTGCAGCCCAAATCAATAAAAACAATATCAAGGATATCAATTAGCTCACCGAAAACACAAGTTAAGTGACACAAAATATATAATAAACACAAGGAGAATCACAACATCACACAAAAATTACCATCACAATAACTCTACATCGTCACATATCAACCCTGACATTACAACCCTTATATCTCATATAGTAACCCGTATCACTCTGCACAGACAATATCAATAGCCACCTTTATCGCTCCTATAACCACCCTTATCACTCATTTAATAGCCTCTCTTACCACTTCGCCCAAACAATACCACACCACATATAATAACATTTAAATGACACCATTATGACCGCATAATAACAATAGTGAAATGTCACCCTTATACACCACGTAACAATAACCCAAATCACACAATAATTCACACAAAATATTATCACAACAACACAACATAATCAACTCGTCTTACAAAATTTCTAATAGTCCACAACCTTTTTAAAGGTACAATGAAATCAAACAATTTCAAAACAGATAGTGCACGACTCAACACAACGTATATAAAAATCTCAATATCGACAACATGGATGGAAAAGTAACTCAACAAAGGAAAATATCTTCTTTAATTCAAATTTATGTAAATAAATTAATGCCTCTTGATAATTAAATTTTTTATTTAATTATTTGCAGATAAAAATTGATTATGAGTGTATTTCCACGAACATGCATGGCAGTTTAACAATAAAAGTGTTCGCGAATGGATAACATAGTAATAATTCCAAATATGAATATAGGAACGACTCAACAAGTAAGGAATGAGATATTAAAAATAAAAATAATTTCTATTTTAATACGTAAGGGCGTCTAAGAACTTTAACAGATAGAATTTGCACATATAAGTCCGAGTATATACTCATCATCTTGCGTACCCCACTTTCACATTACAAAAAAATTCACATATAACTTAATGCCTAAGGGGTAATTCTCCCACTCAAGGTTAGGCAAGATACTTACCTTTACGAAGTTAGGGCAATACTCCAAAATGGCCTTCTCGTGAAACGACCTCAGGATGGCTCAAATCATGCCAAAATAATTTCATAACATAATTAATATTAATAGGAAACAATTTCAGTTGAAAAAATATCGCTTTTTAATTTAAGACTAAAAAGTCAATCCGAAATTCAACGTGGGTCCCACACCTTGGAGTCCAACAAAAGTTACAAAATATGAACGTTCATTCAACCACGAGTCCAACCATACTAAATTTACCAAATTAAGACATCAACTCGACCTCCAAATCTTCAATTTAAAGTCTAGAAAATTTCTACCATTTTCAACCCAATTCACTAATTTGTTGATAAAAACAATAATAGATTCGTGTAATTTAAGCAGAATCGAGTTAGGAATTCTTACCCAATGCTTTCCTTGAAAATATCTCAAGAAATCGCCTCACACAAAGCTCAGATTCAAAAAATGGAAAAATGACGCTCAGAACTTAAGTTCTGCTGCCTAGTGATTTAACCTTCACAATCGCGAAAAATGCTTCACGGTCGCGAAACACAAAATATTCCAGAATAATTTTACTCTATGCGATCGCGGCCATTTCCCTGCGATTGCGGTGAACAAATTATATTAACTCTTCCCAAACTCTTCTTGGGCAACATATAGCGTAATAGCCATAACTTTTTGTATAAACTCCAAATTACAAACGGTTAATTTTCTAAAAATTAGACACAAAGGGCTACAACTTTTATTTTTTGAATCATTTCTAAATTTCTTATAGATTAAAAGATATAATCTTCTAAAGTCGGGATGAAAAAAATTCTCCAATAATAATTTCCAAACTCTTCCCGACAGCGTGTAGTGTATTCACTATAACTTTTTGTACACAACTCCAAATGCCAAGCAGTTTGACTTTCTGAAAACTAGAACAAAGGTTTACAACCATTATTTTTGGATCATCTCCAAATTCTTATAGATTGCAAGATATAAGCTTCCAAAATCGGATCAGTGCAGTAAATATTTTCTCTATGCTATCGCGATTCACAGGCCAATATTTCCCATTTTACTCTTTGCGATTGCGGCCAATTCTACGCAATCGCAATGCGCAGCACGGTAGCCAAAAACCAGCAACTAAAAATGGCCTAGAAATTGTTTGAAACCACCCTAAAACTCACCCGAGCCACTCCGAATTCCGTCGAAACATACCAACAAGTCCTATAACATATCGCAGACCTACTCGAGGCCTCATATCACATCAAATAATGTAAAAATTACGAATTGCATCTCAAATAGAACTTATAAATTTTCAAATCTTCCAACGTACAAAACTCGTGCCCAAACGTATCAAATCAGTCCGCAACGACATCAAATTTTGCACACAAGTCAAAAATGACATAATAGACATGTTCCAATTTCCAAAATCAAAATCTGAACACGATATAAACAAAGTCAACCCTCGATCAAACCTCTCAACTTTCCAAAACTTCAACTTTTTAATTTTTACCAAAATACGCCGAATTATCCCACTAACTTCCAAATCCAAATACGGACGTATGCCTAAGTCCAAAATTATCATACAAAGCTATTGAAATGATCAAAACTCCATTCCAAAGTCATTACACAAATGTCAAGCTCTGGTCAACTCTTTTGTCACGACCCCAAATCCGGTCGTGATGGCGCCCAGCACATTGCTAAGCCAGCCTGACCAATCAATAACAAGAACGGAGCTAGAAATTCGTTCTATCCCATTTAAGCATATCAAAATATGAAACAACATTGATACATATACCAACAGCGGGGAACCAAGTCCCTAAATATACCAACTCCCATAGACCGAAGGGTCAAGAGTCATGAGCCTCTACTGAACATAAGTGTATAAAGGTTTACAAGACACCAAGTGCGGAAAGAAAAGTCGATACAGAATCAAAAGACAGTAAGAAGGAATATCGGGTCCTGCGGACTCTGCGGCTACCTCGTATATCCCACAGACGTCGCCTCGCACGGCTACTGAATCACTGCTGAGAGGTACACGGATGCGCACACAAGGTGCGTGGAGTAAAATGAGTACCTGCCGGACTCGGTGGTAATAAACAAGGGTAAGACGGCGCGGATAAGAAATCCACGATAAAGCACTATGTAAAGGCTGTAATCAAATACCCTATCACGGAATCAATATCAACTGTACCTGTACCAACAAGTACCCAACAACATAGTATAACAGCTAGCAGATGTATCTAAATGCGATGCAATGCATGATATGACCGCTACGGCGCGTAGCCCGATCCAATTTGGGTACCCGTGCTCACTGTGGGGGTTCAGACTCCGGAGGGGCTCCTACAGCCCAAGAACAATATCACTGTGGCGTGCAGTCCGATCTAACATATATACTGCTGCGGCGCGCAGCCCGATCCACTACCAGTCAGCTAATATGCAAATACAGCCTCGCAGGCTCAAAAGTAGTTTGAAAACCCTTTTTATCATTTTTCAGTTGGAAAACAGTAATGCCAAGTTCCAGAGATTGGAAATAACATGATAACAGAAATAGCTACGGACTGGTAGTAACTAACATGTCAATATGATAAGACAATGATAACGATCCTCGCGAGATCCAATAACTGGCTCACGGCCCACAAGTATACTCAACCGCCCAAGAAGGGGGTTCCTCGGCTCAAGAGTGGCCAATATCTCGACATATAGTGTGCAACCATCCGAGAAGGAGGTTCGACGGCTCAAGAATAGCCAATGTCATAACACGGTATCAACAAGTCGGACTAAGCCATAGTCCCCAATCACAATCGACCCCGCACTCACAAGAGAGTATGTATCTCGCCGCTATACAACGTCACAAAGTGGTATACCGGGGTTTCGAACCCGCTGGTCATCACCCACATCTATTACTCACCTCGATACGGCGCGACGACTACTCCGCGATGCCCTTGCCACGAGAATCGAGCTCCGCACGCGTAGAATCTGATCAAATACAGTAGAAATACAACAAATTAGGCCAATGGGACGACACCCAATCAATACGACTCGATTTACATCAAAATTCCCAAAGTTGTCAAAACCCGACTTTCGGTACGCTTGTCGAAAAATTACAAAAGTTACATATTCGGAATCCTCATCTCGATACGAGTCTAGGCATATAAAATTTACCAAAATCGGACTCCGTTTGCCCACTCAAATCGGTGTTTTTCTTCAATTTAGGCCTAGGGCTCAAACCCACCTTTAATCTTCCATTTACAGGGATTTAACCAAGGATTTCATGTTAAAATGATGTAATTAAGCCACAAAACTTACCTCCAGCGAAACCCCGATGATTTCCCAGCAATCTCCCGTCAATTTCTTCTCTTGGAACTCAAAAATGGAGGTTTTGGGTATTAAACCCGCGACTGACCAGTTCTGGTTTTAACTTCACTGCCAGCCTATTTTCTTCATCGCGTTCGCGAAGCCTCTCACGCGAACGCGATGCCTTAACCCTCCTCTTCATCGCGAACGCGACACTCCTTCACGCGTCCGCGAAGATCAACTCCTCAGCCCCCTGACTTTTACTCTACGCGAACGCGACGTGAAGTCACGCGTCCGCGATGCCTTACCTTTTCCTCTTACGCGAACGCGACATTGCCCTCGCGAACGCGATGCCTTACTGAACTTGGCCTACGCGAACGCGGAACTTGCCTTCGCGAACGCGAAGGCTTATTTCATGCCCAGTGATCTGCAATTTACAGCAGACCCTTTCTTGTTTCAAAGTGCCGGATAATGGTCCGGATTCACCCCGAGGCCCCCGGGACCCCAACGAAAACCACCAACATACCCCAAAATACGATACGAACTTGTTCCAATCATAAAAACACCATCCTAAACATCAAAATCACCAATTACCCACGGATTCAAGCCTAAATTTCTTAAAACTTTCCGAATTATACATTCCATCAAAAACCCGACCGAACGACGTCCGAATTACCTGAAATTTTGCAGGCACATCCAAAATCACCTAAAAGAGCTACGGCAACTGTCGGAATTCCATTCCAACCCCCGGATCAAAATCTCACCTACCGTTCGGATTTCGCCAAAATTCAACCTTAGCCAATTCAAGCATATTTTGTACACCGGGCCTCCAAATTCAATTCCGATCGCTCCCCTAAGTCACAAATCACCTCCCGGGACTAACCGAATCATCAGAATCCGATTCCGAGCCCTCTAACCAAATAGTCAACTCCGGGTTGACTTTCCTTATTCAAGTTTCTTTCACAAAGGCTATATGCCTCATTTTCAATCCAATTCACTCCTAACTCACCCGATAGACTCTAACACTGATATAAAATCGTAAAACATGTTTTTACAACATAACGGGGTGGTAATTCCCGTGACGACGGGCCGGGTCGTCACATTCTCCCCTCTTAAGCAAACGCTCGTCCTCGAGCGGGTCAAGAAACATACCTGAAGTCTCAAACAAGTGAGGATATCTGCTCTGCATCTCCGCTCGATCTCCCAAGTGGCCTCCTCCACGGGTCGACCTCTCCACTGAACCTTAACTGATGCAATCTCCTTAGACCTCAATTTTCTCACTGACGTCCCAAAATGGCAATAGGCTCCACATCATAGGATAGATCACCGTCAAGCTGAATGGTGCTGAAGTCTAATACATGAGACGGATCTCCGATGTACTTCGGAGCATAGACACGTGGAATGCTGGATGGACGCTGGATAAGGCTGAGCGACGAGGCTAACTCGTATGCCACCTCTCCGACCCTCCTGAGTATCTGAAAAGGACCAATGTACCTAGGACTCGACTTTCGCTTTCTTCCCAAACCTCATGACACCGTTCATGGGTGAAACCTTCAACAATACGCTGTCACCGACCATGAAAGACAACTCTCGAACTCTACGGTCCGCATAACTCTTATGGCGAGACTGTGCTGTGCGAAGCCTCTCCTGGATCAACCTTGCTCTATCCGGAGCATCCTGGACTAACTCTGTCCCTAACAACCTAACCTCGCCGGGCTCGAAACCATCCCGCGGGGACACCGCCTGCCGTACAATGCCTCGTACGGGGCCATACGAATACTCGGCCGATAATTGTTGTTGTAGGCAAACTCGGCAAGTGGTAGGAACTCATCCCATGAACCACCAAAGTCAATCACACGTGCTCGCAACATATCCTCCGAGAATACGAACGATGCGCTCGGACGCCCGTACGTACGGGGGTGAAATGCGATACTCGACTCAGCCCGCGTACCCGTCTCTCGCTGAAATGCTCTCCAAAGCGGAGAATGAACCGAGTACCCCTGTCGGATATGATAGACACCGGAACTCCATGCAACCGAACAATCTCTCGAATAAAGATCGGCTGCCGACCGCTCAGATGAGTAGGTAGTACTAAGCTGGAATGAAGTGAGTGACTTGGTTAGTCTATCCACAATCGCCCGTACAAAATCAAACTTCCTCGCCGTCGAGGGAGTCCAGTAACAAAATCCATGGTGACCTCTCCCATTTCCACTCGGGGAATATCCATGCGTTGAAATACACCACCGGGCCTGCGATGCTCGTACTTAACACTGTCTGACGGTTGAGGCGCCGTGCTTACGTGTACGACAATGTTCATTTTCATCTTTCTCCACCGATAGTCTTGTTTCAAATCTTGATACATCTTCGCGGCTCCTGGATGGATAGAATACGCGAGCTATGGGCCTCCTCCGGAATCAACTCACGAAGGCCATCAACATTGGGCACACATATCCGACCTGCATCCTCGATACGCCGTCACTATCAATGGTGACATCTGTAGCATCATCATGCTGAACTCTGTCCCTAAGGACAGCCAAATGTGGATCATCATACTGGGGCTCACGAATACGATCATATAGAGATGACCGAGATACAACACAAGCCAATACCCGGCTGGGCTCCGAAATATCTAACCTCGCTAGCCGATTGGCTAGCACCTGAACATCATGAGCAAATGGCCTCTCCTCAGCTGGAATATATGCCAAGCTCCCCATACTGACCGCCTTCCGGCTCAAAGCATCGGCCACCACATTGGCCTTCCCCGGATGATATAATATAGTAATGTCATAATCCTTCGGCAACTCAAGCCATCTCCGCTGTCTCAAATTAAGGTCTTTCTATTTGAACAAATGCTGGAGACTACGATGGTCGGTATACACCTCACAAGACACACCGTACAAATAGTGCCTCCAAATCTTCAATGCGTGAACAATGGCGGCTAGCTCCAAATCATGAACAGGATAGTTCTTCTCATGTGGCTTCAACTGCCGAGAAGCATAAGCAATCGCCTTACCTTCCTGCATCAACACACAACCTATCCCCACTCTCGAGGCATCACAGTAAACAGTATATGAACCTGAAGCTGATGGCAATACTAACACTGGAGCTGTGGTCAAAGCTGTCTTGAGCTTCTGAAAGCTCTCCTCGCACTCATCCGACCACACGAATGGTGCACCCTTCTGGGTCAATTTAGTCAATGAAGAAGCAATGGATGAAAATCCCTGAACAAACCGGCGATAATACCCCGCAAAGCCGAGAAAACTCCTGATCTCTGTAGCTGAGGTCGGTCTAGGCCAACTCTGCACCGCCTCTATCTTCTTAGGATCAACCTGAATACCATCACGAGACACCACATGTCCCAGAAATGCTACGGACTCGAGCCAAAACTCGCACTTGGAGAATTTAGCATACAACTTCTCCTCCCTCAATCTCTGCAACACAATACTCAAATGATGAGCATGCTCCTCCCGACTATGGGAGTAGACTAGAATGTCATCAATGAATACAATCACAAATGAATCCAAATAAGGCCTGAACACACTGTTCATCAGATGCATAAATGCTGCTGGGGCGTTGGTCATCCCAAACGACATCACAAGAAACTCATAATGACCATATCGGGTCCTGAATGCAGTCTTCATAATATCTGAGTCTCTGATCTTCAACTGATGATAGCTCGAACGAAGATCGATCTTAGAAAACACCCTCGCACCCTGTAACCTGATCAAACAAATCATCTATGCGCGGTAGAGGGTACTTGTTCTTCACTGTCACTTTGTTCAATTGCTTATAATCAATACACATTCGCATGGAACCATCTTTCTTTTTAACAAATAATACCGGCGCACCCACGGGGACACTGCTAGGGCGGATGAAACCACTTATCCGGAAGCTCACGAAATTGCTCTTTCGATTCTTTCAACTCGGTTGGTGCCATCAGATAAGGAGGAACGGATATGGGGTGAGTGCCGGACACCAAGTCAATGCCAAAATCAATATCCACTGTCCGTGGCATGCCGGCGAGTACGAGGAATACATGCGGGAAGTCCTCACATGACGAGTACAGAATCAATGCTAGGAGACTCGGCTCCTACATCTCTCACAAAAGCTAAGTACGATAAACACCACTTTTCAACCATCTTCCGAGCTTTTAAGAACGAAATAACACGGCTAGGGATGAAATCGGTCGAACCCGCCACTCGATGCGAGAAATACCGAGGAATGGACACGTAGCTTGTTTTAGCATGACGGTCCGATATAGCATGGTACGGAGACAACCGGTCCATACCCGATATAACATCAAAGTCCCCATGCCCAACGATAACAAATCTGCCTGGGTCTCCAGACCCCCGATAGATATAACACGGGATCTATAGACATGATCCACAACGATCGTATCACCCGCGGGGGTGGATACATGAACAGGTAAATCAAGACTACTACGAGTCGCACCCGAGTGATGTGCAAAGTAAGAGGACACGTAAGAATATGTGGACCCTGGATCAAATAGAACAGAGGCATCTGCGTAACGGACGGAAATGATACACCGTAATCAGCTGCGTCGGAGGCAAGCTGCATCACGCGCTGTCGGGAAGTGCATAGAAACGGTGCACGGCCTCCACGCGGATCTCTCCTCGCCCACAGGGCGACCACGAAAGGCCCGACCTCCGCCTCTGCTGGGCGAGATGGTCGCTGAAGATGAGGGCGATCCCTCTGGCTGAGTCCTGTTCCTACGGAGTCGAGGGCACCTGTCTCCTCGTGTGGCCAAACTCGCCACACTCGTAACATGCACTGAGTGTTGGAGAAGGGGCCGAAGGGAACCACTCGCCGCGAGAAGAACACAGAGTCTGAAGAAGTAGGTCTTTGCGCACTGAGGTGGAAGGGCACTAAGTGATGGTTGACCCTGCTGAAACCACTGTCGACCACGACCGTAAGAACCTCCGTTCTGCTTCTGGGCGGTTTGAATGAGAAGGTCTAGATAAGCGACCTCCTGCTCTGCTGGGAATGCCCTATAGATAGAGCGCGTCATAAGGATGCTTTGTGAGCACGTGATTTTTGCCCTATGTGAGAATTACTCCCAAAAATTCAAAATAAAAGAGTTTTGTGTTGTTTGCAATTGTTGTGAATTTAGTGTCATTTTTAAAAAAATAATGACAATATATATATATATATATATATATATATATATATATATATATATATATATATATATCGCATTTGCATTTAGGATTTAATTCTACAATTAGGAATAATTAATTTTATCTTACAAAAATGAAAATCACAAAAATAGGCATCTTTTGCATTTTAGCCTTTAATGTCCAAATTGTGTGATTGTATTTTAATTACCATTTAAAATTAGGTGACAATTATTATTATGCGATTAGTATTTCAAGATAATTTTAGTTTTTATAAATTAATCTTAGTATTTTGGGCTTTATTAATTAGGAAGTTGAATAATGGAGAAGAACAAAATAGAAAAAAATTGGATTGGGCCATCTTGCAAATTAAGTTACAAGCCCAATCCTAAGAAACCCTACCCAACCCAAAACCCCTTGGCCCAAGAAGAAAATTTCAGATTTTTTTAGCAAAAAATAATCATAATTACATGACATAAAGTAGTGGGGAGCAAGGAAATCAAGGAAGAAAACAAGGAGAGGAAAACATGGATTAGTGGGTTTTCTTTAAATTAAAAAAATATTTTCTTTTTAATAAAAAATCTGAAAATTTTCGAAATTCTTGCCTATAAATAGAAGAGAGGATTTATGAAAAAGGGGGTGAAAAAAAGAGAGGAAAAAATAGGAAGAGAAGTAAAAATAAAAAAAATTCCCTGCTGTAGTATACACTCGATATACATTCTGGACACAGAAGTATACATGGCAAAAATTTCAATTTTTGAGAGTTTCTTTTGAGAGTTTCTTTTGAGAATTGAAAAGAGTTCAAAGATAGAAATACAAAACAAAGAGAAAATCTGGAATATATTTTTCTTTTCTATTTTTTTACTGGTTTTTGTTTTTCTCCGTATTGCTGGGATTTTCGGGATTGAGGTGTTGAAGCTACTGTTGGTTGTTACTGTTGTTGTTGCTGTATTTTCACCGCCCTGTTGATTTGCTATTTTCCCATTCCTTTCAAAACCAGGTACACATCTTGTAAATCTCCAAAGCTTATGGAAATGAAAGCTGTTTTGAAGCTATGTTGCTGCAATCTTCTCTTTCCTATTTTCTCTTAGTTTTCTTTTGTACATAAAAAATAAGCAGATTACATGTAGTAGATTTTAAAGACTGATTTCTAATTTCAAGTCATAATTGGACTTTTAAAATAGATACGGTATTAGCCTGCTAGTTAATTATTGGTTTATAGTTCAACAATTATTTAAATTGATAGTATATAAATAAGTTTGGTTGTATTTGATGAAGCTGTTGTTCAGATGTATTTCATATTAAATTTGTTAGCTCATTTAGAATATCTCAAATATGGTTTAGTTGTTAAGAAAGATTTAATCGAAAGTGTAGCATTAGGCTTGGAAGCAGCGATTATGTTTAAAATAGTAATTTGAGAATCACTTTAGTATATTAGTTAATTACGATAGTTAGTTTAGTTTAATAACAGTATACAGATTATATAAATTGTTTGCAAAAGTGGAGTTTCGTTTAGTGTTTTAGAGGAATCACGATTTTTTTTGCTAAAATGAAGATTTGCTCAATGGAATCACGTCCTTTTAATGTGAATCAGTCATACAAATGACTGAAATTATGGTGTAAACAGATGACTATAATAAGGTAATGGGCTCTAACATGTCTTTAACAGGCCCAAATTACTGTAAATCAAAAAACTATGCAATAATGTAAGAGTTAGGTAAAAAATAACAAAGTAATTAGGACCTTTCTTTTATTATTAGAGATAAATCATAGAAAATCATAGTCATGTTAGGATTGACCTTAAATAAAATAATGAGACGAGCCTCGCCAAACAAAATATACAATTGCGGGGCCCTCAAATAAATTGTTATGAAAATCTTAGACTTGGAAGGACCGTTTAGTAAATTTCATGGTCTTTCCCGAAGTTAACAACACGATAAGACTCTTTAGGCACGACTTAAATAAAATTACTTTCCTAAATACGGGTGCGCATTTATGTGACCCAAATCTATCTCTCGACGAAACTGAAATACATTAAAGTCACAGGGCGTATTGGTTGCGGTGTGACTCGAAATGTGTTTTCGTGACGTCGCAATTCTTCTAAAATTGAAAAGCGGAACATTAAAAGTACATAGTTAAAATATATAAAGAATTCAGATAAAAGCAAAAAATTGCAGTTGAGCGACCGTGCTAGAACCACGGAATTCGGGAGTGCCTAACACCTTCTCCCGGGTTAACAGAATTCCTTATCCAGGTTTCTAGTTTCGCAGACTGTATTACAGAGTCATAAATTTCCTCGGTTCGGGATTAAACCGGTGACTTGGGACACCATTATTTTCTCAAGTGGCGACTCTGAATAATTAAATAAATTGATCCCGTTCCGATTGTCCTTCAAGTGGAAAAACTCCTTCACTGATTATTATTATATCCCTTCTCGGGATGTAGTATTAAACAGTGGCACATTACATTTGTGCATGCGGTAAAAAAGGGAGGTGTGACAGCTCTGGCGACTCTGCTGGGGACAAGTAACCCGGAACTTCGGTTCGGGGTTTAAGAATTCGAGCTCAGTAAAATTGCTATTTTTGCTTATATCTGATTTCATTATATGTTTTGATTAATGTGCTACATGATTACCGCTTTGATATTGCGTGAACTGTATATATAAAACTGTGCCGAAAACCCTTCTCTTCTTATCTCTGGGGATGTGCTTACTTGTTGAGACTCCCCTTTCTGTTAGTGTCAATACCAAAAATAATAAAAAGAGGCCGGACAAGTTACAAAGCCGATTGACTCCGCGGGTCACCGGTACGTAGCCCCCTCCTCGATCCGAGTTGTCCGCTCGGGTACACGGTCTAGCACCATATGAAAACTTCAGGATATTGAACCTAGGTCTAGGACGTTTATTTGCATCATATCTGACTTAGGGGACTCAACATAGGGGTTGGGTCCGTCTAGGACAGGTGACCCGGTAATTAAGACCGAGCATGTTATGTGTTGCATTTTTAATTGTCCTTGATCATTATGCGGACCGGCAAAAATCCCAAGGGTAGAAAAATTATTGAAAAAAAAAAGAGAGAAATAAGAGTTAGTGAAAATGGGTATCAAAAAAAAAAAAAAAAATTGAAAAAATGGTTTTGTTGTTGAAATAAATTGGTCGATTAATCTGACCGAACTACGCAGGTTTGATTCTCACCGTTAGGTGGGATACGTAGGCAACCCTCATCGGGTCCAACCACCCCTTTTAAAAAAAAAAATCAAAAAAAAAATGTGTGTTTAATTTTTGTCAATAAAATCAAAGTGATGCCGTTTTTGCAAATAGCCGAATGTTCCTGAAAGGACGCCGGAAGGCTGTTTTTTGCAAAAATAGCCACTTTGGATCTTTTTAAATAATTTGCGGGCACAGCCTTGAAATATTCCTTGTGGAAATGTTGCAAGGCCAAAGCCTCAAAATCAAGTCCGGGTTCACACCCGTTTTGCAAAAATAACCAAAAAATGTCAAATTTTTGATTTTGTTATAAATAAGCCGGGTGATGCTATTCTTGCTTAAACTAAGCCGAATGTCCCTCAAAAAGACGCCGGAAGGCCGTTTTTGCAATAATAGTCACTTTGAATCGTCTTTAAATAATTTTGGACACAGCCTTGAAATATTCCCTCGCGGAAATGTTGAAAGGCTGTATCCGGAAAAATTAAGTTTGAGTCATTGCTCAACTTTTCAAAAATATCCACTTTGTCTAAATAAGCCATTATATGGCCAATTTATGAAAAATAGTCTTGTGTTGGTTTATGGTGATTGCCGAACGATGCCCCATGAACCACAGGATAAAAAAAAAATTTCAAGTTTATCTTTCTTTTATAAATATTGCAAAAATAGTCATTTTGTCAAATAAGCCATTATGTGGCCAATTTTGTAGAAAATAGTCATAATTGACACCAAAAATATTCTTATTCTTGTAGAAATCTCCTACACAAGTTTGTAGTCGGAATTGGCTTCTATAATTTTCCTTCAAAGAAAAAGAAAAAAAAATCAAATAAACATCTCTTTATTTCTTGCATTAATTTGCAAGAACTACGCTCGGTCTGATTCATGCGGGGTCATGATACGTAGGCAATCCACGTAGGATTCGACCATGTCCATAACCAAAAAAGAAAAAAAAAGTGAAAAAGAAAAAAAAAACACCACAAAAAGAGGAAATCAATAAGTGGAATACCTTAACGCTAACCTCGGTGGTTTCGTTTTGTTGATCCAGAAAGTCGAGGTGGTTGGTTGTGGTAAATTGGAAAGCAAGATCCAAGGAAAATGATAACGGGCATCGAAGCTGTTACGAGTGCTCAAGAGACTCAGGGTCAGAAAATTCAACAAGGGTCTACTGTGGTTGAGGAAAACAGAGCATTGAAACAACAAATGACCAAAATGCTCAAGCATGGGCCAACGGCCAAGGACAGCCTTCTCATGAGTCACAATCTGCTATACAGCAAGAACAGTACCACTCTCCCGAGTACCACTCGTACTCGTTTGACCTTCATGCAAACATTGAGAAGCATACCCGAAAGAAGGTACAGGAAGAAATGGTCCAAAGATTGAAGAGATTAGAACAACGGCTGAAAAAGCAAGAAATGGCAGAGAATTTCAAGACTGAGTGGGTTGGTACCGGTTCCCGACAACAGCTGGTTGAACGGAACCACATGTTAGTAGAAGAAGGCAAAATATTAAGACAACACGTGGTTGAAATGTATCGGGCATGGATGAATGGAAAAGCACCACCCCCGCCACCACCTAGTTTCATGGACCCGGTCCTTACACTGAACCCGATGCCAAATATACCTGCCTATCGCAGCCTTTCTAGCCACTCGAGTAGCTCAATTACTCGTCCCCCAGCTATGCTTTCCAACCACTACTTCCATCCCCAACCCTACTACTCTCCCGGAGGCACCCAAAATCGTACTTCACCTTCCACGTACCTAATTCCACAAAAAGCCTACCGACCCCCACAAACATACCGGAAACCCCCTGGGTCAGGTTTCAGGCCAAACAAGGCGTTTAGGGAGGAGAGGTTGCTGAAACGGAAAAAGGCCTTCACCCCTATCGGAGAATCATATACCAGCCTTTATCATAGGTTGAAAGAGTTGGGGATGTTAAGACCAATCGCACCAAAAGTTCCAAACCCACCCCCGAAAAATCTTGATTCTTCTGTCAGATGTGAATACTGTTCGGGAACATTGGGCCACGATACTGAAAAGTGTTGGCAATTGAAGAATGCCATTCAAGATCTTATCGATGAGAGGAGAATTGAAGTACAGACTCCCGAAACCCCAAACATTACACAGAATCCTCTACCTGCATGTGACGTTGCGCATTTTGTGGGGACGATGCCCGATGACGAGGGTGAAGAGATTTTTCTTTGGAAGCCGAGAATATTGAAATAGAAAGCGATCTTAATACAGAATACAGTGGCTAAGATGCCATGCTTGTCAATTGGGAAGGTGCTCAACTCTTGGAGTTTTGGTAGTTTTATTTTGGTGTCGTTTCTGTTACCCGGGTTATTTCAGGGTTGTAATCCGGACGTTGTCTTGAGAGTCAAAACCCTTCTATCTTTCCACTTTGCTTTGTTTAGTAATAAATTTGTTTAGTGCTTTCTAGGTTTGTAATTCTAGTCTAGTCTGTTCGATTTGTTGTTCGTCTTGTTGTTTCAACCCATCAGTTTAATACAACTCTTTGTTTCCCGTCATTTCTAGTCATTCCATTTCTGATCACTTTGTATTTCTTCTCATACTGACTTTAGCAACATGACGTGCACATAAGCCTGGTTTTTTTTAAGGTTAATGAAACAATGTTGAAGATGTAATGATACTCGGAAGAAATAAAAACATATTGGAATACTGTGAAGCCGGAATCAAGTGAACATTGGGGAAAGCGTAACATAAAGAAATGCCTTGGAAATGCATCATGCTTCATCGGTTTAAAGCCAAAGGCAAAAGTACCCCAAGACTAAAGGAACCATCCGTGGTATCGAAATTGTTGCCCAATGGCATTGAGAATCGTCAAAAACAGAAGGCAAATATGTGATTTGGTCGAAAGATAGTTTGTACTTGGTAGGCTTTGAAGATTGGAATGACGAAGGCATTTTATTCGGCTATCCAAACACTTCGTCCATTGTTATCCCTTCGAGCCTTATTATATTTTCTTTCATACCCCTCTTTCGGAATCAACAACAAAAAATGAGGATTGAGCGGAGAAATCCAAATGGAGAAACAAAAAGAAAGAAGAAAAGAAAAAAAAAAAGAAAAAAAAAGAGAAAAAGAAAAGAAAAAGAAAAGAAAAAAAAGAAGAAAGAAAAAGAAAAGAAAAGAAAAGAAGAAAAAAAAATCGGGAGAAGTCGAGATGCAACAATGAATACGGACGTAGTACGTTTGACTTGATCCCGAAAGGGTACGTAGGCAGCCTCTCTGAGGTTCAGTCACAATAAATGGAAAATCTAAAAAAAAATCCCCAAGAAGGAAACTGGGGCAGAAGTTATGGTTGTCGAATAAATAAGATTCCGAAGGTTGTAATTTTAACCCACGATGAAATATTTTTGAGCCTTTATATCCTTTTTCTTACCCCATCCAAAATCCTGCATTACGATCCAAAGGAAGACCTTCCGATCAATCTTCAAGAAATGCCGAGTCAAGCGAACAAAGGTCAATCACATCAGGGGCAACACTCCAGTCCGAACAAAAAAGAATGAAGGACTCAAACCACCACGAGACTCAATGATGAGAGAAATCAAAATGAGAGAGTCTTATCGGTGAAAACCCTCATGGGCACCGTAAGGCGACGGTGAGTCGAGAGAAAGAAAGAGCAAATGATAGAGGCTTGATGGTGAAAACCCGATGGGCACTACAAGTCGACTAAGGATCAGATCAAGAAATGAAGTGTTGAAGACCGGTTTCACGGCAGAACTTTGCAACAAGAGTTGAACATCAACTTTGCTATACGGAGAAGGCCAAAAGTGCGTGTCAAGGTCGCTAGAGTCGGTATTCAAAATCCGTTAGGTCATTCGTCTGTAGGTTTCTTGTTAGGAATTGTATTTTCCTTTCTCTTCATTCTTCACACTTTGTTTTACCCTCCTTCTTATCGAGTCGGTCAGGTCATAACAAGTACAGAAATGATTTCGAAATTTGCCACCAAGCTCTCCAATTGCACAAGATGAGATTTAGCCAACACGACAATTGTCGTAGGTCAGGGAATGACAAGGCCAGTGATTTAAGCCCACAAGAGCAACATGTGCAATGAAGATCATGCAAGACACAAGGGTCGGCAAGGTGCCAACTCAGGGAAAATATAGCAAATGGAAGTACGAGGTTCGAACAGAGAGGGGGTATATCTTCTGACAAGAGAAAGACCAAAGGCTGTCAAGTGGAGTCATCAAAGGAATCAAGATCGAAGTTTGTGGGATCCATCAAGAAAGGAACAATATACATACCTAAAGAGAGGTGGATTTTGAACAAAGAAGAAGTAAAAATGGATAGTCGGTGAATAGGCAAGGCACCCGAGTGGAAAGCAGCCGCCATCAAGGTTCAAGGCCACAACCAACCACCGCATTTAAACTAACAGATTTTTCTTTGCTTTGAAACAGGGGCATAGATGTTATTGGACTGATAGAGCCAACAGTTTCCAATGGGCATAAGCTCATTTTGGTTGTGATGGGTTACTTTACCACATTGGGCCAAGGCAAAGGGCAAGTTTGCGCCAAATTGGCAGGGACCATTTTTGGTATCACGGGTGTTGTCCAATGGAGCATTGTATTTAATAGATGTTGAAGGAAAGTGCGTAGAGACTGCTATCAATTCAGATGCAATCAAAAGATACTATGTATGATTCCTTTTCAATTATGTGTTTTGTATTTTGTTGTGATTTTGGAATTGAAATGACGAAGGCATTTTATTCTCTATCCAAACACTTTATCCATTGATAACCCCTTTGAGCCTTAATGAATATATTCTTTCATATCCCTATCTCGGAATTGCTTTAGTGCAATAAGATCGAAATTGCCAAAATGAAAAAAAAATGAAAAAATGAAAAAAAAAAGAAAAATGAAAAAATGAAAAAAAAGAGAAAAAGACAAAGAAATCGGGAAAAAGTCAAAAGAAATCCATCTAACTAATGAAGTTGAATGAACTACGTCTGACTTGATCCCGAAAGGGTACGTAGGCAGCCTCTCTGAGGTTCAGTCACAATAAAGAAAAAATCCAAAAATTCCCCACATATTGAAACTGGGGCAGAAGTTATGTTTAATAATTCCGAGAGTGGTAAATATTTTTAACCCTCGTTGAAATTTTGAGCCTTTATATCTTTCTTTCTTAACCCGCCCAAAAGCCACGTTACAGTCCAAAGAAAGACCTTCTGATCAATTTTGAAATGATAACAAATACAACGAAGGAGGAGCGAAGCGTCGGATAATACCCGTGGTACAGAAAACAAAATACAAAAGGAAAAAATGAAAAAAAGAAAATATAAAAAATGAGAGAGTCTCATCGGTGAAAACCTTAGCCGGCACTGTGAGACGATTGTGAGGTTGAGAGAAATAAAATGAGAGAGTCTCATCAGTGAAAACCTTAATCGGTACTGTGAGACGATTGTGAGGTTGAGAGAATAAATGAGAGAGTCTTATTGGTGAAAACCTTTCGAGGCACCGTAAGGCGATCATGGGGACTATCAGAAAAGAGAAAAAAAGCAACAAAAGAGAGTATCGGTTTGGGTTAAAGGCAATTCAGAGTCAGAATAATGATTGGAACGAACTGGGTCGGAGTTTAAATACATGGCATGGTCGGCGGAATCAGCCAGCAAATACCCAGATAAGTTCAGTCATCTCTCCAGAATACCCTTACCTTTCTTTCGTTTTTTCTGCATTTCATTGTTTATCCTTTTTGAGAGCTAACTACCAGCTCCTGATAACGGAAGTTGAAACAACACTGGATCAGAAAGGATAGAAGATTGGGGAAAGGAATAAAGAAGCTTGGCAAACATGGCCAAAGAAAAAAGAAAACAAAACAAAAATGGAGAAATGAGAAAAATACAAAAAGAGTATGCAAGGGACGAGAAGTCAAAAGCCATGCAACATGAGAAAAGCAAAAAGAAGAAAGCAATAAGAAGCAGGGACGGCATATGCCAGTTGCCAGCGGTTTATATCTAATAAATTTTGTTTCATGCAGGAACAAATTGTCACTCATCACTTTAAAGTGAATGTGACCAATGTGAAAAATTTAAAATACCAAAAAGAGAAAGTCTGCCGAATAAGTGGAGAAAATTCACAGGCAAGAGATAAGTTGGTAAGAAAAAAAAAAAATACCAAAAAGAGGAAGGTAACATCTTTTAAAATACACTCCCCAGTTCGAATACAGGAATACTTTCTGCATTCGCATTGCACGTTTAATTTCTGTTAGGCGCCCCGCTTCTAATACGGGAATATTTTACGCATTCGCATTGCACGTTTAATTTCGGTCAGGCGCCCCGCTTCAAATACGGGAATATTTTCGCATTCGCGTTGCACGTTTCAATTACGTTAGGCGCCCGCCTCTAATACGGGAATATTTTACGCATCGCATTGCACGTTTCAGTTCACTGTTGGCGCCCACCTTCAAATACGGGAATACTTTTGCGCATCGCATTGCACGTTTCAATTGTTGTTGGCGCCCACCTTCAAATACGGGAATACTTTTACGCGTCGCGTTGCACGTTTCAATTCTGTTGGCGCCCACCCTCGAATACGGGAATACTTTTACGCATCGCATTGCACGTTTCAATGCTGTTAGGCGCCCACCTTCAATACGGGAATATTTTCGCATCGCATTGCACGTTTCAATTACGTTGGCGCCCGCCTTCAAATACGGGAATACTTTTCGCATCGCATTGCACGTTTAATTTCTGTTAGGCGCCCGCCTCAATACGGGAATATTTTCGCATCGCATTGCACGTTTAAATTCGGTTAGGCGCCAACCTTCGAATACGGGAATATTTTACGCATCGCATTGCACGTTTCATTTATGTTTGGCGCCCGCCTTCTAATACGGGAATATTTTACGCATTTCGCATTGCACGTTTAATTTACGTTAGGCGCCCACCTTCAATACGGGAATATTTTACGCATTCGCATTGCACGTTTAATTTCGGTTAGGCGCCCACCTTCGAATACGGGAATATTTTACGCATTCGCATTGCACGTTTCAATTCGTTAGGCGCCCACCTTCAATACGGGAATATTTTCTGCGTCGCATTGCACGTTTCAATTACGTTAGGCGCCCACCCTCAAATACGGGAATACTTTTGCATCGCATTGCACGTTTCAATTACGTTAGGCGCCCCGCTCTAATACGGGAATATTTTACGCATCGCATTGCACGTTTCAGTTCTGTTAGGCGCCCGCCCCAAATACGAGAATACTTTTGCATCGCGTTGCACGTTTCAATTCTGTTGGTGCCCACCTTCAATACGAGAATATTTTACGCATCGCATTGCACGTTTCAATTACGTTGGCGCCCACCTTCGAATACGGGAATACTTTTCGCATCGCGTTGCACGTTTCAATTCGTTGGCGCCCGCCTTAATACGGGAATATTTTACGCATCGCATTGCACGTTTAAATTCGGTTAGGCGCCCACGCTTGAAATACGGGAATATTTTACGCATCGCATTGCACGTTTCATTTATGGTAGGCGCCCGCCTTCTAATACGGGAATATTTTACGCATTTCGCATTGCACGTTTAAGTGCTGTTAGGCGCCCGCCTCAAATACGGGAATATTTTACGCGTCGCATTACACGTTTAATTTATGTTAGGCGCCCCGCTTCAAATACGGGAATATTTTACGCATCGCATTGCACGTTTAATTTACGTTAGGCGCCCACGCTTCAAATACGGGAATATTTTTGCATCGCATTGCACGTTTAATTTCTGTCGCCCACCTTCAAATACGGGAATATTTTCGCATTCGCATTGCACGTTTAAATTCGGTAGGCGCCCACCTTCAATACGGGAATATTTTCGCATTCGCATTTCACGTTTAATTTATGATAGGCGCCCGCCTTCAAATACGGGAATGCTTTTACGCATCGCGTTGCACGTTTAAATTACGGTTAGGTGCCCGCCCTCGAATACGGGAATATTTTTACGCGTCGCGTTGCACGTTTAAATTCGTTAGGTGCCCCCCCGAATACGGGAATACTTTTCGCATCGCGTTGCACGTTTAAGTTCTGTTGGGTGCCCACCTCGAATACGGGAATACTTTTACGCATCGCGTTGCACGTCTAAGTTCAGTTGGGTGCCCGCGCTGAATACGGGAATAATTTTCGCATCGCGTTGCACGTTTAATTTTTGTTAGGTGCCCACGCTCGAATACGGGAATACTTTTACGCATCGCATTGCACGTTTAATTTACGTTAGGTGCCCACGTTCGAATACGGGAATATTTTTACGCATCGCATTGCACGTTTAAATTCGTTAGGTGCCCACCTTCGAATACGGGAATATTTTACGCATCGCATTGCACGTTTAATTTACGTTAGGTGCCCACCCTCAAATACGGGAATATATTTCTGCATTTGCATTGCACGTTTGATTTCCGTTAGGCGCCCACCTTCAAATACGAGAATATATTTCTGCACATCATGGTTTATATAGCTAAAAGCCCACACTGGGGCAGAAAAAGAAAAAAAGTAGTTTGTTGTTTTTGTTTTGAGCAGGTTCAGCTCGAGGGCAAGAAGTACCATTGAAAATAAAAAAAAAAAGAAGAAGAGGAAAACAAGAAAGAAAATCAACAAAAAAGGGAGAGTGAGCATCTCAAAAAATCAAAGAAAAAGAGACAAGGAGAAGCAAACAAAAGCTAGGATAGGAATAATTGTAATTGTAGAATCATAGCTTAGAATAACTTCTTCATTTTACATTCCCCCGGTGTAATAAGGAGGTCAACAAGCAGTAACCGCAACAGCAGCAACAGTAACAGCAAAAAATCGCAGTTTCATTGGTAGTCCCGGCTACCAAAATTTTCCGAACTACATTGACCTGATTCCCTTTTAGCCAGGGATATGTAGGAAACCTTTTGAAGCAAAGGTTCGGTCAAAATTTTAAAAAAAAAAAAAAAAAATTGAAAAAAATGCTTCTCACGGAGTGCTCAAATGGGCAAAAATCGCTCGTATCCGCTCACTTGTCTTTGCACAAAAACTCTTCGTGTTTACGCGCAAAGAGGGGCAGCTGTGAGCACGTGATTTTTGCCCTATATGAGAATTACTCCCAAAAATTCAAAATAAAAGAGTTTTGTGTTGTTTGCAATTGTTGTGAATTTAGTGTCATTTTAAAAAAAATAATGACAATATATATATATATATATCGCATTTGCATTTAGGATTTAATTCTACAATTAGGAATAATTAATTTTATCTTACAAAAATGAAAATCACAAAAATAGGCATCTTTTGCATTTTATCCTTTAATGTCCAAATTGTGTGATTGTATTTTAATTACCATTTAAAATTAGGTGACAATTATTATTATGAGATTAGTATTTCAAGATAATTTTAGTTTTTATAAATTAATCTTAGTATTTTGGGCTTTATAAATTAGGAAGCTGAATAATGGAGAAGAACAAAATAGAAAAAAATTGGATTGGGCCATCTTGCAAATTAAGTTACAAGCCCAATCCTAAGAAACCTTACCCAACCCAAAACCCCTTGGCCCAAGAAGAAAATTTCAGATTTTTTTAGCAAAAAATAATCATAATTACATGACATAAAGTAGTGGGGAGCAAGGAAATCAAGGAAGAAAACAAGGAGAGGAAAACATGGATTAGTGGGTTTTCTTTAAATTAAAAAAATATTTTCTTTTTAATAAAAAATCTGAAAATTTTCGAAATTCTTGCCTATAAATAGAAGAGAGGATTTATGAAAAAGGGGGTGAAAAAAAGAGAGGAAAAAATAGGAAGAGAAGTAAAAATAAAAAAAATTCCCTGCTGTAGTATACACTCGATATACATTCTGGACACAGAAGTATACATGGCAAAAATTTCAATTTTTGAGAGTTTCTTTTGAGAGTTTCTTTTGAGAATTGAAAAGAGTTCAAAGATAGAAATACAAAACAAAGAGAAAATCTGGAATATATTTTTCTTTTCTATTTTTTTACTGGTTTTTGTTTTTCTCCGTATTGCTGGGATTTTCGGGATTGAGGTGTTGAAGCTACTGCTGGTTGTTACTGTTGTTGTTGCTGTATTTTCACCGCCCTGTTGTTTTGCTATTTTCCCATTCCTTTCAAAACCAGGTACACATCTTGTAAATCTCCAAAGCTTATGGAAATGAAAACTGTTTTGAAGCTATGTTGCTGCAATCTTCTCTTTCCTATTTTCTCTTAGTTTTCTTTTGTACATAAAAAATAAGCAGATTATATGTAGTAGATTTTAAAGACTGATTTCTAATTTCAAGTCATAATTGGACTTTTAAAATAGATACGGTATTAGCCTGCTAGTTAATTATTGGTTTATAGTTCAACAATTATTTAAATTGATAGTATATAAATAAGTTTGGTTGTATTTGATGAAGTTGTTCAGATGTATTTCATATTAAATTTGTTAGCTCATTTAGAATATCTCAAATATGGTTTAGTTGTTAAGAAAGATTTAATCGAAAGTGTAGCATTAGGCTTGGAAGCAGCGATTATGTTTAAAATAGTAATTTGAGAATCACTTTAGTATATTAGTTAATTACGATAGTTAGTTTAGTTTAATAACAGTATACAGATTATATAAACTGTTTGCAAAAGTGGAGTTTCGTTTAGTGTTTTAGAGGAATCACGATTTTTTTTGCTAAAATGAAGATTTGCTCAATGGAATCACGTCCTTTTAATGTGAATCAGTCATACAAATGACTGAAATTATGGTGTAAACAGATGACTATAACAAGGTAATGGGCTCTAACATGTCTTTAACAGGCCCAAATTGCTGTAAATCAGAAAACTATGCAATAATGTAACAGTTAGGTAAAAAATAACAAAGTAATTAGGACCTTTCTTTTATTATTAAAGATAAATCATAGAAAATCATAGTCATGTTAGGATTGACCTTAAATAAAATAATGAGACGAGCCTCGCCAAACAAAATATACAATTGCGGGGCCCTCAAATAAATTGTTATGAAAATCTTAGACTTGGAAGGACCGTTTAGTAAATTTCATGGTCTTTCCCGAAGTTAACAACACGATAAGACTCTTTAGGCACGACTTAAATAAAATTACTTTCCTAAATACGGGTGCGCATTTATGTGACCCAAATCTATCTCTCGACGAAACTGAAATACATTAAAGTCACAGGCGTATTGGTTGCGGTGTGACTCGAAATGTGTTTTCGTGACGTCGCAATTCTTCTAAAATTGAAAAGCGGAACATTAAAAGTACATAGTTAAAATATATAAAGAATTCAGATAAAAGCAAAAAATTGCAGTTGAGCGACCGTGCTAAAACCACGGAATTCGGGAGTGCCTAACACCTTCTCCCGGGTTAACAGAATTCCTTATCCAGGTTTCTAGTTTCGCAGACTGTAATACAGAGTCATAAATTTCCTCGGTTCGGGATTAAACCGGTGACTTGGGACACCATTATTTTTCCAAGTGGCGACTCTGAAAAATTAAATAAATTGATCCCGTTCCGACTGTCCTTCAAGTGGAAAAACTCCTTCACTGATTATTATTATATCCCTTCTCGGGATGTAGTATTAAACAGTGGCACATTACATTTGTGCATGCGGTAAAAAAGGGAGGTGTGACAGCTGCCAGAACCACGAGGCCTCTTGGCCTCCCGCTCCTCTCTCTCTCGGCGACGATCCGCCTCAATGGAGCGTGCCATATCAACAACCTGCTCAAATGATGATGACAAAACTCTCTCTCTGGTCATAAGAATGCGGATATAGTAGTTGAGGCCATCAATGAACCTCCTGATCCTCTCCCTATTATTAGGGATCATCCATGTGGCATGCCTAGCCAACTGTGTGAATCTGAGCTCATACTAGGTCACGGACATGTCGCCCTGAACCAACCACTCGAACTGGCGACGTAGCTCCTCGCGACGAGACTGAGGTACATATTTCTCTAGAAAGAGAGTAGAGAACTGCTGCCATGTGAGAGGTGCTGCTCCTGGAGGCCTACGCCTCTCAAACTCTTCCCACCAATCAAATGCGGGACCGGTAACCGAAAGGTAGTAAATGAAACTCCGCTGGACTCGAGAATACCGGCCGTCCGCAACATCCTGCGACAACATCCCGAGAAACTGCGGGCATCCTCGCCCTCGACGCCTTTGAAATGGGGGGGCTGAAGTCTGCCAAATCTCTCGAAGACGACGGCTGCTCGTCGTTGCGTCGAGCATAACTCTGAACCATATGCTGCGGAGGCTGGAGCGTGGTGCGGTCGGAGGAATAACCGGTGCAACCACCGAGCGGGGACCGCCTGCGGCGTGTCTGAAGTCCCTGAACAGCCGGCTCGGGTGTGCGAGCTGCACGGGGGTCGCGGCCACCCCCGTGCGAGATGTCGGCTGCGGCGGCGATGGGCGAGACTACCGAGCCAATCCGGAACACGCGGATAATACACGAGCAAGAGTCTGCTTGAAGACCGGGGAATAGCGATAGATACGGTGCGGCCACGAACTAAGGCTGGCCGGAGCATCGACCAGCGGGGCTGCTCCCGAGGCGGTACGACGGGCGGGTCGGTGGCCTGCGCCTCGGCCGCCCTACCTCTGCCTCTAGCACGACCGCACCCGCGGCCTCTAACATGTGGCAATGGAGGCCGTCCACCTCGTCTTGATGCTCGCATTCTCGCCATCTGCGAGAGAATAGAATATAGAAGTTCAGTTCTCAGAACAACAAGATCGCACGATAGAGTTCAAGAAATGTGAAGTTTTCCTAAAGGTTCGCAGCCTCCCGAGGATAAGTACAGGCGTAGACAGGCATTTCCAGCGTTTGCAGTGTCATACCGAGTTGCTGAGGTAGCTGCCTAAGTTCGCAGAACCTAGCTTGTCACGACCCCAAATCCGGTCGTGATGGCGCCTAGCACATTGCTAAGCCAGCCTGACCAATCAATAACAAGAACGGAGCTAGAAGCTCGTTCTATCCCATTTAAGCATATCAAAATATGAAACAACGGTGATACATATACCAACAGCGGGGAACCAAGTCCCTAAATATACCAACTCCCATAGACCGAAGGATCAAGAGTCATGAGCCTCTACTGAACATAAGTGTATAAAGGTTTACAAGACACCAAGTTCGGAAAGAAAAGTCGATACAAAATCAAAAGACAGTAAGAAGGAATATCGGGTCCTGCGGACTCTGTAGCTACCTCGTATATCCCACAGATGTCGCCTCGCACAGCTACTAGATCACTGCTGAGAGGTACCTGGATCTGCACACAAGGTGCATGGAGTAAAATGAGTACTGCCAGACTCAGTGGTAATAAACAAGGGTAAGACAGTGCAGATAAGAAATCCGCAATAAAGCACTATGTAAAGCTGTAATCAAATACCCTATCACAGAATCAATATAAACTGTACCTGTACCAACAAGTACCAGGAAAACAGTATAACGGCTAGCAGATGTAGCTAAATGCAATGCAATGCATGATATGACCGCTACGGCGCGTAGCCCGATCCAATTTGGGTACCCGTGCTCACTGTGGGGGTTCAGACTCCGGAGGGGCTCCTACAGCCCAAGCACAATATCACTGCGGCGTGCAGTCCTATCCAACATATATACTGCTGTGGCGCGCAGCCCGATCCACTACTAGTCAGCTAATATGCAAATACAGCCTCGCAGGCTCAAAAGTAGTTTGAAAACCCTTTTTATCATTTTTCAGTTGGAAAACAGTAATACCAAGTTCCAGAGATTGGAAATAGCATGATAACAGAAATAGCTAGGACTGGTAGTAACTAACATGTCAATATGATAAGACAATGATAACGATCCTCGCGGGATCCAATAACTGGCTCACGGCCCACAAGTATACGCAACCGCCCAAGAAGGGGTTCCTCGGCTCAAGAGTGGCCAATATCTCAATATATAGTATGCAACCATCCGAGAAGGAGGTTCGACGGCTCAAGAATAGCCAATGTTATAACACAGTATCAACAAGTCGGACTAAGCCATAGTCCCCAATGACAATCGACCCCGCACTCACAAGAGAGTACGTGTCTCGCCGCTATACAGCGTCACAAAGTGGTATACGGGGTTTCGAACCCGCTGGTCATCACCCACATCTATTACTCACCTCAATACAGCTCGACGACTAGTCAGCGATGCCCTTGCCACGAGAATCAAGCTCCGCACGCGTAGAATCTGATCAAATATAGTAGAAATACAACAAATTAGGCCAATGGGACGACACCCAATCAATACAACTCAATTTACATCAAAATTCCCAAAGTTGTCGAAACCCGGCTTTCGGTACGCTTGTCGAAAAATTACAAAAGTCACATTTTCGGAATCCTCGTCTCGATACGAGTCTAGGCATATAAAATTTATCAAAATCGGACTCCATTTGCCCACTCAAATCAGTGTTTTTCTTCAATTTAGGCCTAGGGCTCAAACCCACCTTTAATCTTCCATTTACGGGGATTTAACCAAGGATTTCATGTTAAAATGATGTAATTAAGCCACAAAACTTACCTCCGACGAAACCCCGATGATTTTCCAGCAATCTCCCGTCAATTTCTTCTCTTGGAACTCAAAAATGGAGATTTTGGGTATTAAACTCGCGACTGACCAGTTCTGGTTTTAACTTCACTGCCAGTCTATTTTCTTCATCGCGTTCGCGACGCCTCTCACGCGAACGCGATGCCTTAACCCTCCTCTTCATCGCGAATGCAACACTCCTTCACGCGTCCGCGAAGATCAACTCTTCAGCCCCCTGACTTTTACTCTACGCGAACGCGACGTGAAGTCATGCGTCCGTGATGCCTTACCTTTTCCTCTTACGCGAACGCGATATTGCCCTCGCGAACGCGATGCCTTACTGAACCTGGCCTACGCGAACGCGGAACTTGCTTTCGCGAACGCGAAGGCTTATTTCATGCCCAGTGATATGCAATTTACAGCAGACCCTTTCTTGTTTCAAAGTGCCGGATAATAGTCCGGATTCACCCCGAGGCCCCCGGGACCCCAACGAAAACCACCAACATACCCCAAAACACGATACGAACTTGTTCCAATCATAAAAACACCATCATAAATATCAAAAATCACCAATTACCCACGGATTCAAGCCTAAATTTCTTAAAACTTTCCGAATTACACATTCCATCAAAAACCCGACCGAACGACGTCCGAATGACCTGAAATTTTGCAGACACATCCAAAATCACCTAACGGAGCTACTGCAACTGTCGGAATTCCATTCCGACCCCGGATCAAAATATCACCTACCGTTCGGATTTCGCCAAAAATCAACCTTAGCCAATTCAAGCCTATTTCTACACCGGGCTTCCAAATTCAATTCCGATCGCTCCCCTAAGTCACAAATCACCTCCCGGGACTAACCGAATCATCAGAATCCGATTCCGAGCCTTCTAACCAAATAGTCAACTCCGGGTTGACTTTTCTTATTCAAGTTTCCTTCAAAAAGGCTATATGCCTCATTTTCAATCCAATTAACACTGATATAAAAGCATAAAACATGTATTTACAACATAACGGGGTGGTAATTCCCGTGACGACGGGACGGGTCGTCACATCTTTTCACTTAAGTTTCTAAAATAAGATTGTTCTTTCAATTTGATCCCGAATCATCTGAAAATCAAACTCGGCCACACAGCCAAGAAATAATACAAAATACGAAGTTGCTTGAAACCTTAATCCGCTGAACGGATGCAATTTCTCAAAATGGCAAGTAAGATATATATATATATATATATATATATATATATATATATATATATATATATATATATATATATATATATATATATATATCATGTTCTTGCTAGTAGAGTATAACTTAATGCAGTTCTTAAAGAAATAGGGAACATTGTTTGGGGTGATTTTAGTTGTGAAATTGAAGTGGATAGAAGAATTTGTGCTTAAAGTTTATTATGTGATGTGTTAAAGTGCTTACGAAGGTGAACCAATATTCCTAAATATATCCTACTCTTCTCTTGTCCCACATTACATCCACGAAAAAAATCATAACTCAGTTTAGATAGAGTGAGCCTACATCAGTAAGATTCACATTAAGGGCAAATCTATGGTATCAATTGCATCCATATGATGTCTTTGTAAGAGTAAGTGATTTTGATATATGTGAGTCCCTAAAATAGATTTGAGCATTTGATTCGAATGTGTGAATTCAACTTCCTCTTTTGTTATTATTGTGAGGGTACATGATTTTGCAAGGGATACGTGACTTTATTTTATTTCTCTACGACGTTAAGTGTTTGAGGCATGCGTGCATTGTAATATTGAGTCGTTTTGAACCTAGAATTATTATTAGCATGTTGTCTTAGTTATGAATATTTCTTTTGAAGAATGGCATAAGTAAAGGGAAGTGTATGTAATTGCATATTCTTTAGCTTAATTTTTACTATCAACCGTGATCATTGGTATAGTGTGCTTTAATTGTATAAAATAAAGTACTCAATAATAGTGTAAATTATTGCTTGACTGGAGGACGAGCAACATTTAAATGTAGGGTAGTGATGTTTGGTTATAAATATATATTTTTAATGCATTGCTTACCTTGTTTTAGTGTTTGAATTGTTAATTGGGCGACTTTGAGCTTAATTGTATCGTTTTTATGTGTTGGATCACTGAAGGCTGAAAACGCTTTAAGGTTGGACACACGAATGCCAAAGATACGTAAAGCCCCAAGCCAGGCGATGCCTGGACCCAAACGAGGTCCACCATGCGACACAACGGGCCTTACCAGCCCAAACGCACACTTCAAGCCAGGCCTCGCGAGCTCTGAGGTCTGGTCCTTTTCCAAGTTCATGCATTATACGTTTTCACTTGATTTTGGACTTGGGGATTCCGACTCCAGCCTATAAATATCCCCTGAACGTGACTACTGCGGGGTTGATCAATTTTGAAGGCAACAAAGGCATGAAACACAGACGGAACATGGAATTCATCGATTCTTCTATCTTTCATCTAGTATGCATATCTTTTATGTTTAAAATTAATATATTGATAATTTTCAGGAACAAGTGGCTAAAAACCTCATTATTCTGGGGTTATGGGTTATATTTGACTATTGTAGTTTGACGATTGATTGTGTTTCTTGAATTATCATATTAATTTGTTTATTCAATCTTGATTATCTATTTTATTGCGTAGCTAACAGTAGAATATTATCTATAAATTTAAAGTTGAGATCGAAAGTGGAAACTATAGATTACATATAAGATTGAGTAAGTATGTTCTCGAATCCGGGTATCTGAGAAAAGATTCGCGATTACCTTACTTGGTTATTTTCGCAGGAAATATACATGCATTATTGTTAATTCTGATTCTATAGACGTATAGTATTAGGTTGTCTTGAATAGGCGAGCGAAGTATCAAAAAACATTTGCGAGTATAATACACATTTTTAATCAACAAATTAAATAAATCAAGTAACTAAATCAACTGAAAGAACGCAATAGGAGAAACAGTAATCCCATCATCCCGAAATATATACCCATCTCATTGTCTCTCTGGGTGTTTGCTTGTTTACTTTGCACCTTTGCATTCTTGATTGTTTAGTAATTTCGTAGTAATTCTTAGTAGTCTAAATCACAGTCATCTTCTTCTCAACCACTTAGAGCAATAAATTTATAAATAGTTTAGATTTGATAATAGTTGACCATAAATCCTCGCAGGAAGATACTTTCTCATCACTTTATTACTTGTCGACCGTGAATACTTGCGTGTGCGTTTGGAACCAACAATTAATTGAACAATTTATTAGCGAGTATCATTTATAATTCTTGTCACATTACCTCGTCGAAGTTAGCTATGATACTTGCTGAGTACATGTGGTCACTTGTACTCATACTACACATCTGCACCTTTCGTACAGATCTTGAGCTAAAATGTTGTGGATGATGAGAGCTAACATTCTTGATGTACCTGCTTTCCGAATATAGCTATCACTTGTCCTTTGCAGTTTTAGATTCATATTCTATTTATGTGTATACCAAATAAATGTTGTACTTATTTTTATACTAGCTTTGCTAATCTAAATCTTAGTGGCTCATGATTTGTGCTACCAATGCTTGAGTTATTGTGTGGATTTTCAGTTAGTTCATTTATTAGTTTCTTATTATTTCATTAGAAATGTTTTTACTGTTGTTTGTCGTACCTAATAAATTGAGCTAAGAGCAATTACAACTAGATGGATTTTGAGTCTGTGACATTTACTCGCTCACCTGTTTGTCCAATTATGTTTATGGACATTCATGGACCCGAAACAATTGAAAAAATTAGAGGGCCAATCATAGCAGGTCGTAACATATACGAAATTCAACAATGGGAAAAGATAATGGAGACATGTGTAAGATAACAGGGGATGTTTAGTGATCTTTATTCATGATGATGGGTTGATCTGCCTCTCCATGAAGAGGTTCAAATCTTTACAATCATGTTTTCATGGATCTACTGTTACCCTGTATTGTTGATGGTGATTCTCACTCTGCATTGCACTCTATGTTTCTTAGAGCCCCCGTGGGGAGAGAGTGGAACCCATTTTCTGGTTATTGCCTTGGTCTTTATAAGTCTTATCTGAGATAGTCGACTTTCCTCGGGGATCGAGCCCGTGTCGTGAAATTGTTGTGGGCGTACCCATGGGGGCGTCGTCTCCACGAAAAGAGCTTTAGGCGGGTATGGGCGGCCGCTTGTGGTTGAGGGCGGCCTTATTGCTTATGGCGTCTACGCCAGATGGGGGCGGCCTCGATGATTTGCTGCCTTTATTTGGGCCAAGGGAGGTGATCGACATGTTATTTATAGGTTGATCTTTAAGAGGTGGAGTTATAGCTTATACAGATAGTCCCTCTGCTTATCGCGGTTACGTCGAGACGGACCGGGATGAGCGGATATGATAGCTTGGCGTCATTTCCTTTCGATTGAGGGTACGACGACCTCCTGGGGCACCTTGTCGTTGGACGGGGATTTCTGACAGCGTCCCCACCTTACGGGAGCTCGGCCGATATGGCGCCACAGGGAGTACTCGTAACGACGGCTCGTATTCCGGCATGCACCCCCCGATTTCGATCGTGGGAGCGACGGTTTTGATGAAAGTTGAACCGTTTCTGACGGTTGATATTCACATTAAATGGCGCCTGTCAGTTTCCCGAGGTTTCGATTCGATTTTTCTTTATAAGAAGGCCTGATATATCAGACATTTCTCTGTTCTTAGCTCTATTGATTGTTTTCCTCTCTAGCAAGCTCTCAAGAAACCTTGCTTTTTTGTGGCACAGTTGCTCCCCGTTCTTATTCTCACTTCCCAGTTCTTCTTCCAATCCTACCGGTTATCCAAGAAAAATGGCTGGCCTCCCTTCTCGTGATGGTCTTGCAGTGGTGCTACCCTCGGAATCCCCGGTGATCGAGGGGTTGTCCCCCGTGCTTCCGGCGGTTGACCGGGATGATGTTGAAAGGATGCCCTCAGTTGACGATATACTCCCTGGGGCGGGGAGTTTGGCGGTGTATTTCACCGTGGATGGTGGTGCTGAGTCTGTTGACGAGGCCCTGCTGATGGGGGAGGTGAGCATGGCCCAGCTGCATGCGCAGGGACTCATTCCTCCCCATGGTGACATTATAATAGCCCGGCCCGGGGATAGGGTGCACACCGACCATCCTGGGTTCTGTGTGTTCTATTCTTTCCCGCTCAGGTTGGGGTTCAAGATGCCCCTCCCCAATTTACTGGTCGACTTCTGCCGATACTACAGCGTCTGTTCGGGGCAGCTTACCCCGTCTGTATATAAGCTTATGGCCATGATGCTCGAGCTCTCGGAGTTGGCCGGCACGTTGGTTACTCTCCAGCACGTTCTTGCTCTTTTCGCTCCCCAGCGGACTCGGGGAAGCATGATTCGGATGGTCTCGCGGAGGTGGCAAGGATTAGTGACGGCTTTGGATGATGAGGTGGAGCCTCGCCAATATGAACAGTTTTTCTACGTCCGGACCAGTCACGTGGTGGCGTCTTCTTCGAGCTTTCTGGAGGCCTGGAACCATAGCCATGAGTCTTCCTGTTTACCCTCCCCCCCATTTTTTTATTGTACTTTATTCTTGATTTTCAACTGACGGCCATTTTTTTTGTCGTTTCCGCAGCTGATAGGTCGCCCCCGCCTCTATTCACTGGCCTGTGCGGGTGGTTAGAAGCTGTCCTTCCACATACCGAAGGAATTCGCTTGTGGGCGTCCTTCTCGAGGAGATACAACAATAGTCCGGTCGTACGTATGTTATTTCTTTGTCGACGGGGCGTACCCATCCTTTGGTCGTTGCCATAATTCAATGCTGACTTATCTCTCATTCTTGCAGGGAGGGTAAGCCGCGGCAGGGCCCCTCTTCCTCTATTCCGGCAACATGGGTCGATCGCCAGGTTCTTTACCCCTGCGGCCGCTCGAGCTCCCAGGGCCATCTCTGTTGATTCTGTAGCCGCCCCTTCGCCTGCTCGCCCAAGGCTTGAAGGCGGGAGCATGTCGGGGGTTGTGCGCTCCCGAGAGTCGTCACCTTCTCGAGATGAAGAGGAGAGGCCCCTGACTAGACGGCGAACCCTTCCGCCCCCAGCTCCTCCGGCGGTGCAGCCCGCTGCCAATGAGGAGGTAGCCGTGACTCCTCCGCCGCATTATGAGGCGCGGGAGATTGTTGAATTGGCGCGGACCCTAATGGGCGCGCCGGATGAGTTGAGGTCTCGAGAAGAGCGGGAAGGGAGTGCCGCCCCCACTGCCCAGTCTTCCACTCATAGGTTCAAGGCGGGCGAGCCTTCGAGGGTGGTTGTAGACCTTGGGGACTCTAGTACCCCATCGACAGGGGCGGCGGCGACAGGAGAGGGGTCTCCGTCCGGATCTGCCTTGGATTCTGACGACGTTCGCATGCTCCGTGACGGGATTACGCGGGCGACCGTTTATCCAGATGGGAGGCCGCGGGTGATAGAAATTCCCACCGATGAAAATTTATTGCTGAGGGATGCTTCCCTGGTGCCGCTGCTGGGCCAGTTGTGTTCTTTTGTGGAGAACCAGTCGCTGAGGGAGGTAGCGGACATTAGTTTAATGAATGAGGTGGCGACGTTGGGTGTGAAGGTATGTGTTCCGAACTGGTTATTTTCTCGTAATGTCCTTTCGTTTCCTTCACGTTTCCGTTCATGACTCTCTTGCCTTTATATGTATTTTGTTTTGCAGGCTTTTTTACTGCAGGTAGAGTGTTTGCGTCGGACCAATGTCCGAGTCGGGGTTCTTCTTCGGGTTCTTGAGAGGTGTCGCCATCTGCGGCTTAAATGCAGGGAGCTCGAGGAGCGCCTGAGGGTCGACCCGCATAACCAGGAGTTGGTCGGAGAGCTAGCGCGGGTGGAGCTACAAAGGGATCAGGTGCTCGGCCGTATTAAGGCCCTGGAGGAGCGGATGCGTCAGGCGAATGAGGAGCTAGAGGCCGCGAGAAGGGCGTCCCTGGAGAGCGAGCGCCAGTGTTTGGCCAAGGTAACGGCGGTTACCTCGGAGTGGAGTGGGAAGGTTGCCGCTGCGGAGGGAGAGTCGGTCGATTTGAGGCGTAGGCAGGCCGAGATCACTGCCAAGGTGACTGAGCTTGAAGGAATTATCCAAGCCAATGACTCTCAGTTATCGGCGATAAGGACCGCTGCCGACTTTAGGGAGAACAGTCTCGAGGAGCGGATCCGGGCGCCGGAGAGTAAAGCTCAGGAGGCCGCGGGGCAAATAACGCTTCTTGAGTAGGAGAACCGACGTGTCCAGGAGCAGTTCGTGAGTTTGGGTAGTTCTCTTGAAGCTTGTGTCTTTGCCGAAGTGCAACGAGACATATATAAGCATTTGCTTGAAGCCGGCCTGATCACCGAAGGGGACTTTGAGCAGGCGCGTCAGAAGGCGCGGGAAGCTCGCGAGGAATGCGGTTTTGATGTCGCGACGCCTGACAATGATGATATCCTTGGAGGGATCGGGGCTGGAGCTAATGACGTTGGAGGTACAGCAAGAGCTGGTGGAAGTGGAGCCGGGGCCGAGCCGGATGGTGATGGTGCCCGTTGTGAGCACATGATTTTTGCACCAGGCAAATAATTCCAAAATTAAAATAAATATGTTTTTGAGTGCAATTACTTGCTTTGCTTGAAATTAGTTATATTTTTGTGTGTTTGAATAAGTAAGAAATTAGAAAAATCAAAAAAAATAGTAGTAATTAATTTGTTAGTTTAGTTAATTAGAAAATTAGTAAAATAGCTTAAGTAGTAGAAATTAGGAAAAATAGCAGAAAATTACCAAAAAATACTAGGAAATTAGAGTAGGTAGTAAATTAGGATTTATAATTTTTCATAAAAGAAAAGAAAAAAAAAAGAATAAAAGAAAATGCATAAAAATCATTAAAACCAGAAAATACAAAAAATAGATATATATATATTGGATATGATAAACGTGGGCCAGTTGCAATCCAAGTCACTGGCCCAATATTTTAGTCCAAAGGTGATTTGGTCCGGAAATGATGGTGAAATAATCTCAGCCGTTCATGTCCTTAAATCCAACGGCTGAGATAATTGTTGGAATTAATTAGTTATTGAATTATGTGAGGATGGATCTAAGCCGTCCGTTTGATTTAATCCAAGGGTCTAAGACTTTGGCCTCATAAGTAATAGGACGGCGTCGTTTTAGTAACGCTCATCTAGAGCCGTTGATCTCTCTTCAACGAGCGGCTCAGATTATCTTAAACGACCAGCCTATAAAAGGCTTTGGTCCGAGAACTTCGCCCATTTCATGAACCCTAGAGACTCGGCCGCCCTAATCTCTCATCTTCTTCATCATCTTCATCCTCAACGGCCATGGCGGCCACCACTCCTACGGTGGTCGCCGGCTCCTCTTACTACTCATATCTTCTTCTCCTTCGTCATCATTCCATAATACACCCAAAACCCCCAGAAAATACCCTGTTCTTCAAAGTCCCGGTCACCGGAATCTTCGCCGGTGACCGCTAAACAATGAGAACCGCTTCCAAACCAATGCCGTTCTATTCCTCTCCATGAGATCTACCCAACCATACCACTGGCTACCCTCGAATAAGTCTGGAACGTTTCGAATATCCCAAAAAGGGTCGTCGGAACCCTAACTCCAGCGACCCCAAGTTCAAACCCCAATCAAGAATCGTTCTTTACCCTCACCCAAACACCCCCTGCAACTCAAATCTCAAAAAGGCTTCGTCTTTAAGCCTTGAAAGAAGAATCAGAAAAGATTGAAAAAAAAAGATCTGGAAAAGAATAAGAAAAATAAAACAAGAAGAATAAAAGGAGCCCGAGAGTACGAGAGAAACAGAGAAAAGAAAGAGATTAGGAAGCTCGGGGGACAGGCCCCGCGAGCTAAGTACCCTCACCCCTTTTATGCTTTATTTGTTTCTGTTTATTTGCTTGCATGCATGTTTTCTCGCTGTTTCATTGTTTATTTTGATCTTGAAATCCTGTGATCCATTCATTGTTACTTGCTTATTGTTCATGTCTCTCTTCTGTGATTTCGTCCTATGTTAGTTTTCTGCTTATGTTCTCTGACTTCGTATGTTTTTGACCTGTTTAGTATTAGGGTTCTATAATCATCTTACTCACATCCTTTGTTATTACTCTGTTCTGACTGTTTTAGGTTTGGTTTAACACTAATGTTGACTTTCATCTTATTCATCTTCATATGCATATGCTCCTGTTTGTTTATTTTCATGTTCTGTTTCTTCCATGTTTAGTCATGTTTAGTCTAATACATGTTTTAGGGTTATGAAGTGTTTGGTTTGTCTCTCGAGTTCAAAATTAGATCTTGATATTCATGTTCTCTCTTCTATTCTGTTAGGGTTTTTATCTTGTTAGTTTTCAATAGCTCTTCTGTCAACTTACATGTTTGGATCCTGATACTATGTTCAATGGTTTGTCTTTCATTGTCACTCAGATTTGTATTAGATTACTTTTTGTTGGCTTGCTTCTCTTTCTGTATCTTCACATGTCTAGTCTTAGTAAAGCTTGGCAATCTTATATCAAGTTATCCTGTGTTTAATCTGGGGTTCACTTCTTTGCTCACATTCTGGTGGTCTTATTTGTGTTCATTTTTAGTGCAAGTCTAGTATTCTTGTCATATCATCTCTCATATGTTTTATTTGATGAATGAGTATGCCAATTTGGGGTCTGTTTCTCTTCATGTTACCCTCATATGATAGACTTAGGTTTCTCTTTTCACTGTTTCTCCATGTTCTTCTTGTCATCATCTTCATCTCATTTGTCATGCACTTGTGCTAGATTTAGGAATGTTATTCTTTGCTTATTCATGGCTTTCCTATTCTTCATCCCCACTCTTAACATGCATATATCAAGCTAGGGTAGCACTTAAAAATGAATTCTAATTACCATGCTTAGGTTAGTTGAACCATGTTGACTGTTTCATAAGAATCTATGCTTATATGTGTTTGTGCCCTGAACCTTTGGTGATTCTGAGTTGTTCAAACTTTCATGTGACTTGAACTGGTAGTTATTAGGTCTTAATTAACATGAATTCATACTTTGCCTCATAAAATTAGATAATGTGAATTAATCAACTGAAATTCAACCATATCAATTGCCTTCTCTGAGTTTTAGTTGATTATTACATTTTGTTTGATCTTATGTGTCCTAATATGCAATCCATGTTGAAACTGATTTAGTTTACTGGTTCTGGTTGAGTGTAAGTGTTTGATTAACACTGTTTGAACCCTAGGTGAATTGGTTATAGCTGTTAGCATTAGGTTCTATGAAAATGGCTAGTTTTTAAATAGGTTAGAACTGAAAATGCATAATTAGGTTATAAGTTTAATAATTGGCCTAAGATTGGTTAACCTTGCAAAAGGTTGACCAATTCTATAAGCCCTAACACACAGTTCACTGTTAAACAGTGGCTGGTTGTGCAAAGGGGCTATGTCTGCAAATGCAGACTAGCCCAAGCTCTATATTGAGCCCTGAACAGCAAAGTGGCCAAACCTGTAAAGGTTTTGGGCCTAGCTGTTCAGTATATGGCTTTAATAGCCCAAGCTAAGTCTCAACTTGAGACTGGCTAACTTTTAAATAGTTTAAACATAACAATAAAACAGGCTATGCCTGCAATTAGCTTTAATTAGGAATAAATGGGTCTTAATTGACTGGAATTAGTTTAAAAGTGGCTAAAATTGAAATAGCTTTTAGAAATAAATCTGGCCAGCCCTTAAATACTAATGCCAGGGCTGGCTATTAGTTAAATAGGTTCAAAACTAGCTAAAATCTGCCCTAGGCAAGCTGGTAAATCAGCAGTGCCCTTAGGGGCACAATTGGGAATTAAAAAGGTAAAATAGTAACTAGTAAGAACTTAGGAGGGTAATAGGGACATTCATGCTCCTGATTTCTGCAATTTTGCAGAGATTTAGGGGTATAATGGTCTCCTAAAAATGGGAAATCTGTAAAAATCTCAAACCCCTAAGGTCATACTAGTAAAAAACCATAAAAGAGAATCTTTGGAACCTTCCAGCACATGCTGGAAGGGTTTCAGGTAACTGAAATATGGACTAAAGTGTAGAATGGATAATTTTAGGAGGGGGAAGTGGGATTAATCCCATACTTCCTCCCCAAGTATTCAGCCCTAAAGGTTAGCTATAAATATCTCTTAAAAGGGGCTGAAAATGGGGGGATTCCACGGGAGAACAATCTGAGCTAATATTTGGGGTTTCAATCTGAGTGAGATAAGAAATACGTTTGGGTTCTGAAATTTTGAGTAATCTGAAAATACAACAAGACTGTTTTTATACATAATTTTGAGAGACAGAATTAGCAATACAAACAATAGGTTTTTCTGGGCTTTGTTCGATTATCAACTTGGGTTTTCTCTGATATTGCTGTGCTGTGTTGTTGTGTGCTGTGCCTTCTTCTCACTGTTGCATTGGTCGCTTGAGTCCTTGCTGTTATTTGCTTCTTGCTTATCTCCCTAGACTCATTGGTCTTGTTCTCCCTTGATCCAGGTATACTCTTGTCCAGAAAATCAAGCTGTAAAGATTGGTTCAAGTGAAATGAAGATTTGAAATATTTTGTCATTTGCTTGTAATTCTATTTCTAGTTTATAGCATACTGCAGTAGATAGCAAGAACAAAAACAAAAGAGATGTAATAATCTAGTAGTAGTGATAGTATAGTAGTAGTAGCGATGGATGTCTCACCTAGTTAATTAGGCAAAACCTCTAAAACAAAGTCAAATGGCTATCACATGAGTAGATGATCACATAGTTAATTTATGTCATTGATCAATCAGATTCAAAAATTAGTTAAGAAGAAGAAACCATCGTACAAGGTAAACAATCAGAGTGCGAGTGGCTTGATAACATTGAATAAGTCCGGTTTGTGCTAATATCAATATTTAATCACATACTTGAAGTAATATATGAGAATAAGTTCAAAAGTAATATCTGAGTTAAGTCCTATTAGAGTTAATAGTTGTGTATGCATATCCATAAGTTTAATTCATATGATTAATCAGTAGCAAAATAGTATAGCTATGAATAACCCATACCTTTTCGTGTATATATGGAGTTAAAAAGCTCACTGATCCCAGCTAATAATCAATCCATTGGTTAGTATAGGTTCTTTGTTAAAAATGAAAAATAGAAATAGTATTGTAATTCTCTGTTAGTAGGTAGTTTTATTTCCCAATTTGTATTACAACTTTTCTCTTCAATTGATCAATAAATGGAATTTGATTCTTTCTTTGAGTTCAAATGTGTGTATTCTTTTACTTTCTCTGTTATTGTTGGCTTTGGGCTTAACTCACAATATAGGCCTGAACCATGGTGTTACTTTACTAGTTACCCAAACCTGAAGACTGCATGGGCCTTAAAGGCCTGGACCAATGCTGATCCATGCTAAGCGAAACGAAAAGAAGACCAGGCCCAATAAGTAATAAGAATTCGACGGGCCTGGATTATTATAGTGTTAGTAATACGATTAAGGAAAGAACAAGTGTAGAAAATATAGTTAAATACAAGTATTGAATCCTTTAATGAAAATTGGGACGAGCCTCGCCTGAATAACACCGGGGCCCCCATTTAGTAATGATATAACACAAATAGACCCGGGAAAGCTAATAGCCAATTCCATAGCTTCTCCCAAAAGATTTAAAAGCCGATAGACGTTACTTTAGGGCACGATTTTAATATACCTTCCTATGAACGAGTGTGCACTTGGTGCGACTCAAATCCAAATCTCGGCAAAGCCGAAATACTCCAAAAGTCATAGGCGTACTGGTTGCGGTATGACTCGAGGCGTGTTTCCGCGATGTCGCAAATTCCTAAAAATAATATTTAACGCAAAAGCACATTATGTTGTTAAAATCTATAACTGAGTCAAACAAAAGTCAAGAACTACAGTGGAGCGACCGTGCTAAAACCACGGAATCCGGGAGTGCCTAACACCTTCTCCCGGGTTAACAGAGTTCCTTATCCGGACCTCTGCTTCGCAGACATTTTAAAGAGTCAAAATTCCTCGGATTCGGGATCAACCGGTGACTTGGGACACCATTGTCATTCCCAAGTGGCGACTCTGATTAATCTCTAATGAAATCCCGAACCGATTGTCCTTAAATTGGAAAAACTCCTTCCTCTACGTTATTTTATCCGTCTTGGGTAATTGAGCGTCGGGGTATACCCTACAAGTGTATTTATACGCTTTAAGCAGTGTGGGGTAGTAAAAAGGGAGGTGTGACAAGGTGTGGCGACTCTGCTGGGGAACCAACCCTGAATTTCGGTTTCAGGGTTTAAGAACTCGAGCTCCTTAGAACTGCCGTCCGCGTTTTTTATTTGACTTCATTATGTGATTTGAATAACATGCTATGTGCTTTATCGCTTTTGGATATTATGTGAACTGTATATATAAAACTGTGCCGAAAACCCTTCTCTCTTCTCCCCCGGGGATGTGCTTACTGGTTGAGACTCCCCTTTCTGTTAAAGTCACCTTAAATTAAGAAAACAGAGGCCGGATAAGTTACAAAGCCGATTGACTCCGCGGGTCACCGGTACGTAGCCCCCTCCTCGATTCGAGTTGTCCGCTCGGGTACATGGTCTAGCAATCTATGAAACCGTAAGATTTTGAACATAGGTCTAGGACGATTATTTGCATCATATTTGACTTAGGGGACTCAACACAGGGGTTGGGTCCGTCTAGGACAGGTGACCCGACATTGAAAAGACCGAGCACGCCATGTGTTGCATTTTATTGTCCTTGATCGTTATGCGGACCGGCGAAAATCCCGAGATTGGAAAAATTGTTGAAAAAGGAAAAAAAAGAGAGAGAGGAAAATAATGATAGGTATCCGGAAAATTTGAAAATTTGAAAAAATAGGTGGAGCATTTTGTTGAAATAATTGGTCAAATAATCTGACCGAACTACGCAGGTTTGATTCTTGCCATTAGGTGGGATACGTAGGCAACCCTTAAACGGGTCCAACCACACTTTTAGAAAAAGACCAAAAAGATTTTCTTTTCAAATAATCGAGGTGATTGCTATTTTTGGAAATGGCCGAATGTTCCGAAAGGACGACGGAAGGCTGTTTTTGCAAAAATGGCCACTTCGAAAATCATTTTCTTTTCTTTCATTCAAAAATTGAAAACTTGCATTGAAAAAGATTTTTCCTTTTCTAAATAAAATCACCTTAATAAATGTGCGGGACGAGCACGATGATGAATGAACAATTTTCCCTAAATAAAATCCCTTTGGAGCTGAGATTATGGTGGCAGGACATGAGATCCGATGGTCAAGACTGGGTCAAAAGGTACTTGAAAGGCCTTACGGGGTTACTCGAAATAGTTCCTCGAGGTGATGTGGTTAGAGCGTTGGTCACGTTTTGGGATTCGGCACACAACGTATTTCATTTCCCAGATTTTGAACTTACCCCAACTTTGGAGGAGATTGCCTTTTACATTGGGAAGACCGAGGTTCCGCTGAAAGGAAAATACCCGGTATCTCCGAGGACGGTGACAGTGCATCGCTTCCTCGACTCTTTGAAAATTGCCCGGAATGTTCATAATGAAGATCTGGCCGACGGGTTTTGTTCTTTAAGCTTCATCTACAATAGGTTTGGACACGTTGGGGGTTTCAATGATCTTACCAACAAGCTATGTTGCAAGTCCAACCGGGCGAAATGGGAAGAACACCGGAGGTTCGCATTTTTGGTGGCATTTCTTGGAGTTGTTGTATTCCCGAGGAAAGATGGACATATCAATATAAAAGTCGCCGGGGTAGCTTCCACACTGATAGTACAAGAAAACTGTACTCTGGCCCCGATGATTGTTGCGGATATCTATCGTGCTCGGACTGTGTGCAAAGCGGGGGCTACTTTCTTCGAAGGGTGTAACTTGATCTTGCAAATCTGGCTAATTGAGCATCTGTGCCACCACCCTTCATTCTCGAGCTATGGTTCGGCCGATCGGACATGTTTGGAAGAGTTCAATGCGAGGACAAAGGAAGTAAAGTTGCCAGAAGGAGTCCAAGGTTGGATTGTGTATCTTCGATCACTAACTGACGGTCAAATCGATTGGACGTATGATTGGTTACCTCTTGACGAGGTGATATACATGCCGACGGAGGGATCGCCGTTTTTGATCATGGGTTTGAAGAGTATACAACCATATGCCCCATACAGAGCCCTGCGACAGTTGGGTCGGTGTCAGATTATTCCAAGAGATGGGGATCTCAGTGTGCAAGTTGTGGAGATTGGTCCGGACGGGCAATTCCCGGAAGCAAAAATCCGGCAAATCTGGAACGAGTGCCAAAATTTGAAGATTGATACTTGTGTGCCGAATAGAGCTAAGGGGGAGATATCACCTGGGTACTCCACATGGTGCCGACGAGGGGTCGAACACGAACGTCTTTCAAAGAGACCTCACTTGCAAGACCTGATAGAGCAATCCGAGGAAAATCTGAAATGGGCGGCCAAGGAGAAAGAATATAAGGCAAAAATCGGTCTGTTAGAAGACAAACTGAGAAATCTTCATTTCGAAAGTGGCTTACAAGCAGCATCCGATGAAGGGGAAAAGAAACAGCTGAAGAAAGAAAATGATGTGTTGAAAGCTCAAATAGCTCAAATAAAAATTGCATCCGAGACCCCAGTTCGTTCAGCCCGCGATAAAAAGTTAATTGAGATTCTCCGGCGGAAAGTAAACGACTATGGCTTCGATTTGGACGTAGCTGAAAAAGAGTTAGCCAAGGCTTGGAAGCAAATGGACAAAGACGCCGAGGAAAGAGCCAAGTTGGTCCGGCAGCTACAAGGCAAGCATGATGTTGAAATAGCTCAGCTTAGAAAGAAAATGATCTCAGCCACAGTCCAAAGTAACAAGATTATCAAAGATCTTGAAGAAGAAAGAGAGCACTGCTACACGACTATGGCTAGATTGGAATTGAAGCTACAACAAGTGCAGAAGGACAACCAACACACCTTGGATGCTCGCGCTCAACAAATAAGTCGTCTATTGCAAGAAAAAAGGGTCATCAGAGAAAAGATTGTTCGTATCGCCCAATACATCACCCGAAAGACTCGGCTTTGTGAAGACATGTCTCGGAGGACTTTTGTTTCTGCAGTGAAGTTTTTTGTACAACAAGTCATGGCCGACCTGGATAGGCTTCAAAGGGGTTTAGCATATAGGCCCGCGGCAAGGCCGAACGATGCCTCGCGGGCACTAGGTGCATTAATGTACTCTTAGGTCATGCATCGTCTTTTATTTTATTTTTCTTTTTCTTAAACATCACTTTGTAATCAAGGTTTTTGAATTATCAATTAGAAAACAAAGTGTTGTTACCAATTCTTTTGCTTTATGTCATTTCCTTTATATCCGCTAGGCAAATAAATAGGAGCGTGATTATGAAAACGGCAAGGAAAAAGAGAGAAAAGAAAAAGCAAGAAAAGAAAAAGAAAAAAAGAAGAGAAAAAGCAAGAAAAGAGAAAAAGCAAAAGAGAAAAGAAAAGAAAAGAAGAAAAGAAAGAAAGAAAACAAAAGAGCGGAAAAAGAAAAAGATGATTGAAGTGAGCAGCGGCCGGGATGATGCATAACGACTCGAGCAAATGTGTTTGTTTTTAAAGTCGTTACATCTTATTCATGCGCTAACAACTAACAAGTGTTGATGTTTGTGAGTCCAGATTTTCTAGGCAACTGGCATACTGGCTACCCACTCATACAACACCAGATCCAAAAAGATGACAAAGGCTGTATCCCAGGAGATCGAGGCAACCATTGTAGACCCTGCTCACGAAGAAGAGATCGTGGATGTGGCGGGGATGAAAGAAGAAATGTACAAGTTAAGACAACAGATGGCTGAAATGTACCAGGCTTGGTCGAGAGGTCAACCACTACCAGCCTATCCTGCTAACCCTGCATATGTCCCTCCAGCCAATCCTAACCCCGAGCCACCAACAATGAACTCGTCCTCCACCTACCCCGACTACCCTCACTACTATGCTTCCACCTCCCAAATGCCACCACCTCCAACCAAGCAAGCACCACCTCCTATACCGCAAGTCGCTCCTGTATATGTGGCACCTCCGCCCGCTGTTATCCACAAATATTCTAGTGAACCGATATTCCATATCCAGGATCCTCACTATTACCCTCCGGAGCCTACTTTCAGACAACACGAGTCCCACGCTCCGATGATAGAAGCAAGTGCCGGGCAGGAAGAGATGGCTCGGAAAGTGAAGAGTCTTGAGAACGCTTTCCGCAATATGCAAGGGCTAGGAGGGCAAGTAAGTGTAGCCTACAAAGACCTGTGTTTGTTCCCCGAGGTGCAGCTTCCTGCAAGATTTAAGTTGCCCAAGTTCGACATGTACAACGGACACGGGGATCCGGTAGCTCATCTAAGAGGATATTGTAGCAAGATGAGAGGCGCGGGAGGTAGAGATGAATTGTTGATGGCGTATTTCAGCCAAAGTTTGAGTGGATCAGCGCTGGAATGGTATACCCGACAGGACCATACAAGATGGTTCGTTTGGGATGATTTAGCACAAGCTTTCGCTAGTCATTTTCAGTACAATCTGGAGATCATACCCGACAGGTTATCACTTACCAAGTTGGAGAAAAAGCCAGGAGAGAGCTTTAGAGAATACGGTTTTAGATGGAGGGAACAGGCCGCTAGAGTGGATCCACCGATGAAAGAAGGAGAGATGGTGGATTGTTTTCAGCAAGCTTTGGATCCAACATACTACGGCCATCTAGTGTCAGCAATTGGAAAGAGTTTCAACGAAGTTGTGAAAATGGGAAGTTTTGTAGAAGAGGGTTTGAAGACAAACAAAATTATGAGTTTCTCGGCTATCAAAGCCACCAATCAAGCTATACAGAGTGGAAGCGGAGGAGTGATGGGAAAGAAGAAGAAAGAAGAAGTAGCAACCATTGAAAGTAGGTCCTGGAGTCGCAACCCACATTTTAACCCTCCAAGACCCTATCGCCAACACCCACCAAGCCCGTCAACCCCATATAATCCACCACCGCCATCCTACCCGCCAAATCCCTACAATGCACCAAGCCCATATAACCCACCACCACCACCATACCCACCGACTGTACCACATTACCATCACCCTCAAACCCAAGCTTATCCACCACCACCACCCCACGTGTGGAGAGCTCAAGCTCCACACAATGTGTACCATACCCAAAACACATACTCAACCCCTAAACCTTACCGAAACCAGAATAGACCCAGGCCGGACGCTGATTGGAGAAACAAAGCAAAAAAGACATTCACTCCTCTCGGAGAGTCATATACCGGTCTTTTCCACAGGTTGAAAGAATTGGGGATGTTGAGACCAATCGCACCAAAAAATCCGAACCCACCCCCGAAAAATCTTGATTCTTCTGTCAGATGTGAATATTGTTCAGGAACATTGGGCCACGATACTGAGAAGTGTTGGCAATTAAAGAATGCCATTCAAGATCTTATCGATGAGAGGAGAATTGAAGTGCAGGCTCCCGAGGCCCCAAACATTACCCAGAATCCATTGTCGAATCACCACGAAACGAATATGATAGAACTGGTGCAGGGTGATGGCAATCAAAAACCATCTCAGGCCGTCATGATGATAAAGTCGAGTGACAAGTTAGAGAAAGAGATTGTGAAAGAGGAAGCAATGGTTGAGAAACCAAAGCCAGTAGTGATGGGAGGTTTAAAGGTAGTAGTTCCAGGTGCAAAGACGATCGTAACTGTGAAAGGAGCAAGTGCAGAGCCAGTAATCATAAAACCAGTAGTGCAAATGCCAGTGGTGAATACAAAGACTGTGCCTTGGAACTATAACAAGGTAACAGTAGTTTACAAGGGAAAAGAGATTTCCGGTGAAATTAACGAAACGCATGGACTTACCCGATCTGGAAGGTGTTTTGCTCCAGAAGAACTGAGAAAGATGAAAACGGTAAAAGAAAGTCAGCTGAAGAAGCCAGTGTCGGAGGAGGAAGCAGAAGAATTTCTTAAGAAAATGAAGTCACAAGAGTACTCAGTGGTTGAGCAGTTAAGAAAGACCCCGGCCCAGATTTCTTTGTTATCTTTGTTGATACATTCAGAAGAGCACCGGAAGGCTCTTATGAAGATTCTAAATGAGGCTCATGTTCCGGAGAAGATTTCAGTGTGTCACTTGGAGAAGATTACCAGCAAAATTTTCGAGTCTAACAGGATCACCTTCTCTGATAGGGAGCTGCCGGTGGAAGGAACTGAACACAATAAAGCATTGTACCTTACAGTAAAGAGTGAAGAGTCAGTCGTGACCAGGGTATTGATTGACAATGGATCGAGCGCGAATATTTGTCCGTTGTCAACTTTAGGGAAGCTGAACATTAGCCCGGATAGAATCCGGAGAAACAGTATCAATGTGAGAGGGTTTGACGGCGGAGGTAAGAACACGTTGGGGGATATTATTTTGGAAGTGACCATCGGTCCCGTTGATTTTACGATGGAGTTCCGGGTGCTCGATATTGTCGTATCATATAACTTGCTGTTAGGTCGACCCTGGATTCATGCGGCCAAAGCGGTACCATCTTCTCTACACCAGATGGTCAAGTTTGAATGGGAGCAGCAAGAGATTGTTGTACACGGAGAGGAAAATGCTTGTAATGTGGTAGCACCTTTTGACGGTATTGATGGGGATCGGGGTCCTTGGGTCTACCAAGTGACGGATGCTGTAGAAGTGAACAAAGTTGCTGAAGGAGAAAAACTATCAACCCCGATGTTGGCACCAACTGCTGTAATGGTGGCCAGAGAAATGTTGAGAAACGGATTTGCACCGGGGAGGGGATTAGGCAAAACACTGCAGGGAGTCACTCAACCAGTTCAGCTTCCGGAGAATAAAGGTACATTCGGCTTAGGGTTCAAACCCACCTTTGCCGATATCCAAAGAGCCTCTAAAGCCAAGAGAAACTGGACCTTGCCCAAACCCATACCCAAATTATCCGACATCTTTATCAGGCCTGGTACAAAATATCAACCATCTGCTGCAGCAAAGTGCATTGAGACCCAACTTGATGAAGAAATGCTTGGTTTTAAGAAAATGTTATGGGAGGTGAATACGATTGAAGCAGGGGAAGGCACGAGCAGAATGGACGTGCAATTTGTGGGGCCCCGAGTCACATTGAACAATTGGGAAGCTACTCCTTTCCTTATCCGGAAGGAGTCTTGGTAGTTAGCTCAAAATTTCATCATTGTTTCCCCGAAAGTTGTTATTTTATAATTTCCCCATTCCCTCATGAAAAAAAATCAATCACCATGTATCCCGAACATCGTTCGTTTCTTTTATTAATGAAATGCAGTTTTTCCTTTTTCTTCACTTTTGCCTTATCTTTCTTTATTTTTCCTTTTGTACAATTTTGCATGTGTTGATTCCAATGCCATGTCATGCGTGAAGGATTCTAGACCCAGTTCCGACAATCACGCTACTATACAAGAAATCGAGGAAGATAGTGAAATAGAATGTGAGGATGAGGAAGCCCTGGAGGAAATAAGTAAGGACATGAAACAATACGAGGAAAAACCCAAACCGAATCTGAGTGATACGGAATCTGTAAATTTGGGGAGCGAAGATGATGTCCGAGAAACAAAGATTAGTGTGCATTTGGAGGCACCCCTCAGGGATGAATTGATAAGGTTGTTACATGAATTTAAGGACATCTTTGCCTGGTCCTATGATGACATGCCCGGGCTTAGCACAGATCTTGTGGTACACAAGTTGCCTATCTACTCGGAATGCCGGCTAGTGAAATAAAAGCTGAGAAAATTCAAAACGGACATTAGCGTGAAGATAAAAGAAGAGGTGAATAAGCAGTTTGAGGCAAAGGTCATAAGAGTTACCAAATACCCCACCTGGTTGGCAAATGTTGTGCGGGTCCCAAAGAAAGATGGCAAAACCAGAGTGTGTGTAGACTATAGAGACCTCAACAAAGCCAGTCCGAAGGATGACTTCCCATTGCCAAACATTCACATATTAATCGATAATTGCGCCAAGCATGAGATCGGTTCGTTTGTGGACTGTTATGCAGGTTATCACCAGATCCTGATGGACGAAGAAGATGCTGAGAAAACTGCCTTCATTACACCTTGGGGAACGTACTGTTATAGGGTAATGCCGTTTGGATTGAAGAATGCCGGGGCAACTTACATGAGGGCAATGACCACGATGTTTCATGATATGATGCATCGAGAAATTGAAGTATATGTGGATGATGTCATCATAAAGTCCAGAAAACAACCTGATCATGTGAAAGATTTGAGGAAGTTTTTCCAAAGACTCGGGAGGTACAATCTAAAACTCAATCCGGCGAAGTGTGCTTTTGGAGTCCCTTCAGGGAAACTACTGGGGTTTATTGTGAGTCGGCGAGGTATTGAACTGGATCCGTCAAAGATCAAGGCTATTCAAAGTCTACCTCCGTCGAAAAACAAGAAGGAGGTCATGAGCTTATTAGGAAGGTTGAATTACATTAGTCGGTTCATTGCTCAATTGACATCAACATGCGAGCCGATCTTCAAGTTGTTGAAGAAAGATGCGGCGGTGAAATGGACCGACGAGTGTCAGGAAGCCTTTGATAAGATCAAAGAATATTTGGCCAATCCTCCGGTGTTAGTTCCTCCAGAACCAGGGCGACCTCTCTGATTTTGTATTTGATGGTGCTAGATAACTCTTTCGGTTGTGTACTGGGTCAACATGATGAGACAGGCAAGAAAGAACAAGCCATCTACTACCTCAGCAAAAAGTTTACATCTTACGAGGTGAAGTATACCCAACTGGAGAGAACTTGTTGTGCATTGATTTGGGTGGCTCAGAAGCTAAAGCATTATTTGTCAGCATACACTACGTACTTGATATCACGGCTGGATCCTTTGAAGTATATATTTCAGAAGCCCATGCCTACGGGAAGACTGGCCAAATGGCAGATTCTGCTCACAGAATTCGACATTGTCTATGTAACTCGTACGGCAATGAAGGCACAAGCTATTGCGGACCACTTAGCCGAGAATCCGGTGGATGATGAATATGAGCCATTGAAGACATACTTCCCGGATGAAGAGGCAATGCTTGTTGAGGAGACGGAGCAAGAGGAGAGATCAGGATGGAAAATGTACTTTGACGGAGCCGTCAATAGTAGGGGCGTTGGTATCGGAGCGGTACTCATTTCAAGTACGGGTCAACACTATCCCGTTACAGCTCAGCTTCGATTTTTCTGTACCAACAATATGGCCGAATATGAGGCGTGCATCTTGGGATTAAGGATGGCGATTGACATGGGTATTCAAGAGATTTTGGTCATGGGTGACTCGGATCTCTTGGTACACCAAATTCAAGGGGAATGGGAGACACGAGATTTGAAATTGATACCATATCGGTATTGTTTGCACGAGTTGTCTCAAAGATTCCGGTCTATAGAATTCAAGCATATCCCGAGAATGCACAATGAGATTGCAGATGCTTTGGCCACATTGTCCTCTATGTTGCATCATCCGGACAAGACATACATAGATCCGCTCCAGATCCAAGTCCGAGATCAGAATGCTTATTACTTCGTTGTGGAAGAAGAGTCGGACGGAGAGCCGTGGTATCATGATATTAGAGAATACTTGAAAGCTGGCAAATACCCGGAGCAAGCCACTGGAGACCAGAAGAGAGCCATCGGGCGTCTAGCCAATGGATTTTTCTTCAGTGGAGGAGTGGTATACAAAAGAACACCAGATCTTGGTTTATTGAGATGTGTGGATGCACGACAAGCAGATGAAATCATGATTGAAGTACATGCTGGAGTATGCGGACCCCACATGAGCGGATATGTTTTAGCAAAGAAGATCTTGAGAGCTGGGTACTACTGGCTCACGATGGAGCGTGATTGTATCAGGTATGTAAAGAAATGCCATCAATGCCATGTACATGGGGATCTGATCCACTCCCCGCCTTATGAGTTGCACACAATGTCAGCACTGTGGCCCTTTGTTGCTTGGGGCATAGATGTCATCGGCCCAATAGATCCAGCCGCTTCTAATGGGCACAGGTTTATCCTGGTTGCAATTGATTATTTCACCAAGTGGGTCGAAGCTAAGACATTCAAGGCGGTGACGAAGAAAGCGGTGGTGGATTTTGTGCACGAGAATATCATATGCCGATTTGGAATCCCCAAGGTGATCATCACAGACAATGGAGCCAATTTAAACAGTCATCTCATGGCAGAAGTTTGTGAAAGGTTTAAGATCACGCACCGCAATTCCACACCTTACAGGCCGAAAGCAAATGGTGCAGTAGAAGCGGCAAATAAAAACATCAAGAAGATTCTCCGGAAAATGGTGGAGGGATCCAGGCAAGTGGCATGAAAAGTTACCCTTTGCTCTCATGGGTTACCGCACGACGGTACGTACTTCTATCGGAACCACGCCTTATACCCTAGTGTATGGAACAGAGGCCGTTATACCCGCAGAAATAGAAATACCGTCATTGCGAATTATAGCCGAATCCGAGATAGATGACGATGAATGGGTAAAGGCCCGGTTAGAACAGTTGAATTTGATTGATGAGAAGAGATTGGCCGCAGTCTGTCATGGACAGTTGTATCAGCGGAGAATGGCCAGAGCATATAATAAGAAGGTACGACCTCGAAAGTTTGAAGTTGGACAAGTGGTATTGAGGCGTATCTTACCACATTGGGCAGAGCCAAAAGGTAAGTTTGCACCGAATTGGCGAGGACCGTTCGTGGTATCACGGGTGTTGTCCAATGGAGCATTATACTTAACTGATGTTGAAGGAAAGTGCGTAGAGACTGCTATCAATTCAGATGCAGTCAAAAGATACTATGTATGATTCCTTTTCAATTGTATGTTTTGTATTTTGTTGTGATTTTGGAATTGAAATGACGAAGGCATTTTGTTCTCTATCCAAACACTTTATCCATAGTTAACCCCTTTGAGCCTTAATGAATGAATTCTTTCATATCCCTCTCTCGGAATTGCTTTAGTATAATAAGATCGAAGTTGCTGGAATGAAAAATGAAATGATGGAAAAATGACAAAAAAATGAAAAAATGAAAAAATGAAAAAATAAAAAAAAAAGAGAAAAAGACAAAAATCGGGAAAAAGTCAAAAAGAAATCCATCTAACTTATGAAGTTGGATGAACTACGTCCGACTTGATCCCGAAAGGGTACGTAGGCAGCCTCTCTGAGGTTCAGTCACAATAAAGGAAAAATCCAAAAATTCCCCACATATTGAAACTGGGGCAGAAGTTATGTTTAATAATTCCGAGAGTTGTAAATATTTTTAACCCTCGTTGAAATTTTGAGCCTTTATATCTTTCTTTCTTAACCCGTCCAAAAGCCACGTTACGGTCCAAAGAAAGACCTTCTGATCAATTTTGAAATGATAACAAATACAACGAAGGAGGAGCAAAGTATCGGACAATACCCGTGGTACAGAAAACCAAATACAAAAAGAAAAAAAATGAAAAAAAAGGGGGAAAATGAAAAAATGAGAGAGTCTCATCGGTGAAAACCGTAACCGGCACCGTGAGGCGATTGTGAGATTGAGAGAAATAAAATGAGAGAGTCTCATCAGTGAAAACCTTAGCCGGCACTGTGAGATGATCGTGAGGTTGAGAGAATAAATGAGAGAGTCTTATTGGTGAAAACCTTTCGAGGCACCGTAGGGCGATCATCAGAAAGGAGAAAAGCAACGAAAAAGAGCATCGGTTTGGGTCAAAGGCAATTCGGAGTCAGAATAATGATTGGAACGAACTGGGTCAGAGTTTAAATACATGGCATGGTCAGCGGAATCAGCCAGCAAATACCCAGATAAGTTCTGTCATCTCTCCAAAATACCCTTACCTTTCTTTCATTTTTTCTGCATTTCATTGTTTACCCTTTTGAGAGCTAACTACCAGCTCCTGATAACGGAAGTTGAAATAACACTGGATCAGAAAGAATGGAAGATTGGGGAAAAGAATAAAGTAGCTTGGCAAACATGGCCAAAGAAAAAGAAAACAAAACAAAAATGGAGAAATGAGAAAATACAAAAAGAGTCTGCAAGGGACAAGAAGTTGAAAGCCATGCAACATGAAAAAGCAAAAACAAAGGAAGCAATAAGAAGTGGGGACGGCGGATGCCAGTTGCCAGCAGTTTATATCTAATAAATTTTGTTTCATGCAGGAACAGATTGTCACTAATCACTTTAAAGTGAATGTGACCAATGTGGGAAATTTAAAATACCAAAAAGAGAAAGTCTGCCGAATAAGTGGAGAAATTCACAGGCAAGAGATAAGTTGGTAAAAGAAAATACCAAAAAAGAGGAGGTAACATATTTTAAAATCCACTCCCCAGTCCTCAGGCTACGGGAATATTTTCTGCATTTGCATTGCACGTTTCAATTCTGTTAGGCACCCACCTTCAAATACGGGAATACTTTTCTGCATCGCATTGCACGTTTCAATTCTGTTAGGCGCCCACCTTCTAATACGGGAATATTTTCTGCATCGCATTGCACGTTTCAATTCTGTTAGGCGCCCACCTTCAAATACGGGAATATTTTTCTGCATCGCATTGCACGTTTAATTTCTGTTAGGCGCCCACCTTCAAATACGGGAATATTTTCTGCATCGCATTGCACGTTTCAATTCCGTTAGGCGCCCACCTTCAAATACGGGAATATTTTCTGCATCGCATTGCACGTTTCAATTCTGTTAGGCGCCCACCTTCAAATACGGGAATATTTTCTGCATTCGCATTGCACGTTTAATTTCAGTTAGGCGCCCACCTTCAAATACGGGAATATTTTCTGCATTCGCATTGCACGTTTCAATTCTGTTAGGCGCCCACCTTCTAATACGGGAATATTTTCTGCATCGCATTGCACGTTTCAATTCCGTTAGGCGCCCACCTTCAAATACGGGAATACTTTTCTGCATTGCATTGCACGTTTCAATTCTGTTAGGCGCCCACCTTCAAATACGGGAATATTTTCTGCATTTGCATTGCACGTTTAAATTCCGTTAGGCGCCCACCTTCAAATACGGGAATATTTTCTGCATTTGCATTGCACGTTTAAATTCTGTTAGGCGCCCACCTTCAAATACGGGAATACTTTTCTGCATCGCATTGCACGTTTCAATTCTGTTAGGCGCCCACCTTCTAATACGGGAATATTTTCTGCATCGCATTGCACGTTTCAATTCTGTTAGGCGCCCACCTTCAAATACGGGAATATTTTCTGCATCCGCATTGCACGTTTAAATTTCTGTTAGGCGCCCACCTTCAAATACGGGAATATTTTTGCATATCATGGTTTACACAGTTAAAAAGCCCACACTGAGGCAGAAAAAGAAAAAAAGGTAGTTTGTTGTTTTGTTTTAAGCAGGTTCATCTCGAGATCAAGAAAATAAAAAAAAAGAGAGTCAACAAGAAAAGAAAAATCAACAAAGAAGAGAGTCAGCATCAAGGAAAATCAACAAAAAAAAGGGAGATTCTGCATCACCGGAAAGGGAAGAAGGGCAAAAGCTAGATTAGGAACAATTGTAATTGTAGGATCATAGCTTAGAATAGCTTCTTCATTTTACATTTTTCCCCGGTGTAATAAGGAGTAAGTCAGCAGGTCTCAACAGTGTCAATGCAACAGTGAGTCTGGAAGTTTTAAACTGCCAGACCTTCCCGAACTACACTGACTCGATTCCTGTTTAGCCCAGGATATGTAGGCAACCTCTAAAACAGGGTGCGGTCAAAAGGTTTTCAAAAAATGCTTTCACGGAATGTGCCGATGTGCAAAAATCTCTCATTACTGCTCACTTGTCTTTGCACTGAAACTCTTCGTGTTCCCGAGCAAAGAGGGGCAGCTGTGAGCACATGATTTTTGCACCAGGCAAATAATTCCAAAATTAAAATAAATATGTTTTTGAGTGCAATTACTTGCTTTGCTTGAAATTAGTTATATTTTTGTGTGTTTGAATAAGTAAGAAATTAGAAAAATAAAAAAAAATAGTAGTAATTAATTTGTTAGTTTAGTTAATTAGAAAATTAGTAAAATAGCTTAAGTAGTAGAAATTAGGAAAAATAGCAGAAAATTACCAAAAAATACTAGGAAATTAGAGTAGGTAGTAAATTAGGATTTATAATTTTTCATAAAAGAAAAGAAAAAAAAAGAATAAAAGAAAATGCATAAAAATCATTAAAACCAGAAAATACAAAAAATAGATATATATATATTGGATATGATAAACTTGGGCCAGTTGCAATCCAAGTCACTGGCCCAATATTTTAGTCCAAAGGTGATTTGGTCCGGAAATGATGGTGAAATAATCTCAGCCGTTCATGTCCTTAAATCCAACGGCTGAGATAATTGTTGGAATTAATTAGTTATTGAATTATGTGAGGATGGATCTAAGCCGTCCGTTTGATTTAATCCAAGGGTCTAAGACTTTGGCCTCATAAGTAATAGGACGGCGTCGTTTTAGTAACGCTCATCCAGAGCCGTTGATCTCTCTTCAACGAGCGGCTCAGATTATCTTAAACGACCAGCCTATAAAAGGCTTTGGTCCGAGAACTTGGGTCATTTTTACAACCCTAGAGACTCAGCCGCCCTAATCTCTCACCCTCTTCATCATCTTCATCTTCACCGGCTATGGCGGCCACCACTCCTACGGTGGTCGCCGGCTCCTCTTACTACTCATATCTTCTTCTCCTTCGTCATCATTCCATAATACACCCAAAACCCCCAGAAAATACCCTGTTCTTCAAAGTCCCGGTCACCGGAATCTTCGCCGGTGACCGCTAAACAATGAGAACCGCTTCCAAACCAATGCCGTTCTATTCCTCTCCATGAGATCTACCCAACCATACCACTGGCTACCCTCGAATAAGTCTGGAACGTTTCGAATATCCCAAAAAGGGTCGTCGGAACCCTAACTCCAGCGACCCCAAGTTCAAACCCCAATCAAGAATCGTTCTTTACCCTCACCCAAACACCCCCTGCAACTCAAATCTCAAAAAGGCTTCGTCTTTAAGCCTTGAAAGAAGAATCAGAAAAGATTGAAAAAAAAAGATCTGGAAAAGAATAAGAAAAAGAAAACAAGAAGAATAAAAGGAGCCCGAGAGTACGAGAGAAACAGAGAAAAGAAAGAGATTAGGAAGCTCGGGGGACAGGCCCCGCGAGCTAAGTACCCTCACCCCTTTTATGCTTTATTTGTTTCTGTTTATTTGCTTGCATGCATGTTTTCTCGCTGTTTCATTATTTATTTTGATCTTGAAATCCTGTGATCCATTCATTGTTACTTGCTTATTGTTCATGTCTCTCTTCTGTGATTTCGTCCTATGTTAGTTTTCTGCTTCGTATGTTTTTGACCTGTTTAGTATTAGGGTTCTATAATCATCTTACTCACATCCTTTGTTATTACTCTGTTCTGACTGTTTTAGGTTTGGTTTAACACTAATGTTGACTTTCATCTTATTCATCTTCATATGCATATGCTCCTGTTTGTTTATTTTCATGTTCTGTTTCTTCCATGTTTAGTCATGTTTAGTCTAATACATGTTTTAGGGTTATGAAGTGTTTGGTTTGTCTCTCGAGTTCAAAATTAGATCTTGATATTCATGTTCTCTCTTCTATTCTGTTAGGGTTTTTATCTTGTTAGTTTTCAATAGCTCTTCTGTCAACTTACATGTTTGGATCCTGATACTATGTTCAATGGTTTGTCTTTCATTGTCACTCAGATTTGTATTAGATTACTTTTTGTTGGCTTGCTTCTCTTTCTGTATCTTCACATGTCTAGTCTTAGTAAAGCTTGGCAATCTTATATCAAGTTATCCTGTGTTTAATCTGGGGTTCACTTCTTTGCTCACATTCTGGTGGTCTTATTTGTGTTCATTTTTAGTGCAAGTCTAGTATTCTTGTCATATCATTTCTCATATGTTTTATTTGATGAATGAGTATGCCAATTTGGGGTCTGTTTCTCTTCATGTTACCCTCATATGATAGACTTAGGTTTCTCTTTTCACTGTTTCTCCATGTTCTTCTTGTCATCATCTTCATCTCATTTGTCATGCACTTGTGCTAGATTTAGGAATGTTATTCTTTGCTTCTTCATGGCTTTCCTATTCTTCATCCCCACTCTTAACATGCATATATCAAGCTAGGGTAGCACTTAAAAATGAATTCTAATTACCCTGCTTAGGTTAGTTGAACCATGTTGATTGTTTCATAAGAATCTATGCTTATATGTGTTTGTGCCCTGAACCTTTGGTGATTCTGAGTTGTTCAAACTTTCATGTGACTTGAACTGGTAGTTATTAGGTCTTAATTAACATGAATTCATACTTTGCCTCATAAAATTAGATAATGTGAATTAATCAACTGAAATTCAACCATATCAATTGCCTTCCCTGAGTTTTGGTTGATTATTACATTTTGTTTGATCTTATGTGTCCTAATATGCAATCCATGTTGAAACTGATTTAGTTTTACTGGTTCTGGTTGAGTGTAAGTGTTTGATTAACACTGTTTGAACCCTAGGTGAATTGGTTATAGCTGTTAGCACTAGGTTCTATGAAAATGGCTAGTTTTTAAATAGGTTAGAACTGAAAATGCATAATTAGGTTATAAGTTTAATAATTGGCCTAAGATTGGTTAACCTTGCAAAAGGTTGACCAATTCTATAAGCCCTAACACACAGTTCATTGTTAAACAGTGGCTGGTTGTGCAAAGGGGCTATGTCTGCAAATGCAGACTAGCCCAGGCTCTATATTGAGCCCCGAACAGCAAAGTGGCCAAACCTGTAAAGGTTTTGGGCCTAGCTGTTCAGTATATGGCTTTAATAGCCCAAGCTAAGTCTCAACTTGAGACTGGCTAACTTTTAAATAGTTTAAACATAATAACAAAGCAGGCTATGCCTGCAATTAGCTTTAATTAAGAATAAATTTGGTCTTAATTGACTGGAATTAGTTTAAAAGTGGCTAAAATTGAAATAGTTCTTAAAATAAATCTGGCCAGCCCTTAAATACTAATGCCAGGGCTGGCTATTAGTTAAATAGGTTCAAAACTAGCTAAAATCTGCCCTAGGCAAGCTGGTAAATCAGCAGTGCCCTTAGGGGCACAATTGGGAATTAAAAAGGTAAAATAGTAACTAGTAAGAACTTAGGAGGGTAATAGGGACATTCATGCTCCTGATTTCTGCAATTTTGCAGAGATTTAGGGGTATAATGGTCTCCTAAAAATGGGAAATCTATAAAAATCTCAAACCCCTAAGGTCATACTAGTAAAAGGCCATAAAAGAGAATCTTTAGAACCTTCCAGCACATGCTGGAAGGGTTTCTGGTAACTGAAATATGGACTAAAGTGTAGAATGGATAATTTTAGGAGGGGGGAAGTGGGATTAATCCCATACTTCCTCCCCAAGTATTCGGCCCTAAAGGTTAGCTATAAATATCTCTTAAAAGGGGCTGAAAAGGGGGTTCCATTGGAGAATAATCTGAAAACATTTGGGGTTCCAATCTGAGTGAGATAAGAAATACATTTGGGTTCTGGAATTTTGAGTAATCTGAAAATACAACAAGGCTGTTTTTATACATAATTTTGAGAGACAGAATTAGCAATACAAACAATAGGTTTTTCTGGGCTTTGTTCGATTATCAACTTGGGTTTTCTCTGATATTGCTGTGCTGTGTTGCTGTGTGCTGTGCCTTCTTCTCACTGTTGCATTGGTCGCTTGAGTCCTTGTTGTTATTTGCTTCTTGCTTATCTCCCTAGACTCATTGGTCTTGTTCTCCCTTGATCCAGGTATACTCTTGTCCAGAAAATCAAGCTGTAAAGATTGGTTCAAGTGAAATGAAGATTTGAAATATTTTGTCATTTGCTTGTAATTCTATTTCTAGTTTATAGCATACTGCAGTAGATAGCAAGAACAAAAACAAAAGAGATGTAATAATCTAGTAGTAGTGATAGTATAGTAGTAGTAGCGATGGATGTCTCACCTAGTTAATTAGGCAAAACCTCTAAAACAAAGTCAAATGGCTATCACATGAGTAGATGATCACATAGTTAATTTATGTCATTGATCAATCAGATTCAAAAATTAGTTAAGAAGAAGAAACCATCGTACAAGGTAAACAATCAGAGTGCGAGTGGCTTGATAACATTGAATAAGTCCGGTTTGTGCTAATATCAATATTTAATCACATACTTGAAGTAATATATGAGAATAAGTTCAAAAGTAATATCTGAGTTAAGTCCTATTAGAGTTAATAGTTGTGTATGCATATCCATAAGTTTAATTCATATGATTAATCAGTAGCAAAATAGTATAGCTATGAATAACCCATACCTTTTCGTGTATATATGGAGTTAAAAAGCTCACTGATCCCAGCTAATAATCAATCCATTGGTTAGTATAGGTTCTTTGTTAAAAATCAAAAATAGAAATAGTATTGTAATTCTCTGTTAGTAGGTAGTTTTATTTCCCAATTTGTATTACAACTTTTCTCTTCAATTGATCAATAAATGGAATTTGATTCTTTCTTTGAGTTCAAATGTGTGTATTCTTTTACTTTCTCTGTTATTGTTGGCTTTGGGCTTAACTCACAATATAGGCCTGAACCATGGTGTTACTTTACTAGTTACCCAAACCTGAAGACTGCCTGGGCCTTAAAGGCCTGGACCAATGCTGATCCATGCTAAGCGAAACGAAAAGAAGACCAGGCCCAATAAGTAATAAGAATTCGACGGGCCTGGATTATTATAGTGTTAGTAATACGATTAAGGAAAGAACAAGTGTAGAAAATATAGTTAAATACAAGTATTGAATCCTTTAATGAAAATTGGGACGAGCCTCGCCCGAATAACACCGGGGCCCCCATTTAGTAATGATATAAACACAAATAGACCCGGGAAAGCTAATAGCCAATTCCATAGCTTCTCCCAAAAGATTTAAAAGCCGATAGACGTTACTTTAGGGCACGATTTTAATATACCTTCCTATGAACGAGTGTGCACTTGGTGCGACTCAAATCCAAATCTCGGCAAAGCCGAAATACTCCAAAAGTCATAGGCGTACTGGTTGCGGTATGACTCGAGGCGTGTTTCCGCGATGTCGCAAATTCCTAAAAATAATATTTAACGCAAAAGCACATTATGTTGTTAAAATCTATAACTGAGTCAAACAAAAGTCAAAAACGACAGTGAAGCGACCGTGCTAAAACCACGGAATCCGGGAGTGCCTAACACCTTCTCCCGGGTTAACAGAGTTCCTTATCCGGACCTCCGCTTCGCAGACATTTTAAAGAGTCAAAATTCCTCGGATTCGGGATCAACCGGTGACTTGGGACACCATTGTCATTCCCAAGTGGCGACTTCTGATTAATCTCTAATGAAATCCCGAACCGATTGTCCTTAAATTGGAAAAACTCCTTCCCTTACGTTATTTTATCCGTCTCGGGTAATTGAGCGTCGGGGTATACCCTACAAGTGTATTTTATACATCTTACGCATGTTGGGGTAGTAAAAAGGGAGGTGTGACACCCGTGCAGGCGGAGCTGAGGACAGAGCGGCGGAGGCCGGTGACGATGGAATCGGGGCGGGCAGTGTTGCCGGCAACCCCCAGTTGATTGATGATTAGATGAACCCCCTTCTCTTTTTTTTTTGTTTCCGTATATTGCCATTTTTTATTCGTTTGATTGTTTGTTGTTAGTGTTGGACGGTTGTTGCTTCAAGACGGACACGAATTGCTCATATCCGTCTATTTTAAATTGGTATGGGGGAGGGTTCCTCCCCCTTTGTTTTTTTACCTTTCCGCTCATTCTTCGTTTGATATACCGGCGCGATCACCGGTTGTCGTGGGTCAAGGGCTTTCGTCCTGAGTTTTACTTCGGCCGTCGTTGATTCTTCACTGGTGAAGGCTCGCAGCCTGAGTTCCAGTTCAGCCGTAATCGAACTTTTGGTCGATTTTTGGCGTCGAGGGCTCGTAGCCCGAACTTTACTTCAACTATTGTTGAATTTGTTTTGGCGAAAGCTCATGGCCTGAGTCCCAGTTCAATCGTAATTGAACTTTGATTGATTTTGGCGTCGAGGGCTCGTAGCCCGAACTTTAACTTCAACTATTGTTGAATTTGTTTTGGCGAAGGCTCATGGACTGAGTCCCAGTTCAATCGTAATTGAACTTTGATTGATTTTGGCGTCAAGGGCTCGTAGCCCGAACTTTACTTCAACTATTGTTGAATTTATTTTGGCGAAGGCTCATGGCCTGAGTCCCAGTTCAATCGTAATTGAACTTTGATTGATTTTGGCGTCGAGGGCTCGTAGCCCGAACTTTACTTCAACTATTGTTGAATTTGTTTAGGCGAAGGCTCATGGCCTGAGTCCCAGTTCAATCGTAATTGAACTTTGATTGATTTTGGCGTCGATGGCTTGTAGCCCGAACTTTACTTCAACTATTGTTGAATTTATTTTGGCGAAGGCTCATGGCCTGAGACCCAGTTCTATCGTAATTGAACTTTGATTGATTTTGGCGTCGAGGGCTCGTAACCCGATCTTTACTTCAACTATTGTTGAATTTGTTTTGGCGAAGGCTCATGGCCTGAGTCCCAGTTCAATCGTAATTGAACTTTGATTGATTTTGGCATTGAGGGCTCGTAGCCCGAACTTTAACTTCAACTGTTGTTGAATTTATTTTGGCGAAGGCTCATGGCTTGAGTCCCAGTTCAATCGTAATTGAACTTTGATTTATTTTGGCGTTGAAGGCTCGTAGCCCGAACTTTAACTTCAACTGTTGTTGAATTTATTTTGGCGAAGGCTCATGGCCTGAGTCCCAGTTCAATCATAATTGAACTTTGATTGATTTTTTGGCGTCGAGGGCTCGTAGCTCGAACTTTACTTCAACTATTGTTGAATTTACTTTGGCGAAGGCTCATGGCCTGAGTCCAAGTCAACCGTAATTGAACTTTGATTGATTTTGGCATCGAGGGCTCGTAGCCCGAAATTTACTTCAACTATTGTTGAATTTGTTTTGGCGAAGGCTCATGGCCTGAGTCCCAGTTCAATCGTATTTGAACTTTGATTGATTTTGGCGTCGAGGGCTCGTAGCCTGAACTTTACTTCAACTATTGTTGAATTTATTTTGGCGAAGGCTCATGGCCTGAGTCCCAGTTCAACCGTAATTGAACTTTGATTGATTTTTTAGCGTCGAGGGCTCGTAGTCCGAACTTTACTTCAACTATTGTTGAATTTACTTTGGCGAAGGCTCATGGCCTGAGTCCCAGTTCAATCGTAATTGAACTTTGATTGATTTTGGCGTCGAGGGCTAGTAGCCCGAACTTTACTTCAACTATTGTTGAATTTATTTTGGCGAAGGCTCATGGCCTGAGTCCCAGTTCAATCGTAATTGAACTTTGATTGATTTTGGCGTCGAGGGCTCGTAGCCCGAACTTTACTTCAACTATTGTTGAATTTGTTTTGGCGAAGGCTCATGGCCTGAGTCCCAGTTCAATCGTAATTGAACTTTGATTGATTTTGGCGTCGTGGGCTCGTAGCCCGAACTTTACTTCAACTATTGTTGAATTTGTTTTGGCGAATGCTCATGGCCAGAGTCCCAGTTCAATCGTAATTGAACTTTGATTAATTTTGGCGTTGAGGGCTCGTAGCCCGAACTTTATTTCAACTATTGTTGAATTTGTTTTGGCGAAGGCTCATGGCCTGAGTCCCAGTTCAATCGTAATTGAACTTTGATTGATTTTGGCGTCGAGGGCTCGTAGCCCGGACTTTACTTCAACTATTCTTGAATTTATTTTGGGCGAAGGTTCATGGCCTGAGTATATACGAGATGAATCAGGCTCGCTTCTGATTGGGTTTCTAGCCATTTGTTCGTTGTTTCCCCTTTGTTTCCGACTTCGAGAAAAGCTACGCGATCTTGCTATGAAATCCCCACAGGCGACGCCAAATTGTTTTTCCAATTATGTTTATGGACATTCATTGACCCGAAACAATTGTAAAAATTAGAGGGCCAATCATAGCAGGTCGTAACATATACGAAATTCAACAATAGGAAAAGATAATGGAGACATGTGTAGAGATAACAGGGGATGTTTAGTGATCTTTATTCATGATGATGGGTTGATCTGCCTCTCCATGAAGAGTCTCAAATCTTTACAATCATGTTTTCATGGATCTACTGTTACCCTGTATTGTTGATGGTGATTCTCACTCTGCATTGTACTCTATGTTTCTTAGAGCCCCCGTGGGGAGAGAGTGGAACCCCTTTTTTGGTTATTGCCTTGGTATTTATAAGTCTTATCTGAGATAGTCGACTTTTCTTGGGGATCGAGCCCGTATCGTGGAATTGTTGTGGGCGTACCCATGGGGGTGTCGTCTCCGCGAAAAGAGCTTTAGGCGGCTATGGGTGGCCGCTTGTGGTCGAGGGCGGCCTTATCGCTTATGGCGTCTACGCCAGATGGGGGCGACCTCGATATTTTGCTGCCTTTATTTGGGCCAAGGGAGGTGATCGACATGTTATTTGTAGGTTGATGTTTAAGAGGTCGAGTTATAGCTTATACATCACCGTTTTGAACATTCAAAATGGGGTCAGCCTGCGATTTCTTAAACTTGTAAATTCACATAATGTAATTACTGTGTAAAATTGGGGTTGGCCGGCTGCTGCTTTGATGACACCTGGCCAATCATGTCAATTCTTAGTCTTCATTGTCAACGTTAGGACATACACTTCGATCTTGAAGTCTTGATTCATACTACTCATGTAGTTTAGCTTTATTTGGTGGAATTTGACTTTCTGCTGCTAGATAAGAGCTTTTGCCTAATTTAATTTGGCACTTGATAACATCTGGTTGTCATTTTCTGATACCCAAGGTAGAGATTTCAACAAACGTTGAGTTCAAGAAACACTTACAGATTTACTTCTGTCTTTGACTTTGATAATGATCTCTACTATACCATTAGGCTACTTAGCCGATGGATACAAATTCATCTAAAATACGGAATACAAGACACAAGTTGTTATGCAATACCGTTAAAGTAACCAACCAGAGTGAATATTGTTGCTGCTTCTCATTAAAAGAGGAATCACCGGCCATCTTACGCAAGAAAACGTAGCTTGGACCACTTAGCTTAAAAGATATGAGCTGAGGGGGGGACCGAGTATTATGCCATCCCCTTAAGAACACATATAACCAATGGGCTTACTACTGAAGGTGCTGTGCATTAAACCACAGATTAGACATTGAAGTGAACCGAGCTGTATATATGGGTCTATCCAAATTAATCGGAATACTAAATGGTTAAAAACATAGATGTTTGTTGTTTTTCGCTTTAATCTCTGCAAAAAGTGATATCTGATTGTGTCACAAGCACAGCTTTTGTTCATATAGGTGGAAAGAACCAATGCATAGTTGAGAAGTCTGAAGCTCTCTTTCTTTATCAACTCATGTAAAGCCTGTAGGTTCGCCCACCGTCTTCATTCATACTCTTGTCAACTTTAAACCTTCTCCAGCCACCTCATCATTAATTAGTGGTCATCTTCCTAGGGAAGAAATTAAGTCCTCTTTCAGCATATTTAATAGAAGTACTAATCTACTTGGCCGCGAAATGTGTGCCAAGCATATTTCTCACTCCTAGAGACTGCTCTTAATTCCATTGTTTGATACACTTCCAAAATGAACTTAATCCTCGCTTGGACCATTTGAATCTCCTAATCAAATATTTTTAACTAATTAATTAAGGTTTTACTTTAATATATATAGAAGATAGTGTAGAAGAAGTCACTTAGATATATCCAATGACAGTGTAAAAGGGTAATTACGCAGTTATGTCACTTGCATGGTAATTTAAAGTATCTTTATTTAACAGCATTAGTATGTAACCTACAATACACGGTCAATAATATGTTACAGGAACTTATATTACACTGAGGTTATTGTTTACCCGTAAAACAATTCAGTTGAATTTATACATGGTTTATAAATAAGTGAATTAATTTAATTCTAAAATAATAGATGAGTTAGACAAAAATGTAATACTTAGCCTTGAAACAGAGATAAAATAGCAGAAATAGTAATTCGGGAGAAGGATTTTTGGGGACAATAGCAACAATATTAATAAACAAGAAGATAAAAATTATATTGAGCTTTGAATAGAATATACCGTGCCCTTGCCAGAACATTTGTGCCCTTTATAATGATAAAAGAACTCACAATTTATAGGTGCACCTAGGGAACAAGGCCCTAGGATCTAGTGTCAATTATGAGTGTCATTGAAGAATCAAGAATGTATAATGATAGGTCGTGAATGTTGTATTCCTTGTAATGTGCCGTGTACTTAATGCTATAGAATATTCTTCATTAAATGCTACCCGGTGGAAGTCATTTACTTCATCTTTAAGAGTATCATTCTATCATGTAACAGACATAATCGTTTCCCTCAGATTCAACTATCTTCTGTCTTTGACTCCACGCGTCACTTCCTCATGCGATCATTTAATATAAATATATTTTTTCCTATAAATATAGTCCCCCAACTTTTCGATGGCATACTTTGTGCCACTGGGAAGTTGGTAAAAAACACCCTCTTTGACGAAAAATTGACTAATCCCCTTTGAAAAGTTTTCGACAGTTAATTTGACATACGTCTGTCCGCATTTAATACCCCTACCACGCTTCATCCCACGATTCAACATCGTTGTTGCCGGTTATCGAGATAATTATGGAAACAATTTTAGCCACCTAATTCTTTACTTATACGCATCAAACTTCTCCATTTATGCTTCATAATTCTTCAAACCTTCTCAAACTCACTTCATTCAACCCGTACTTTGTCTTCAACCTCTCTTTAACCTTCTTCTTAAGCGAAAAAAAACTTTTCCTTATTTTCTGATAAAAAATGGCCTCATATTCTTAAAACCCTAGTTCCTCCAAAAATAAAGGTAAAGTTGATGAGGACTTTTTACAGTGAGCACCATTATCCCCAAAACTGTTATGATCACCACTAAATACTTCGAATAGAATTTTCTTCTGCTAATCTTCGTACATGGGTTATTAGTGTATACCCTCAACCCATCCGTCCTTGCAATATTTCTGATGTGAAGGAAGACTCTCATTGCCAAGATTTAGACATTATCGCTCTGGACCTGGCGAAGCAGATAATTACCGAAGAAGGATTTTATGTACTTCTATATGTATCCCCTTCCTTTGGGGCATTTTCTTCGAGTGGTGAGCTTGACTCCGTCATCATGGAGTTATGGTCGCGCCCTCTTTTCCCTCCGTGGAAATCGGGTTTATGATATTTTTGGTATGAGATAATTCAATCCTTTTAGGAACTGGGTTTTGCATTTTAAGAGTCGCCACTTAATGAGTTAAGGTGCCTTAGGACACCAAGAGATATTCAACTCTAAGTTTGTGGTGATAACCAGAGATTGGGTAAGAGCTTGAATTATCCGGAAGGTAAGGTGTTAAGCACCCCTCAGGATCCACTAGTGTGGTTCCCGGCCAGACAGTCATTGCTAATTTAGCAATAGACAAGTATGGGCTGAAACATTAGGGGATTTAAACACATGAAAAGAAAGAACAATTGAAAGAAGAGTAAAAAAAGGAGTTTGTAAATAAAGGGAGATGGGTCCTAGGTTTATTTATAATATGGATCACATCAATGCAATACCCGGTAATCACTCCTCAAGATAGGGGCTATAGGTGATATTAGTGCACCGGTCATCACATCTATATGTACCCTTTCCTACCCCGTTTAAGGTACTAAAGCGCGGATTGGTCTCGATTACTATTGCATGCTATTACCCGTCTTATTCCTATCAGTCCAGTGGTACTTAGGACTTCTATTACTAAAGGTAAAGGATATTAGGATGATTGGTTTCAAAGGATAAAAATCTAAGGTGACATACAAAAACACGTACAGCATGTTGGGGAAGCATATAAATAGATACAGTCTCAAATACACCTCTTTGAACAAAAACACATAAATAGCATGAGTTAAACATACATTTAAGGTATGATGAAAATACTAAAGACGAGGGGAGTTTGATTCAGAGCCAAATTCATCAGATACCTCAAATAAAATGCCCAAATCAAGCCTACCTGCTGGTTGGGAGCAGTTACTAATTCACAAAGGCGAATTCAATTTTATTGTTATTACTCTAAGGCTTGCCTAAGTGTTTAAACAGGGTTCTATAGGCATGATATCTACTTAATTCAGAATGCAGTTAGACAATAATTCCTCAAAATTGATTTGTTTGGAATTCTATAGGCATGCTTGCTAAACCTCATTAAGTGAGGGAATTAGATTTGTTTAGAATTGATTCAGAATAGACAGATTTCAAAATAGACCAATTTTGGATTCTGCAAGTGATGGTATCTACAATTGCCGATTTAAACCCTATGAACATGATATGTAACAATGAGTGTGAATGAAACAAATTAGATTAATTTAAGAACCCCCCAATAGGCATGGTTTCTATATGTTACTGATTTCAGCATTACGAACATGCCGCTTATTTTTAGCCAATATAAACCTAAAACATGATATATAAGTGACATGCAGAATTTAAATACGTCCTATAGTCAGGTTATCTAGGTGTGATATTGAACATGAAGAAATTAAGACAAACCTTATAGCCATGGTGTCTAAGATATAATATTGAACGTAAAGAATTTAAAACAGTCATATAGGCATGCTTTCTACCCTTGAGCATAAATGATCACCCAACTCTTTTTACTAACCAACCCCAAATGTTTATTACAACTTATTACAGACCAAAAATACCGAATTACAAAAGAAAGAATGAAAGAAAAAGCTACAACCATAGGAGAGCCTGATTTGACTTCCTATTTGAGATATGCAAGGAACCGCATCATTGCCAATGCAATTGATTTCAAAGTCTTTCTTAGACCTGGGTGTGTCAGAGTTCCCTAAAAGCCTCAATAGGACCCCGGGCAATGCTCTTACCCAAGTTACACATCTAGAATAGAGATGAGTGCTGTATGGAAATACCAGCCCTCATGTGTCCAAGTTCAATAGGAGCTCGTGGGTCCCAAGGAAATGCTCACATGAGAGAGGCAGGACTTAAGTCTAAAAAGAGAGTGAAAGTGTAGAAATAGAGTTGTAAGAGCTGAGGGAATAAAGGGGAGGGAAAGAGTGATGGGAGACAGCCATTAACATTTCAGGGAGTTAATAACTACACACAAATGGGGCAGGGGATTGGGAATCCATTGCAAGAAGCTTATACACTTGGGCATGGGTTAACTTTGGGCATGCACAACAATAGGAAGTGCTAACATGCCCGTAAACCAATCGGAACACACAACATATAAAGGAAACATGGAAGTTATGATCCTAGGGGGATCAAGTTTGGGCCATACACAACAATTTTTAATGTTGTCATGCCCCAAACCAACCACAAGTATTAAACACATTGGGTTAAGGATTTAGGATTCACAGGTCATAATACATTTATCCAGGACAGGAGAAGGAAAATTACAGCATGCTAAATAATGGTACTGGGTTAAATACAATCAGTAGGCAGACAAGAATGCAAGAAACAGTAAATAAATATATTGTTGTTGGCGCAAAAAAACTTAATTAGAACATACCGGTAAGAAATTCAAATGTAAAAAATAAGAAAGTTCCTCCACAGCCTAACCTTGGCTTTCGGCCGGCTATGTAAGGCATCAAAATAGTTGTAGCAGAGAAGAGAAACAGTTTTAGTATAGTGTGTGTCTGAACTCAAGTGTTATGCCTTGTGTTTGTGTGTTTGAAAGAAAAGAAGTACAAGGTAGTAATAGAGAGGTAACAAGCCACAAACTTGGAAACAATCATAATTTGCAATCAATTATACAAGTGATTCCCTTTAATTAGGGGAGCACTTGTTTAACGGGCATTAACAGGTTTAAAACAAGGAAATAAATCAATTTGTCAGCAAGCTGACAGTTGCCATAAAAGAAGTAGAAGAACATTTAGCTAGCAATCGAGTCTAGGTATAGAGATACTCTAATTTTGGAAAGGATTCAGTATGGTAAAATAGGAAACGAAATCAGTTAAATTTAACGGGCAAGTGAAATAAGAATTTCACAAAGGAAAAGTTTGAAATTAGTCATAAATTTAAAAATCAGTCAATGAAGAAGACTCAACATAGAAATAAGGTGCATAAATACTATAAATGGGGGGCCAAACCTGTTGGCAAAAGCAAAATAGCATGCAATAGTAGCACAAACAGAAAATTCAATAGATAGCAACACTCGAAGCATAATAGTAAGTTGAATCAGTAGTGGGGAAACATAGAACATCGAAAGAATGCGAAGATCTCACAATAGTAGGTGAGGAAAATTCCTTTTGAAAAATTAGGGTTTAGAACATAATCAAATTTTAGGGATGATAGAAAACCAGAATTAGAAGAATTACACAAAGGAGCAAGAGGTTTCGAAATAAAGAACTTCAAATCGAGCCATGCTCTTAAACTAATAGTCCTAGACTCAAAGGCATAGGTTTTCAGCAATAGAAGAATTTTAAAGATGGATAAACAAACAAATCACATAAGAATCAAGCAAATGAACATTCTTCTAATAAACTGTCAAAAGATATTAGGGCTTCAACATGCAAACTCAAGCAGAAAGATAACACGAGCAAACATAGCAACATATGTCAAAATTAGAGAAACGTTTTGAAACAACTTAAAATGAAAACCCTAATAAAAAAAAGAAAGAGTTTTGAAAGCACAGTTTTAAAGAGAATTTGAGGAAAACGGTTAAAAGATCAGAGCAAACATAGATCTGAAATAAATCTAAAAGAAATAAGAAGAACCTTAGAGGTTATGGTTTAATAAGAACCCCAAATGATGATAAAGGCTTTGAAAAACCTCGATCTAAGCAAGAGAGTCAAAAGTCTGACTCGAATACCCACGGCTGACTAGAGAAAGTTCAGTGACGACCAGAGAATAGTCATCGAGCAAAGATGGGACAAAGCCTCTTCATGATTTGGTCATGAGACCATAGAATCGAACACGTACAAACCATGAGAGGTTGATACAGGTCTCCGATGACTTTGGAAGCCATATATTTGGGAGATATTAAGGTTGTAGTTTGATGGCGGCAGCTAGGGTATGAGAGGATTTGAGAGAGGATTGAGAGAGAAGGGGGATTGATAGGTGGCCATAGGTATGAAAACCATTAGGTTTAGGTGTTAGTTCGGGTTAAAAAGGAGGAGAGTAATGGGAGCCATTGATCTAAACGATCAACAGCTGGGATTAGACAGGAGTCCGGGTGGGTCATTTAAGTGGGTAAAGGGTTGGATTTGAAGGGCACTGGGTCGGGGTAAAATTGGGTTTAAATTGGGGGTCCAATTCAGGCTGTAATTGAAAATGCAATTGGGGCTTGATTTTAAATAGCCACTTTTCCCTTATTTATTTTATAAAAAATAGCAAATAAATTTCTGAAAATAAATTAAAAGTAAAAATAAATAAATTATAATTTATAATTATCAATTTAATAACACTGGATTTAATTTTTATTAATATATACGCAGTAAAATCTTAGAAGGGGTTGATATTGCAATAAATGCAATTTAGCTTAAAATACTAAACAATTTTTTACAAAAATGCAAAAACTACTTAACTATATTTTGGCATAAATATGATACTCCAATAAATGGATCATCAAAAGTAACAATTTTGGAGATTATTACTGAATTTTTATGGATAAAATAGGAAAATAAATTGATTTAAAAATCTATAATAATTAAGAAAACTAATAAAATCTTTGGACATACTTATATATGCATGCATATGATATTTTGAAAGCATTTTTTATATTAAAAATACATAGGGACAAATTGGATATCAACAGCTGCTCCTCTTTACTCTGAATGATGAAAGAGCTATTGGGTAAAGATATGATGGCCACTTTTAACCGAGCGAGATGGTTCGAAGAAGTTTAGGTCGTGCCCTTGCTTCTGAAGCCTACATATCCCTGGTTTTACAGGAATCAGGCCCGATGTAGTTCAGAACTCATCGGCGGAGTATGCCGATAGAGACTTCCCAAGAACGGATGCAATATTCAGGTTGGGATGAATGGTTAAAGTCTATAGGGCTACGGGAACTGGAGCGGGATCACTCCTGCCGAGATGGTCGTTGCTCACCAATTTACCTGCAAATAAGCAATACAAGCATATATTATGCGTAAATTTAAATACGATACAAATTCTCGTCAGACTATGAATGTTTTCTCTGGACGGTTAGCATGACATCCTTAAGGAGAGATGAACATGACCAATATGTGATAGGCAATTCAATATCTAATAGCAAATCTCACTCATATATCTCAACAAAAACTCAAACAAGGTCATTAACATGTGAATAACTTCGTAGTCACACAATCCTGTATAGTATAAAAGAATAACAACATGAAATAAGTAACGACAGAGATAAAACTAATCTACCCATATGTTTTAATCCATGACAAACACATATACACTCGTCATCATGCATATATGCCACCCCAACAAATTTTGCACATAGCAAGTAATTATAACCTAATTTCTTCAACTCAGGGTTAACCACGATGGTTACCTCATTTGGGAATAAGATCAATAATTCAATACTGCTTTTCCTTTAAGACAAGTCTCCAAATAACCTGAATTTAGTCAAATAATACTCAAAATAAGTTAACAAAGCTTAAGGAACCCTCCTAATACTAAAAATGATTGATCATTATCATATTTGAAAAATTCAACAAAAAGTCAATCCGGACCCACTTGGTCAATATTCGAAATCAAGATTAAATTTTAATTACATATTCTTCCTCGAATCCAAAAATGTAATTTTTTCGAGAACCGACCTCAAATGGAGGTCTAAATCTCCAAATTTAACCATCTTAAGTTACAACCGAAAATCCTATTTTCTATTATTGGAAATCCTAGATTTAGGATTTAAAATCTATTGGAATTTATGAAAATTGGGAAGAAAGTTCTCTCATAAATTGCTCTTTACGTAGTCTTAATCTCAAAATGAAATAAAATGAACGAATTTCGAAACTTCTACCATCTACCCAACTTTAGATATTACAATTGCGAACTGTTGCTAGCAAATGTGACAACTTGGTTCGCATTTGCGAGCAAGCGTCAAGGTAGAAATTATTATTGCGAGTAATCCTACAAAATGAGCTCTTCGCAATGCATGCAAGTGTTTGCAAACGCGACAAGCCTGAGCTCCTTACCCTCCTCCCCCCAAAACCCGAGTAAATGTGAGGATACAGTCGCAATTGTGACTCATATTTGCAATCATGTTGTCGCAATAACAACACCACCAATAACAAGACTTATCAAAGCAACACAAAACCAGTTTGAAACTCAATCGAGCCCCTCGGGACCCATCCTATCATTCTAACAAGTATATAATCCTAACATGTACTCACTTGTTAGGTCGAAACATTAAAATAACATCAAAATCAAGAACTAGCCATCTAATCAAAGATTTAAAAGTTCATAAATTCAAATTTTTTAATTTTCAACTACGTAACGTTCTTGGGTCACCCGGGAGCCAAACCAAACATATATACAAGTCTAAAATTATCATGCGAGCCTACTGAAATTATCATAATATCGATTTGAGGTTGTTTACCAAGGATGTAGACCATGATCAACTGCAACAATTAAAGTTCAGGAATTAGATTTTCTATTCCAAAATGTGAGGCTCATTTTGAAGAAAATGAAAAGAAGAAAAATGGGATAGGAGGTGCCTAACTTTGTTGAAAAAATATTATATGACTAAATGCATCTTCTTTGTAGTAGTTGGATGCAAACTCTTACTATAAATAGAGGCATCCATTCTTCATTTCTAACACACCAAAATAAAGAGAGAAGCAACATGTAGTTAGTGAGAGTAATCTACAGATTATTGTCTGTGAGATAATTAGAGAGTGGTAGTAATATTATAGTGAAGTGTGTTGAATAAAGAGTATTATTTCTTTCAATGTTGTAGTAGTCTCTTGATCCTACTAGATTGTATTGTTATAGTGATAATATTGCTCTACTCGGGTATTGTATTTTACCCCGCTAAAATATTTGGTGTCATTATTACTCTATTGTGTCATTATTATTTGTTGTGGATATTATTTCTGGGCGGGATTATTTATTATATCCCAATAACGTGGTATCAGAGTCATGGCAAATAATGTTCCGCTATCTTTTCAGTATCCCCGTCTCATAAAAGATAATTATGAGAAATGGTGTCTACGTATGAAAGTCATTCTTGGCTCTCAGGATGTATGGAAAATCGTAAGTAGAGGGTATACAAGATCCAATAATGAGGAAGCTCTGCCTCAAAATGAAAAAAAGGTCTTGACAAAGACAAAGAAGAAGAATCAACAAGCTCTCACGCTCATCCACCAATGTTTGGATGATGCGATGTTTGAGAAGGTGGCAGATGCTACTACTCAAAGGAAACTTGGGGGATTTTATAAAATTCTCTTCAAGGAGTTGACAAAGTGAAAAAGGTAAAACTTCAAACTCTAAGGGCTGATTTTGAAGTTTTGAAAATAAAATAATCTGAATGCATCTCGGATTATTTTTCAAAAGTGAAAGCTATTGTAAATCAACTAAGAAGATACAGGGAGGACATAAAAGATGTCCGTGTGGTAGAAAATATCCTTCAAACTTTTACACCTAAATTTAATTTCGTGGTGTGTGTTATTGAGGGGTCTAAAGATTTAAACTCTATGATGGTGGAGCAATTGGAAAGCTCTTTACAGGCCCATGAAGAAAAGATCAAAAGGAGACAAGAAGTGCCATTGGAGCAACTTATTCTCAGGCATCCTTCAAGAATTATGGAGGTGAAACAAGCTATCAAGGAAATGGACGAGATCGAGGCCGAGGAGGTCATGGAAAAGAAAGACGTAATGGTAACAACTTCAACAATGAAGTTAAAATCCACCAAACATTCAGAGGTCGTGGTCGTGGACAAAGAGGAGGAAGAGGACGTTGATACTACCAAGAAAATAATGGACAAATGTATGACAAATAAAAAATTGAGTGTTATAATTTTCATAAATTTGGTCATTACTCTTGGGAATTTTGTAGCAATGTTGAAGAGAAAGCTAACCTTGTTGATGACAAGAAAGAAGAAAATGAGTCAACGTTCTTGATGGCTCTCAAGGAAGAAGACAGAGATGATTATAGCTCGTGGTATTTGGACAATGGAGCAAGCAATCATATGTGTGGATGCAAAGAGAAATTTGTGGAGATCAATAAAACGGTGAGAGATAATGTGTCCTTTGGAGATACCTCAAAGGTTTAAATCGAAGGGATAGGTACGATTCTGATTTCCAGTAAAGATGGTAGTCACAAGTTAATTCAAGATGTTTATTATGTGCCAAAATTAAAAGGTAATATTTTAAGTTTGGGCCAACTTCTTGAAAAGGAATATGAAATTCACATGAAAAATATGCATCTTTGGCTTAGTGATTCAAGTGGAATTCTAATTGCCAAAGTGCATATGGCAAAGAATAGAGTGTTTTCTCTGAATGTTAAACAACTGATGCAAAGTGTTTGAAGGCTAATGTGAAAGATGAATCATGGTGTTGGCACATGCGATTTGGGTACTTTAACTTTGAAGCGCTCAAATCAATGGGAGAAAAGAATATGGTGCATGGGATACCATCAATCAACCATCCCAATCAATTGTATGAAGCTTGTCTACTTGAAAAACATGCAAGGAGAAGTTTTCCAAAGGAGGCCATGTCAAGATCAATCAAGCCGCTCCAGCTTGTCCACACTGATGTGTGTGGACCAATCAATCCACCTTCGTTTGGTAAAAGAAAATACTTTCTGCTTTTTATTGACTTTAGTAGAAAGACTTGGGTTTATTCTTGAACCAAAAATCTGAAGCTTTTGCTGCTTTTAAAAATTTCAAAGTATTTTTGGAGAAAGAAAGTGGCTATGAAATTAAAGCTCTAAGGTCTGACAGAGGATACGAATTCACCTTAAATGAATTTAATGCTTCTGTCAACTTTATGGAATTCGTCGCCCTCTAACGGTACCTTATCCACCTCAACAAAATGGTGTTGCAGAGAGAAAGAATCAAATGATTCTTAATATGGCTAGATGTATGTTGAAAACTAAAAATATGCCCAAGTATATTTTGGGCCGAAGTTGTTTCTTGTGCAGTTTATTTGAATAATAGGTCTCCAACAAGAAATATTAGAGATCAAACGACTCAAGAAGCATGGAGTGGAAGAAAGCCAAGTGTCAAGCACTTGAGAATCTTTGGGAGCATTGCCTATACTCATGTTCCACATCAAGGGAGAGAAAAGCTTGACGATCGAAGTGTCAAGCATGTGTTTGTTGGCTATGATATGAGTTAAAAAGGCTACAACCTATACAATCCAAGTAGTGGCAAGGTGGTGGTAAGTCGCGATGTTGAATTTGATGAAGAATTGGCATGGGATTTTGAAGCTCAAGAAGAAACTTCATATGATTTTCTTCCATACTTTGGTGATGAAGAAGAACTAGAGATCGTGGAACCTGTGTAGGATACAACTCCACCTCCTTCTCCAACCAATGTTGCATCTCCCTCTTCTCAAGAAATTTCAAATGAACAGCCACAAAGGACAAGAAGTATTCAAGAGCTCTATGAGGACACAGAAGGAGTTACTAATTTTGATTTTTTATGTTGTCTCTTTGCTGACAGTGAACCAATGAACTTTGATGAAGCTGTTACAAACAAAAAGTGGAGAAGAGCCATGGCGGAGGAGATTTAGTCAATAGCGAAGAAAAATACTTGGGAGTTGACTACTCTTCCCAAGGGTCATCAAGCAATTGTAGTAAAATGGGTATACAAAATAAAGAAGAATGCGGATGGAAATATGGAGAAATACAAGGCACGACTTGTGGATAAAGGCTACAAGCAAAGACAAGGCATTGACTATGAAGAAGTCTATGCACCTGTTGCCCGCATGGAGACGATTCGTTTGCTCATCTCTTTGGCGGCACAAATAAAGTGGAAGATCCATCAACTAGATGTCAAATCAGACTTCTTGAACGGTTATCTTGAAGAAGAAGCCTATACCGAACAACTATTGGGCTTTGTGGTCAAAAACCCTGAAGATAAAGTGTTACGGTTGAAGAAAGCTTTATATGGATTAAAGCAAGCCGCACGAGCATGGAATAGTTGCATCGATAAGTATTTTCAAGATAATGGGTTTACTTGTTGTCTCTATGAATATGCTTTTTACCTTAAAGTTCATAGTAATGGAGATATCTTACTTGTTTGTCTTTATGTTGATGATCTTATTTTCACGGGCAATAACCTAAGTTTGTTTGAAGCTTTCAAGAAAGATATGTCCCGTGAGTTCGAGATGACAGACGTAGGGCCCATGTCATATTACCTGGGCCTAGAAGTGAAGCAGATGGAGGATGGAATTTTTATTTCTCAAGAAAGCTATACAAAAGAGATATTGGAGAAGTTCGACATGCTCGATTGCAACCTTGTGAACACTCCGATGGAAAGTGGGACAAAATTATCCAAGTTTGATGAAGGAGAAAAAGTGGATCCCACATTCTTCAAAAGTCTTGTGGGAAGTTTGAGGTACTTGACTTGTACCACGCCAGATATACTCTTTGCAGTTGGAGTAGTTAGCCGGTTCATGGAAGCTCCTACCTCCACTCACTTGAAGGTCACTAGAAGAATTCTTCGCTACCTAAAAGGTACGATTGACTTTGGGCTATTTTATACGTCTTCTAATGATTTTAACCTGATGGAATATTGTGATAGTAATTATGCGAGAAATATTGATGATAGAAAAAGTACAACTGATTTTGTATTTTTCTTGGGTGAATCTGTTATTTCTTGGAGTTTAAAGAAACAGTCCATAGTTACTCTCTTGACTTGTGAAGCCGAATATATAGCAGCAACATCATGTACCTGTCATGCTATTTGGCTATGAGGATTATTGAAGGAGCTCAATTTGCCACAAATTGAGGCTACGGAGATTTGTATTGATAACAAATCTGCACAGACACTTGCCAAGAATCAGGTGTATCACGATCGAAGCAAGCATATAGATACAAGGTATCATTTCATCAGAGAGTGCATTGCCAATACGGAAGTCGAGCACAAATATGTGAAGTCTTATGATCAAGTTGCAGATATTTTTACAAAAAGCTTCTCAAGTTTGAAGATTTTCAGAGATTGAGAACAAGACTTGAACTGAAGAAGAAAAATCAAAATTAAGGGAGAGATTTGAGAGACTCATTTTGAAGAAAATAAAAAGAAGAAAAAATGGGATTGGAGGTGCCTAACATTGTCGACAAATTTGGTGAAGAAAAATAGGATAGGAGATGCCTAACTTGGTTGACAAATTTGTTGAAGAAAATTGGATAGGAGGTGCCTAACTTTGTTGAAAAAAATTATATGACTAAATGCATCTTCTTTGTAGTAATTGGATGCAAACTCTTACTATAAATAGAGCCATCCATTCTTCATTTCTAACAAACCAAAATAAAGAGAGAAGCAACATATAGTTAGTGAGAGTAATTCACGTATTGTTGTCTGTGAGATAATTAGAGAGTGGTAGTAATAATATAGTGAAGTGTGTTAAATAAATAGTGTTATTTCTTTCAAAGTTGTAGTAGTCTCTCGACACTAATACGTTGTATAGTTATAGTGATAATATTGCTTCACTCAACTATTGTATTTTATCCCGCTAAAATATTTGGTATCAATTGTTACTCTATTGTGTTATTATTTTTTGCTATAGATATTATTCCTTGGACAGAATTAATTATTTTATCCCAACACAAAATACATCCAAACTTTCCGGAAATCGAAATAAATAATGCACACAACTTATAAATAAATTAAATGGAGCTATTCAAAGTTTCAAATTAAAAACAGAAAGTTAGAACTTAATTAAAACGATATATCGGGTCATTACATTAGCTTCGATGAATAAGGCAGACAACCAGTTGAACAGATTTAATTACACTGATATAAGGTAAAATCCATCAATTAATTATCTTTCTTTTTTCCTTCCAGCTGGATCAAATATTTCACAACAGCATAATTTTGCTTCTTGCCTTCTTTCATCTGCTCAGTTCTATATTTTAAACCTTCTAAACTTTATGCAAACAAACATGTCAGGAAACTAATTAACTACTTTTATAAAGCTCAACTTTTGAGAAATGAAAATGGAGTCGTAGTTATTTTATTTATAGAAATGGAAATCCCAGCTCCTGTTTTTCCGTCTGGAATTGCATGCAGGTGATGACTCATAAAGAGAATTTAATAAAAAAGTATAGACCATAAAGGACGGTGTAAGTACGTGTCCTATGAAAGTGAATTATCAAAGATGCCAAACGTTGTAGGTGTAAGTATAGCTTTCCTTTTCTATTTCTATCCCTTACTAAAAGTAGTCAGTATGCAGTATGCACAGGTTATTATTACTCCCATGTCCAAACTTCAACTTGCATACATATATGATACTTTGAAGTTTAACCTACCCGTGAATGGAAACCGTATATATTAGGTATATATATTTTAAAAAGGTGTTCTCTTTTTTAAGTATACTTATGGAGGAAGAAACCTGTAATTAATTTGATCTCACGTGAACGGAGGGCTTATTAAATTGAAGGAGATGTACTCGTGCGATAAGATATTAAAAGATTTAGCTTATATATCTGATAATGTAAAGAAGGTTTAACATATTATAACAGAAAATTTGCCTTACTTCCAACTATTTAAGACCGGATTCAATAGCAGTTTCTGTACCATTAATTTTGCACCTTCTATATATAACATCTCGGTATTGTACATCTTTTCTTCAGGTTACCGATCATACTTTTTCTACTTTTATGGGGATGATAACTATAACTAACACCGTGTTAGTTATAGTTATCATCTATGATAATTTTTTTTTATATTGTCAGTTTGTAAATTTTAAACTCTACATGGAAAGAGATTTAAGTGTTAACTTCTAGACACTAAGTAAAACAATTATTTTCACTATATTTCGATTACTATACCCAAAAAATACTATAGATAAATACCAATAACCAAGAAAACAAGCCATGTTATCAGCTAGTACAATATTACTGTACAAATTTTCTATGTTATCCATGTACATAAGTTAAATCTAGTAAGTTATATACATGACAATAAAAAGATTCTTTAGAAACCAAGATGGGTTGCTCTGATGGTATGGTAAGCAACCTCCGTTTTCAATCAAAAGGTTGTGAGTTCGAGTCTTCCCAAGAGCAAGTTGGGAAGTTCTTGGAGGGAAGGATGCCGAGGGTCTATTTGGAAATAACCTTTCTATCCTAGGGTAGGGGTAAGGTATGCATACACACTACACTCCCTAGACCACACTAAGAAGTGTTGGGGAGAGGTGATCAGGCGGGACATGGCGCATCTTAAACTAACCGAGAACATGACCATAGAAGAGTGTGGAGGTTGAATATTATGGTATAAAGTTAGTAGGTAGTCATGTGTTTCTCTTTGTCTTCTCTAGTTCTATAATATTAGTGCTAGTACGATACTTTTTTTCCTTAGTTTGTTCTGTTATATTCGCATGCCTTGTTCCGTAGTTTGCTACCAGTACTTCATATTCTCGTTTGTTCCCTTGGATTTAGGTTTATCTTAATATAGTATATATCGTCTTGCTATTATTTGTTATCGGTACCTCTTTCATATTCTCTGTTGCTATCTTCGATTTAGTTTTCTAATTATGTATCTTGCTATTATATCAGGACTTCTTTCACCTTTTTTAGCTGATGATTTATCGGAAATGGTCTTTCTGCCCTTTCAGAGTAGGGTTAAGATTGCATACATCCTACTCTCCGAAGCCTTACTCGTGGGATTATACTAGATTATTATTTAGTGTTGTTGAGTAATATAATCATTTCTTTGCGGTTTCTGTAATTATTGGTCGATGATTGTAAGCCATCCTATTGTCTTGCCATGAGGAGCAGTTGGGCATTCTCCCTTTTATTACCCCCAAAAAAGCAAATTACTAAATGAAAGAACTTGTTGAGGTAGTAATACCTCAGCAGCTAACACAGCAACAGGTGTAATTCTAGGATGTGCAGCTTCTGCAATATGTTCTGCTTTTTATGGGGTTTGTTTATAAAACCGCCTGCTACCACCAATTGAACTCTTACATTTACATCTGCAAATATGGTTTAATTAAATGTTTTCCAATACAAGTAAACTTTTATTTATATTTTTTTGACTTTTTTGAAATTGATGCAATGTTATCAGATTTGGATTTCCTCTTTCAGTATAGATGGACACATATTGCCTATTCCAGAAAGTGGCATACTTACAATTTTGGGAAGGACTAGATACTGAAGAAAAAAACATGCCCACCATGCTTTCTGTCGATAATTTTTTTATTTTTTATTTTTTATTTCTATTGAAGAATATTGACAAATTTGCTGCAAATTCGTGAAGGAAAAGAGAGAAAAAAATCATGGTTTATTGGTTTGTCTTTTGTTGTAATTGCCAATAGCAAAAGAAAAAATCTTCTGTACATAATGTTGACAAATAATCTGTCTGCATTTAGATTTTCTGAAGATTTTTGGTGATTGATTTCGACCTTGTTTGAGAAATAACTCTAAATACATAGCAGTCTGCTGTGGTCCAAAAGTTTTTCGATGTTCGTATTCATTTTCCACTTTATTACTCTGTTTTTTTTAGTAAATCAAGGACGAATTATGAAAATATAGCTACAAGTACGAGCTAGATTAGCCTGTTTTATCACTGACAAAATAAAAATGTCATGTTGTTCTTTTTCTGAGGAAGTCTTCTAATCTTTTTATTTTTCTTTTGTCAGAATGAAATTCACAAAATGTGGAATGGGTGACAAATAGCTAACCGATGTAGGAAGAGGCTAATTAATTAGATTCAACAACCTCATATAAAAATTATATACTCCAACCGGTCTAAAAAAGTAATTTTTTTTAAATTTTAAAAATGAATTAATTATTTTTTTTATCTATATTATCTTTGGAGTAAATAGTATTGGAATATGCGTTAAAAATATTTATGTAAGATAATAAAGATTAATATAATCAATTTTATTATTAATTAATGCTAAAATGTGAATTTCTTAATATGCATAAAAACATTCAAAAAAAAATTGACAGTTGAAAAAAGCTTCATAATGATTCCATAAATAGGAAAAAAACACAGGAATTTCATGAAATTAATATAGATGGCAGAATAAACGTTTTATTTTCGTGCTATAGTAGGACGGCACACCGTAAGCAACAGTGATCCTTCCCCAATTTAATTACTTCCGTCCTTGCATACACTCAATATTTGTGCACCAGACAAATGAAATAACTTGCATATAAATTTTCATCATTTAAACAAGCTTAATCTTATGTTTTATCACTTTAATCTATGATTGTTATGATTAAATTGTTCAGTTTGGTATAACTATGTGCAGATAAGAATATTTATCTTGAAGCTGTACTCAATGATCATTCCACTAAACCAACCCACACATTAAATTGTTTATGCGATAAGAAATAGATTTAGGGGAAACAAGAAAAACCGGATTTAATAAATAGAGTAATGTCCCCCTATATTTATATTTTTGTATTTGGAGGAATAAACTAAGGTATTTATATTAATACTTTAGAAGTCTGTTAAAAAACAACTGTTTAAACAGACAACTCTCTTTAATCGACACTCTCAATTGTCATCTTTTATGTAACATCTAATCCTGCGTTCTCTTCTCTTTCAAACACTAACTACCCTAACAGAAAAATTATATTCACCGCAAAAGAGAAAACTGATAAATGATGAAAAATACATATTTTTGAGTGTACTTTTATTTCATAATTTGTGTGAATATAGGATTATATATGTAGCGATCACTTATTTTTTTTTTTATGATTAAAGCTGAGCGTGATCAAATTTTGGTACCATTATCGGAAAACTTAAAGTGTTGTTGTAGCTATAAATATTTTCATATTTCATGTTTGAACTCTTATTTTACTTTGTTTTCTTTAATTTTTAAAAATTTTACTAGTTAATTTGAGAAATATAGCATCTTGAAATTTTGAGATTTTTAATGCTGGTAATTTTCCTTGTGATTGTCCTTATGTATATTGTGGAGGAAATCACTTGTGGCAAAATTTTCAAAATATTTTTAGGAGCGAGTTATATGCACCAACTCAATTTTGTGTGCGAAAATATATGTCACTTTTATGATTTTGTTTATACTATGTATCCTCCCCAACCCCTTATTATGTTGGTTCTACATTTTCTTGTGAAGTTAATAGGAACAAAGAACCGGGGAAGCTGACCTGAAAAAGATCAATAATATGTTAAAGTACCTTATAGAATCGAATAATGAGAAACAACTACAAAAGCTATGGCAAGAGACTATTAACCAAAGTTAAGAGGGAAATATTGGTAACTTCGAGGGTCAAGTAGCTCACTTGGTTGAGCATTAATGTTCAACAGGTTAATATTGGGAATACTAGCCAAACAGAGAGTGAATCAGATATAGAAATTGATGTTTTAAAGGAGAAGGCACAGTAGAACACTAATAATCTATCCGGTTAGAGTTTGAGGATTCTTATGTTGTGGTAACTAGAGTTAACCGAGAATATTGAAGATACAACTTTAGTTGACTTTACTTTGAGTCATAAAGAGGATGTGAATAAGCTTGCAAATTTACAGTTTGAGTGTATTTGTCCTTACTCCAAGCATTTTTTCATATTGTGTTTGGATGATGATATGAAAATAAAGTCATCTCAGCCAATTGAGGTGTCAAACATGCCTACATTTGAAATTTTTTGTGCTAGAAAGACATGATTACACACCTCACCTAAAAGCCAAGAAGTTCGAATAATATATTGATGCTTGGGCCAGTTAGATTTGTTCTACTATCCCTCGAGTATAGCCAAAAATTTGATGTCAAATTGGGAGTTTAATTCATAAGCTCGAGGTAGAGGCAAATAGTGATACACGTGGTGCCACGGCCTTAAATCAGACGCTTGTTAGAAGGTAATCCAATTTTATTGCTTTCTTTATTTTTAGTTTACATTTTTATTTTTATTGTATTATTTGGGTAGAGTTATTTTAGGTGTAGGAGCATGGGAAAAAATCCATTAGAAAGATGCAACATAAAGCTAGATTGTTTGAACTAAGCGGGGGAACCAACATATAAGACTATGCCAGGGAGAAGTCTGAGTAACTCATGAGTTGCTAATGCTTCATCCTTGATTATTCTTATGGCCACGATTCTTTTACAACGTATGACTTTTTGAACAGGGTAATGGATTTTTTTAGGTATAATTTTTAAATAAATTTTGAACTTTTTCCGGCGATGAATTTTCTAGACAGTTTACTTGAGGGATTAAAATCTAAAGAAAAATGCAACAAAAAAAATTCTTTTTCTTTCTTTTGTAGAACTGATAAGGGAATTAAAGAACTTGAGTATTTATGATTTTGGATATGTTTCTTTGTAAGGAATTAGATATAACATTTGAGTTGATTATCTTCTTCGTGCTTTATGTGCCCACATGCCTTAAAAATATATGTGGCTTTATTTTGATACTTAGGCTCATCTTTTGACTCATGTGATTACTTTACATGTGTTAAATTAATACGATGACGTGCTTAGTTGTTTGTCACGATGCAAAATCTAACTGTTGTGATGGCACCTATTGTGGAACTAGATAAGTCACAACTCAACATCTCAACATAGTAAAATATTTGAACAATACGACGGAAGCAAATTAATATTTAAGAAAAAACCTTTTGAAAATAGAAATAATCCAAAATACGATATAATCCATCCCAAAACTGGGGTGTCACATAGTACATAAGCATCGAAACAAGAATACAATCCACTACAGTGTGTAGGTAATAAAAAACTGAATAGAGATAAAGAAGGAGAGTCAAGGCCCGCGAACGCGCTACAACTACCTCAGTAGTCTCCAGGATCTGGCTCCTCAATCAACAGCCGTCGTGGCTAGAAACGCTTGAATATGCACACGAGGTGCAGGGAATACTGTGAGTACAACAAACTCGATAAGTAACATCCTTTGAACTGAAAGGTAGTGAGGAGCTCAATCGATACAGTTAAAATAGAAATAATTGTGCAAAAATGTAGGCATGCTTTCAAGTTAAACATATAGTTCAAAACGGAAAAATAAATAAAACTGATCAATGTGAAGAATATAACTCTTCTACTCCTACATGACAATGCACATGTTGTATGTGATTTACCATGCTGACAGCCTTATGTACTCACGTTCTCAAATGCTTAACCACTCGATATTGTATATGGCCCAAGGAAGATGTATCCCAGAATATATACATCACTGACTATCAGTCAACTAGAATCGAGGAAGTCCAATCCACCCAGTGGAGAAGATCCGTCAACCGCCCTTATTAGGGGTATATATAGACTACGAAGGGTCTCCTCCAGCCCAAGAGCTATCATAATATCATTATAACCGCTGCGGCGTGCAGCCTGATCCCATAACTGTCACTCATAATTAGGCTTTTGGCCTCTCTCAGTCATCAATCTCTCCGGTTGCACTCACGGGCTCACATTGTCATGAAAACTAGCTAGAAACAATGATAAGATGTATCAATAAATTATAATTAATACTTAGATATGAAATGAAATAAATGAATATGACTGAGTACGAAATACCAATTAAATCAGTAAGGTGACAACAAGAAACGACCACTATGGGTCTCAACAGTACCAACATAAAGCCTAAAAATGATATTTGTTATGATTGACACTCCATTTACTTTATCGCACGATGAAAACACGACACCTCTCCCGCATTTGAGGTCAAAGGATATATCTTCGCGAACATGACACCTCTCTCGCGTTTGCGATGCACACACAGATATACCTTCACATTCACAGCCTATTCTTCATGAACGTGAAGAACAAAATCTTCCCTGCTTAAAAAATACCCTTTAAGAATGCGAGGCTCCTCCCGCGAATGCATAAGAAGAAACCAGAAGAATCACACAGTAGTTATCAGCCAAGAACCTATGCCTAAAAATGATCCGTTAACCACCCAAAACTCACCCAAGGCCCCCGGGATCTCAACTAAACATACCAACAAGTCCAAAATATTATACGAACTTAGTCAAATCCTCAATTTACCTCAAACAACATAAAAAATATGAATTATACACAGATTCAAGCCATATGAACTTTGAAGTTTCCAAGTTATATAAATGATGCTGAAAAATCTATGAAATCGCGTTTGATTGACCTCAAAATTTTCATACAAGTCATAAATGACACCATGAACCTACTCGAACTTCCAAAAATCCAATCTGACCTTGATATAAAAAAGTCTACTTCTGGTCAAACTTTCCAAAATTCCAATTTTCGCCAATTCAAGTTTAATTCTACTACGAACCTCCAAAACACAATCTGAATGTGCTCATAAGTGCAAAATCACATAACAGAGCTAACAGAGCCATCATAGTTCAAATTTGAGGTCATTTACACATATGTCAGCATCCGGCCAACCTTTCTAACTTAAGCTTTCAGTTAAGAGACTAATTGTCTCAATTCACTGTGAAATCTCTCCGGACTCGAACCAACCATCCTGATAAGTCGTATAATAATATAGAATACAAAATGAGCAGTATATGGGGTAACGAGGCTACAAATCTCAAAACAACCTGCCGGGTCATTACATCCTGTCCCTCTCCGCACGGGTCTAGAAACATACCTAGAGTCTCAAATAGGAATGGATATCTTCTCCATATATCCCGCTCGATCTCCCAAGTAGCCTCCTCTATAGGCTAACCTCTCCACTGCACTTTCACTGAAGCCACATCTTTTGACCTCAACTTTCGAACCTACCGCTTCAAAATGGCCACCGGCTCTACATCATAAGTCAAGTCACCATACAACTGAATCGTGCTGACATCCAAAAATATGAGACGGATCACAAAATGTACTTCCGGAGCATAGAAATATAAAATCTTGAATGCACACTCAGCAAGCTAGGTGGGAAAGCAAGCTTGTAAGCCACATCCCTAATCCTTTGAAGTACCTTAAAAGGCCAATGAACCGATGGCTCAACTTACCCTTCTTCGCGAACCTCATAATACCCTTCATCGATGAAACTTTTAGCTGAACCTTCTCCCCAACCATATAAGAAATATCATAGACCTTCCTGTCGACACAACTTTTCTATCATGACTGCGCCATGTGAAGCTGCTCCGGAATCAATTTAGCTTTGTCCAAGCTATCCTAAACCAAATCAGTACCTAATAGCCTAGCCTCGCCTTTCTCAAACCAGTCCACCAGATATCTACATCGTCTCCCATATAAAAGCCTCATATAAAGTTATCTGAATGCTCGACTACTAACTGTTGTTGTAAGCTAACTCCGTGAATATAAAAAATTGGTCCCGTGAACCACCAAAATAAATGACACAAGCTCGTAGTATGTCCTCCAATATCTGAATAGTGCGCTCAGACTGCCCGTACGTCTAAGGGTGAAATGTTTTGCTCAACTTGACTTGAGTGCTCAATTCTTGCTACACGGCTCTCGAAAACTGTGATGTAAGTTGCGTTCCTCTATCTAAAATGATTAAAACTAGCAAATTGTGAAGGCGAACAATCTCTCTGATGTAAATCTCAGCCAACCGATATGAAGAATAAGTAGTATTCACTGGAATGAAGTACGCAGTATTGGTCTGCCGATCAACAATAACCCAAACAACATCAAAAGTCCTCGAAGTCCATGGGAGCCCAACCACGAAACCTATGGTCATTCGCTCCCACTTCCCCTATGGAATATCTATCCTTTGAAGAAATTTGCCCAGTCTTTGATGCTTATAATTACCTGTTGAAAGTTGAGACACCGAGATACATAAATGATTTAAGAAAAAACCTTTTGAAAATAGAAATAATCCATAATACGATACAATCCATCCCAAAACTGGGGTGTCACAGAGTACATAAACGTCGAAACTAGAATATAGTCCACTATAGTGTGTAGGAAATAAAAAAAATAGAAATAACAGATAGAAATAAAGAAGGAGAAAAAGGCTTGATAATGCTATACAACTACCTCGATAGTCTCCAAAATTTGGCTCCTCAATCAACAACCACCGTATTTAGAAATGCTTAGATCTGCACACGAGGTGCATAGAGTAACGTGAGTGCAACAAACTCGGTAAGTAACAAGTCCAACCTTTGGACTGAAAGGTAGTGAAAAACTCAACAAATACAGTTAAAATAGAAATAACTGTGTAGAAGCGTAGGCATGCTTTCAAGTTAAATAGATATTCAAAACGGTATAATACATCAAGCTGAACAATGTGAAGAATATAACTCTTTTACTTCTACATGCCAATGCACATGGTGTATGTGATGAACCATGCTAATATATGTCCCATACCACCCAGGGAAGATACATCCCATAATATATACATCATTGACCATCAGTCACCCAGTATTGAGAAAGGCAAATCTAGCCCATGGAGAAGATCCATATCCATGTATCAAATGTTTCGGACAAGATCTATATTCAGGGATGATAGATCCTTCAATAATATCAACTGCTCTCACTAAGGGTGTGTACAGACTCCGTAGAGGCTCCTACAACCCAAGCGTTATCATAATATCAGTATAAATGCGGTGGCGTTCAGCCCAATTCCATAACTGTCTTTCATAATTGAGCTCTCGTCCTGACTTAGTCATCAATCTCTCCAGTCTCACTCACAGGCTCAGTGTCATGAAAACTAGCCCAAAACAATGATATGATGTATCAATAAATCATAAATTGAGATTGAGATATGATATGAAATGAATGGATATGACTAAGTATGAAATATCAATAAAATGAGTAAGGTGACAACAAGAAACAATCACTATGGTCCCAACAGTACTGACATAAAGCCTAAACATGATATCTAGCATGATTGATAGCTCAATTACTTTATCACATGACGAAAATACGGATATCAACAAGATATAGTCACTATACATTGCCATGGAATCAAACAGGTCATAATTCTCACAGTGCACGCCCGCACGCCCATCACTTGGCATGTTCATCACCTCAATACCAACCACATAACACATAATTTGGGGTTTCGAACTCATGGAACCAAGTTTGAAAGTTTTACTTACATCAATCCGAGCAAAACTCTACTCCAAAATACCTTTACCTTTCAATTCGGTCACCAAACGTCCCGGATCTAGCAAAAACTAGTACAATATAATCAATATAGGCTAAAGGGATCAATTCCACATTAAAAGTACTAAATTATAGCCAAAAATCCGAAATCAGCTTAAACCCAGCCCCCGATCACACATGTCGAAATTCGACAAAAGTCCCAAAACTCAAAAGACCATTCACTCACGAGTCTAACCATACAAAATTTACTCAAATCCGATAATAAAATCTCATTCAAAACCTCAAAATCCTAACTCAAGAACTATTCCTCTTTTTTCCCAATCCAACCCAAATCACAAATTAGATGATGGAATTAAAGGTAAAATCATGGAATTTTTCAAAAACTAAGTAAGAATCACTTACCCCAATCAACTACTTGAAAATTCCTTCAAGAATCGCCCAAATCTGTGGTCTCTAGCTCAAAATATGAAAAATGGGTTCAAACCCTCGTTTTTGAAATTAAACCCTGCTGCCAAGTTATTCCTTCTGCGTGAATGCTAGCATCCTCTCGCATTCGCGTAGACCAATCTATCTACCAATCAATTTGACTCTTCCTGAACGCATCCATTGCTTAGCGAACACGAAGCTTTACCAACTCTACTTTTCGCGAATGGGACCCTTGCCCCGCGAACACGTAGACTAAAAGGTTGGGCTCCCTAGTTGCCTTAACATCTCTTCGCTAATGTAACAACTTTCCCACGTTCACAATGCACATATAACCATACCTTCGCATTTGCAGCCTTTTCTTCTCAAATGAGAAAAAATTTAAAAGTAAAAAATACACCTCTTATTCCCTTTGATATGGGCAGGTGAATACATAGTTGTGCTTAAAGAAGAAAGTCCAAATTGTATATGATTTTATGGCATTGCTTGAATTGGACATGAAGAGTATGTATTTGAAAGTTAAGTGTAGTGCATTAAAGTGCTTAAGAAGGTTAGTCATTATACCCAAATATATCTTACTCATCATTTAGTAGATTTTATAAATACCTAATTAATCCTAGATTTCATAAGCATTGATTAGTAGAAATATACACTATGGGCAAGCCTATGGGATGACCTCGTGTTACGACCTGGATTTCCAACCTCGAGGTCGTGATGGCGCCTAACGTTTACTTTCTATGAAATCCAACATTAGTTAACCAATTTAACATATTAACAAGTTTAATCAAATAAATAACAACTATTAGCAATAAACAAAGTTGAAATAAACCCATAACATAGCATAATCTATGCTAATCCCAGAAATATGATGTCACCAGTACATGAGCATCTAGAAATCTATAAGTATAGTTTGAACAAGATACATTTGTTCGAAATGAGATAAATAGTACAAATAGAAATAGATAGGGACTTCGGGCACTGCAAATGCCGATAACTCTACCTCAAGTCTCCGCCTTAAATAAGATATAAGCAGAAGCACCACTAGATACCGCCAGGACCAATACCAGTATATGCACAATAAGTTCAGAAGTGTAACATGAGTACAATCGACATAATTTACTCTATAAGTGTCGATCCTAACCACGATGAAGTAGTGACGAGTCTATGATCAGACACTTATGTAAATCTTGTACATGTATATACATAAAAAAAATAATAATAACAAGAAGGACAATTAAAATATTAACGGGGAGGGACATGTAGAAAGGGGAGTACAATAAGAGCAGAAAGTACAAACCCACCAAGTAGCCTTTTCCGTAAAAGAATAACAATGCAACCAACTAAATTGTCAATCCGGAAATCAAGTAATGCAATGGGATCAACAATTGCACGATATTAGCTTTCATGTTTTACTCTCATGCTTTTCATGGTAACACTCTTTATGTTTTTCACTCTTCTTCACCAAGCAACAACACTAATCCAAAATAGCAAAACAAGGTGAAAGTTATTTCACTCAATCATAGTATGATGATAATTTATCTCAACTTTTAATATCCCAACAACTTCAAAATAATCAATAAATATGAAGGTGAAAAATTAAAGAAGTAATAACCTAGCTATGGCATGGAAAATATATTCATTGAAACAACATAATAAAATAAAATAAAAATTCTACCTGTATGTTTTAATCTAATGAAAACGTATATATATTCGCCACCTTACATATACGACGTCCCCACACATAATTCACATAGAAAATAGACCAACAAGTCATAATTCCACAAATCAAAGATAACCGTGACAATAGGCTTTATAAACTACCCATGAGTGAAAAAGATTCAATCCATAATAATTTTGTAAAAAATCAACAAACGTCAACCTCACGCTCTCTTGGTAAAAACCCAAGATTCGAACCAAAACACAATTATCCATTCACCTCTGAGTCCCATTATGTGATTAGTTTTGAAATTCAGCCTGAATTTGAGATTCAAATCTTAATTTTACAAAATCCTATTTTTCTATATAATTCCCTAATTTCTACCATGAAAAATTCTAGATCAACGGTTAAATAAATGGGTGTTTATAGAAATATAACACAACAAATTAAAATATAATAACCAATGAAGTTAGGATGAAAAATCTCTTCCAAATCGCCTCTAGTCCGAGTTTCTAACTTCAAAAAATGTGAAAAATGGTTCAACCCCAAACATTCAACTATATTAATACATGGGCGTAAGGATTTCTTTACATTCGTGAAGAAGGTGACGCTCTTGTGAAGAGCAACGGCAAAATGGCCTTCGTGTTCGCAAAGTACTCTTTGAGTTTTTGAAGTTTTAATCCTCGCCTGCCTTCGCGTTCACGAACCAAGTTCGGCATTCACGAAGAAGAATAATCATACCTTCCCCCGGATCGCACGAAGCTTCACGTTTGTGACTATCTCCTCACGTTCGTGAATAATAACTGGCCATAACCCAAATTTTTCCTTTGCGATCGCAAAGCACAATGCACCAGAAACCAGAAACGGCTGAAAACCAGTAATTTCCTAAGTCGAAAATGGTCTAACGCCTATCTGAAACTCACCTTAGCCTATCGGGCTCTGATCCGGACATTCAAACAAGTGTAATAACCTCATAAAAACTTTCTCACATGAACCAAAAACCAAAATAAAATATAGAACTACAAATCGGACATTAAAACACAAGAAATTTAGAAGAAAACTCAAGAAACTCTAAAATCACAAGTAACCATCCAAATCTTATCAAACCAACTCCGAATTACACAAAAGGTTGCAGACAAGTTTTTAATAGTAAAATATACCCATACCAAGTTCCAAATTAAAAATATGAACCTGATATGCATGAAGCCAACCTACGGTCAAACCTACGAAGTTTCCAAACTTCCAAATTTCTAACTTTCGGCAGAATAAGTGAAATCAACCTAGTAACCTCTAATTTTAATTCCGAGCATACGCCCAAGTCAAAAATTACAATATGGACAACTTAAATTATCAAAATACCGATCCGGGTTCATTAATACAAAATATTGACTGTAGTCAATCCAAGTTATTTTTAAAACCAAAAATCATATTTTTTCAAATTTTAACGTTAAATCTTTTAAAAGACATGAACTGTGCACACAAATAAAAAATCATCAAGTGAAGATAATAGAGGTCTCAAAATATGAAAATAAGGCCTATTACTCAAAATGACCTATCAGGTCGTCACATCACAGGATGCACATAAATTTCTTTGAGAGAGTAAGCAAATTATTTCGATGTGTATGTAATGACTAACCAGTCGTTTTAAGCTTTTGCATTTTTTTTAAGTTGTTTAAACCCTTGAGTAGATTCATATGATGTAGTATGAGTTATTTTATCGTGAGTTCTAGTTTTCATATGATTCAGGATTGATTTGGAAGAACGGTTCTCCACGAGGAAGCTTTAAGTTAGAAGAGTTGATCAAGTTTGAATTTATGTATTTTAACTCGAAGCAAAGTTTGATGGTTCCTTTAAGTCCTGGTGGTAATTTTGGACTTGGGTGTATGACCATTTTTTTATTTGGATATTTCTAGAAGGTTATGGCGTTAATAGGTAAAAATTAACAACGTGAAGATTTGTAATGCTCATAAGTTTGACCGAGAGTTGAATTTGATGAAATGAGATTTGAATTGTTGTTTCGAGAGTTGGAATAGCTACATTATATCATTTGAAACTTGTGTCCAAAATTTGAGGTTATTCCAAGTTGATTTGATATTATTCAGCATGAGTTTTGGAAGTTAAAAGTTCGAAACTTTATTAAGTTTTATTTGAGGTGCGATTGATATTTTTGATGTTGCTAAGTGTGATATGTGGCCTCGAGTAGTTGCATATTATATTTTGGAACTTGTTGATATGTTCAGACGGGATCTCGAGGGCCTCGATCAAGATTCGGACATGGTTTAGATCATTTGGGAAATTATTGGTTAATGTTAGTTACGATTATGTTCTTCTGTGACCGCACCTACGAAAATTTGGGTGCAGGTGCGGTAGGAATTATGAAGAAGCACAATGTGGAGTTGGGGCAAGATTTCACAAATACGGACATTTCATCGCTTTACGAAGGCGCATGCACAGTAGCTTTGGCGCAAAAGCTGAAAGAGTGCAAATGCGGAGCATTTTCCTTGTGCCTGCAATGTATCAGAAGCGAAGCATATTCGCAAGTGAGAGAAGTCAACTAGTTAGTTGTTTCTGCAGAAAGAGAGAATTAGTTACGAAAGCGATGCTGCAAAAGCGGTTGGGCTATCGCAGATGCGAAGATGCCTCAGCAGTGTCAATTTATTTGAGAGTTCAGTATTTTATTCACATTTTGAGATTTGGACCTCGGTTTTGGAAGATTTTGGAAGAGAGTTTCACCGCATGAATTGGGGTAAGTATTTTCTATTCAGTTTTGATTATATTTTCATGATTCCATCTTTGATTTTTGGTATTTAATTGGTGAATTTTAAAGAGAAATTGGGAGCTTTTGCCTAGACTTTCAACAACAACTACCCCGTAAATTCCTACACAGTGGGGTCTGGGGAGGATAATGTGTGCGCAGACCTTACCCCTACCCAATAGGGCTAAACTTTTCTAAACTGAATTTTTGAGGTTTGAATATCGTTTGGAGTCGGAAGTGAGTGAAATTAGTATGTTGGACTCGTATTTGAATGGGTTATCAAAATTTGTATGTTTTGTCGGGTTCCTGCATATGGGCCCCTGTTTGGTTTTTCTGTTGATATTGAGTTATTGATTAAAGATTCGATCTTCATCATTTGGGTTGATTTCCTTTTGCATCATTTGATTTTTTTGAGTTGCTTTTGGCTAGTTTCGAGCTGTTAGGAAGTTGATTTGTGTGGGATGGCATTTCTAGAGTGTCGGTTGGCATGCTCGGTATTGGATTTGACTCTTTCAAGGTAAGTATCTTATCTAAACTTGGTTGAGGCATTAGTTGCCTAAAGTATTTGTGATATCTACATGCTATGGGTGCGCATACAAGTGGGGTTTGAGTCCATGTGTGAGCATCAGGTCTTTATCCATGCTCGGGATAGTGCTTAGGCTATGATATGCCAAGAATTGATTGTTAAGCTTAAAGCTATAATGTTTCTCTTGTTTATAAAAACTATTGGGAACTATTTGAGCCATGTTTGAGGTTACAAAAAGACTAATTCCCTGAATAAACTTGATAATTTCTATCTCTATGATGATATTATTGGTTTAAGTATGATAGTACACTTTGCATATACCTTTAATTAACATGTTATTATACATGTCTAGGAGCATAAAATTTGATATTTATATATCATACACATATGTTCTTGTATACTTGCTTCTGTGTGATATGATTTAGACCGGATGATTATGACCATGCCGGACGGATGGATTTGTTATACATTGACCACGCCGGGGTAATTATATTGTTATGCATGTGACCATGCCGAGCGGATTATTATATTGTGCATGTGACCAAACTAGACGGATTGTGATATTTGCACATGAGTTGTCTGTGCATCACCTGAGTTGTTCGTGAGGATATATATTATTAGCAAAATAAATCGTTTGTGCAACACCTGAGTTATTTGCGCAGATTCTGATATTGACATTATATCACGTGATTTGTTTGTGCAGCATGTGAGTTATCCATACGGTTAATAATATTAGAACGTGAGTTGATTGTGTAGCACGTGGATTGTCCATGCAGAGTGTGATAAAGATCCATCCCCTAGAGTCTCCCCTTTATGTTTCTCTCTTGATGGTATACATGTGGTTTATAAGAAATTGATGGATTTTTGGTTGACGTGAGCTCTTGGAAAACGGGTTATTGTTACATAAATCGAGTTGTGTGTTGCAACAGACTGATAGCTGGTTATTGTATTTCATCTTTAGTTGTAGTTTCCTTGATTATTGTCACACCTCCCTTTTTACTACCCCGAGGGCTTTGTACCGATCCGTTTGGAAAGATACATAGGGTATACCTCAGTGTTCAAATACCCGAGAAGGATACAACAACAAAGAGGAAGGAGTTTTTCCACATAAAGGACAATCGGTTCGGAATTTTTATATAAATTTTCAGAGTCGCCACTTGGGAAGATAATGGTGTCCCAAGTCACCGGTTAATCCCGAATCTGAGGAAGTTGACTCTGTTATTACAATACGCGAAACAAAGACCTGGATAAGGAACTCTGTTAACCCGGGAGAAGGTGTTAGGCACTCCCGGATTCCGTAATTTTAGCACGGTCGCTCAACCGTCGTTCTCAATCTCATTTGACTTGTTGTAAATTTTAAACAATATGTATGTGTTTTCACTTTTAATATTTTAAAGAATTACGATATTGCGAAAATGTACTTTGAGTCACACCGCAACCAGTACGCCTGTGACCTTTAGTACATTTCGGCTTCGCCAGGATTTGGGATTTGAGTCGCACCAAGTGCACACTCGTATTTTAAGCAAAGTATATTAAAGGTGCCTAATAATGTCTAGCGGCTTTTAAGTCTTTTGGGAGAAGCTATGGAATTCACTATTAGCTTTCCCGAATCTATTTATGCTTCACCTTATTACTAAAAGGGGGCCCCATTATTTGGTGTCATGTGAGGCTCATCCCGGTTAAATTTTATAGTTCAATCCTTATTGTTTCACTATATTTTCTATACTGGTTTCCCCTTAATTATTTATAGTCCACTATCATTTCAGAATTTGGACTCAGGCCATTGCTTTTATTGGGCCTGGGCCTCTGTACCCACACTTAATAAGGCACTGGATCTATCCGGGTCTTAGCGACCCAGACTGCCTTCAGGCTTTTGTTCGACAGCCCATTCAACTCCATACTATAGTTCAGGCCCATGTTACGTATTAGGCCCAAACCAATTTGAAATAACAATAACAAAAAGTAAAAATGAAAATTCATAGTAAAAACAAACATACAGAATTAAGAAGGGAATCAAATTATTCTTTATTTATCAGAAAAAAAGATTACTATACAAGAGGATTAATGACAATTCTAGGTGACAACCAGCTAGTGTATATAATGAGCCAACAACCTTTTACCCTTTTTGTTTTCTTCTAAGTGACTTATACTAATGTTGAAATTGCTTAACAAAGAAATTAAGAGGAAACGGTTTAACTGTGTAAAGCATTATTAAACAGTTCAATTACTAACTATAATAACCTGATTATCTAAAGCTAAGTGATTCAAAGACATATGCACAATCACAACTCAACATCTCAACATAGTAAAATATTTGAACAATACAACGGAAGCAAATTAATATTTAAGAAAAAACCTTTTGAAAATAGAAATAATCCAAAATACGATATAATCCATCCCAAAACTGGGGTGTCACAGAGTACATAAGCATCGAAACAAGAATACAATCCACTATAGTGTGTAGGTAATAAAAAACTGAATAGAGATAAAGAAGGAGAGTCAAGGCCTGCGAACGCGCCACAACTACCTCAGTAGTCTCCAGGATCTGGATCCTCAATCAACAACCGTCGTGGCTAGAAACGCTTGAATATGCACACGAGGTGCAAGGATAATGTGAGTACAAAAAACTCGGTAAGTAACAAGTCCATCCTTTGGACTGAAAGGTAGCGAGGAGCTCAATCGATACAGTTAAAATAGAAATAATTGTGCAGAATGTAGGCATGCTTTCAAGTTAAATAGATAGTTCAAAACGGAAAAATAAATAAAACTAATCAATGTGAAGAATATAACTCTTCTACTCCTACATGCCAATGCACATGTTGTATGTGATTCACCATGCTGATAGCCTCATGTACTCACGTTCTCGGATGCTTAACCACTCGATAGTGTATATGGCCCAAGGAAGATGTATCCTAGAATATATACATCACTTACCATCAGTCAACTGGAATCGAGGAAGTCCAATCCAGCCAGTGGAGAAGATCCGCCAACCGCTCTCATTGGGGGTATATATAGACTGCAAAGGGTCTCCTCCAGCCCAAGAGCTATCATAATATCATTATAACCGCTGCGCGTGCAGCCTAATCCCATAACTGTCACTCATAATCAGGCTCTTGGCCTCACTCAGTCATCACTCTCTCCAGTTGCACTCACGGGCTCACATTGTCATGAAAACTAGCTAGAAACAATGATAAGATGTATCAATAAATTATAATTGATACTTAGATATGAAATGAAATGAATGAATATGACTGAGTATGAAATATCAATTAAATCAGTAAGGTGACAAAAAGAAACGACCACTATGGGTCTCAACAATACCAACATAAATCATAAAAATGATATCTGTTATGATTGACAGTTCATTTGCTTTATCGCACGATGAAAACACGACACTTCTCCTGCGTTTGAGGTCAAAGGATATATCTTCGTGAACAGGACACCTCTCTCGCGTTTGCGATGCACATATAACTATACCTTCACATTCACAGCCTATTCTTCATGAACGTGAAGAACAAAATCTTCCATGGTTAAACAACACCCTTTACGAATGCGAAGCTCCTCCCGCGAATGCATAAGAGGAAACCAGAAGAATCACACAGTAGTTATCAGCCAAGAACCTATGCCCAAAAATGATTCGTTAACCACCCAAAACTCACCCAAGGCCCCCAGGGTCTCAACCAAACATACCAACAAGTCCAAAACATCATACGAACTTAGTCAAATCTTCAATTTACCTCAAACAACATCAAAAACACGAATTACACACGGATTCAAGCCATGTGAACTTTGAAGTTTCCAAGTTATATAAATGATGCTGAAAAACTATCAAATCACATTTGATTGACCTCAAAATTTTCATACAAGTCATAAATGACACCATGAACCTACTCGAACTTCCAGAAATCCAATCCAACCTTGATATCAAAAAGTCTACTCCCGGTCAAACTTTTCAAAATTCCAACTTTAGCCAATTCAAGTTTAATGTTACTACGAACCTCCAAAACATAATCCGAATGTGCTCAGAAGTGAAAAATCACATAACAGAGCTAACAGAACCATCATAGTTAAAATTCGAGGTCATTTACACATATGTTAACATCCGGTCAACCTTTCTAACTTAAGCTTTCAGTTAAGAGACTAATTGTCTCATTTCATTGTGAAATCCCTCCAGACTCGAACCAACCATCCCGATAAGTCGTATAACATTGTAGAATACAAAATGAGTAGTAAATGGGGGAACGAGGCTACAAATCTCAAAACAACCTGCCGAGTCATTACATCCTGCCCCTCTCCGCGCGGGTCTAGAAACATACCTAGAGTCTCAAATAGGAATGGATATCTTCTCCGCATATCACGCTCGATCTCCCAAGTAGCCTCCTCTACAGGCTAATCTCTCCACCGCACTTTCACTGAAGCCATATATTTTGACCTCAACTTTTGAACATGCCGCTCCAAAATGGCCACCGGCTCTACATTATAAGTCAAGTTACCATACAACTGAACTGTGCTGACATCCAAAAATATGAGGTGGATCGCAAATGTACTTCCTGAGCATAGAAATATAAAATCTTGAATTCACACTTAGCGAGCTAGGTGGGAAAGCAAGCTTGTAAGACACATCCCTAATCCTCTGAAGTACCTTAAAAGGCCCAATGAACTGATGGCTCAATTTGCCCTTCTTCTCGAACCTTATAATACCCTTCATCGATGAAACCTTTAGCTGAACCTTCTCCCCGACCATATAAGAAACATCATAGACCTTCCTATCGGCACAACTTTTCTATCATGACTACGCCATGCGAAGCCACTCCGGAATCAATTTAGCTTTATCCAAACTATCCTGAACCAAATCAGTACCTAATAGCCTAGCCTCGCCTTTCTCAAACCAGTCCACCGGATATCTACACCGTCTACCATATAAAAGCCTCATACGAAGCTATCTGAATGCTCGACTACTAACTGTTGTTGTAAGCAAACTCCATGAATATAAAAAAATTGGTCCCGTGAACCACCAAAATAAATGACACAAGCACGTAGTATGTCCTTCAATATCTGAATAGTGCGCTCAGACTGCCCGTACGTCTGAGGGAGAAATGTTTTGCTCAACTTGGCTTGAGTGATCAATTCTTGCTACACGACTCTCTAGAACTGTGATGTAAGTTGCGTTCCTCTATCTAAAATGATTAAACCTAGAATACTGTGAAGGCGAACAATCTCTCTGATGTAAATCTCAGCCAACTGATATGAAGAATAAATAGTACTCACTGGAATTACGTGCGTAGAATTGGTCTGCCGATCCCCAATAACCCAAACAACATCGAAAGTCCTCGAAGTCCGTAGGAGCCCAACCACGAAACCTATGGTGATTTGCTCCCACTTCCCCTATGGAATATCTATCCTTTGAAGAAATTCGCCCAGTCTTTGATGCTAATAATTACCTGTTGAAAGTTGAGACACCGAGCTACATAAATGATTTAAGAAAAAACCTTTTGAAAACAGAAATAATCCATAATACGATACAATCCATCCCAAAACTGGGGTGTCACAGAGTACATAAGCGTCGAAACTAGAATATAGTCCACTACAGTGTGTAGGAAATAAAAAAATAGAAATAATAGATAGAAATAAAGAAGGAGAGCAAGGCTTGCGAATGCTATGAAGCTACCTCGATAGTCTCCAGAATTTGGCTCCTCAATCAACAACTGCCGTAACAAGAAATGCTTAGATCTGCACAGGAGGTGCATAGAGTAACGTGAGTGCAACAAACTCGGTGAGTAACAAGTCCAACCTTTGGACTGAAAGGTAGTGAAAAAACTAAACCAGTATAGTTAAAATAGAAATAACTGTGTAGAAGCGTAGGCATGCTTTCAAGTTAAATAGATATTCAAAACGGTATAATACATCAAGTTGAACAATGTGAAGAATATAACTCTTCCACTCGTACATGCCAATGCACATGCTATATGTGATGAACCATGCTAATAGTCTCATATGGTCACACTCTCAAATGCTCAACCACTCGGCACTATATATGGCCCATACCACCCAGAGAAGATACATCCCATAATATATACATCATTGACCATAAGTCACCCAGTATTGAGGAAGGCAAATTTGGCCCATGGAAAAGATCCATATCCAGGGTCAAATGTTTCGGACAAGATCTATGTCCAGGGATGATAGATCCTTCAATAATATCAATCGCTCTCACTAGGAGTGTGTACAAACTCCATAGAGGCTCCTACAACCCAGTCACTATCATAATATATGTATAAACGCGGCGGCATTCAGCCCAATCCCGTAACTATCTTTTATAACTGAGCTATCGTCCTGACTTAGTCATTAATCTCTCCAGTCTCACTCATAGGCTCACAATGTCATGAAAACTAGCCCAAAACAATGATATGATGTATCAATAAATTATACTCCCTCCGTTTAACTTTATGTGAACCCATTTGACTGGGCACGGAGTTTAAGAAAAGAGAGAAGACTTTTGAATTTGTGGTGTAAAATGAGGCACAAATATTTTTTGTGGCTATAAATCATTGCATAAAGGTAAATTGTTTCCAAATAAGGAAAGAGGTCATTCTTTTTGGCACGAACCAAAAAGGAAATAGGTTCACATAAATTGAAACGGAGGGAGTAATTGAGATTGAGATATGATATGAAATGAATAAATATGACTAAGTATGAAATATCAATAAAATGAGTAAGGTGACAACAAGAAACGATCACTATGGGTCCCAACTCCCAACAGTACTGACATAAAGCCTAAACATGATATCTAGCATGATTGATAGCCCAATTACTTTATCACATGACGAAAACACGGATATCAATAAGATATAGTGTCACGACCCAAATCCGGTCGTGATGGCGCCCAACAATCAAGCTAGGCCAGCCAGACTAACAATTCAATTAACACATAGATATCCATCCCAAATAGACAACCCAAGAAGAATATATGAGTTTAAGAACTCCAATAATAATAATACTGAACAAAAGTACTGACACTCCCAAAGATCCGGAGTCACAAGTCCAGAGCCTCTAACAAAACCCAATAGGAAATAGAGAGTACGATATAGAAGTACTCAAGTCTGAATACAAAATATACAATAACAACTGGAATGAGAGGAGAAGCTAGGCTCTGCGAACGTAGGCAGCTACCTCAGCAACTCGACGTGACAATGTAAACGCTGGAGATGTCCGTCTACTGCTCCTGTGTACCTGAGTCTGCACACAAAAGGTGCAGGGAGTAGGGGTGAGTACTAAGTACTCAGTGAGTAACAAATATATATATGTAGCTGACAGTAAGAAATCCACAAAATACCACAAAATGAAGCTACACTACAGTCCGAATCTCCTACGAACTAGCAACAATAATTCCATACAGCTACCACAGAGTAATCCAACAAATACAAATGCAATGCAATGCACATAACTGCTACGGCGTGTAGCCCGATCCCATTTAACGTCGACGGCGCTCACTGGGGGTGTGTACAGACTCCGGAGGGGCTCCTACAGCCCAAGCGCAATACTGCTGCGGCGTGCAGCCCGATCCTCATATCAACCACTGCGGCGTGCAGCCCGATCCCATGCTCAGTCCACAATAAGCAAATAAGTCACAAAACAGTTCATTTTCCTTATTTCCAGTTCTCAATTCATAATTTATGAAAAATACTTTAACCTTATTAAATTTGTAAAAGCCGGTGACTTAGCATTTCAAAAGTGTGATTACAATTTCCAGGACTCAGATCAGTGATTTAAGCAATTATAGCTATCACATAAATATTGTCCTCTAAGGACGCTACAGATCGGCATGAGGCCCCAAACAAGGCTTACAGCCCACAAATATAGCAAATACAGTGTATTTCCAACACTAACAACATGTTATTCACTTTCCGGGATGGACCAAGTCTCAATCCCCAATCACAATCAATCCCGCACCTGCCACGGTGTGCGAGCCACGCCCTATTAGCGTCACAATGTGCTAAGCCGGGGTTTCGAACCATCAGGCTACAATATACACAAACTACTCACCTTTAGCCGGTCGTAGAATCGTCCGCGATGCCTTTTCCTTTGAATTGCGTTGTCTCGTGTGTAGAATCTAGTCAAATAACAATAATTATATCAATTACGGGTCAAGGAATCATAACCCACTTCAATTTATATGAAATTCGCAAAATTACACTAAGTTGGTAAAACCCGACCCCGGGCCCCACTGCTAGGAAAATTCCGAAATTAGCACCAACGCGATCCTTATCTCGCCACGAGTCCGTGCATATAAAATTTATCGAAATCGGAGTTCAAATGACCCTCCAAATCCAAAAATCCCGTTTTTAATACTTAGGCCACATTTCTTCAAGATTTCAACTCAATTTCATGAAGATTGATGTTAATACTACCATAAATTGATGTTTTTGAGTCAAGAATCTTACCTCCGACGATACCCGATGACTTCTCAGTGATTTCCTCGAGTTTTCTTCTCTCTAGGGCTCAAATGTGTGTTTTTGGGTTGTAAACCCGTAACTCTCTGCTTCTGGATTTTTATTCACTGCCAGATACCATTGTTCATCGCGTTCGCGTGACCCTCTACGCGTTCGCGATGAACAGCCTTGCCTTACCCTTCGCGAACGCGACTCTGGCCACGCGTTCGCGATGCTCAAATCCTGTAACCCTTCGCGGACGCGACTCATCCCACGCGTTCGCGATGTTCAACTTCCCAGCAACTCGGATTTCCTCTACGCGTTCGCGATGGACCCCCCGCGAACGCGAAGCACAACATCACGACTCTACGCGAACGCGACCCAACCAGCGCGTTCGCGATGCTTAACACCCCAGACCTACGCGAACGCGAGTCCTTCACCCGCGAACGCGATGCATGAAAAGCCTTGGCCTTCGCGAACGCGACACCAGTCACGCGAACGCGAAGGCTTAAGGACTTGGGCAGAACCTGCAGTTTTCTGCAGAGTTTTTCCAAGTTCTAATTGCCCGGTTGATGGTCCGAATCCATCCCGAGGCCCCCGGGACCCCAACGAAAACCACCAACATACTCCAAAACATGATACGGACTTGTTCCAATCATAAAAACACCATACTAAACATCAAAATCTCCATTTATTCACGAATTCAAGCCTAAGTTTCTTCAAAACTTCCAAAACTAACATCCAATCCAAAACCCGGTCAAACGATGTCCGAATGACCTGAAAATTTGCAGACATATCCAAAATCACATAACGAAGCTACAGAAATTGTCGGAATTCCATTCCGACCCCCGGATCAAAATATCACCTACCATCCGGTTTTCGCCAAAATTCAACATTCGCCAATTCAAGCTTAAAACTACACCGACCTCCGAATTCAATTCCGATTGTTCTCCTAAGTCATAAATGATCCCCCGGAACTAGTCGAATCATCCGAATCCGGTTCCGAGCACTCTAACTCAATAGTCAACTCTCGGTTGACTTTTCATATTCAAGCTTTCTTCAAACATGCTATTTGTTTCATTTTCAATCCAAATCACTCCTAACTCACCCGATATATTCTAATATTGTTATAAAAGCATAAGATATGTAATTGCAAGGTAACGGGGTGGAAATTCCCGTAACGACGGGCCGGGTCGTTACATTCTCCCCAACTTAAACAAACGCTCGTCCGCGAGCGGGTTAAGAAACATACCTGGAGTATCAAACAAGTGTGGATATCTGCTTCGCATCTCCTGCTCGGTCTCCCAAGTTGCTTCCTCCACGGGACGACCTCTCCACTGCACTTTCACTGAAGCTATATCCTTAGATCTCAGCTTACGAACCTGTCGACCCAAAATAGCTACCGGTTCCACATCATAAGTCAAATCCTCATCTAGCTGTATCGTGCTGAAGTCCAACACATGAGACGGGTCTCCGACATACTTCCGGAGCATAGATACATGGAACACCGGGTGAACCCCCGACAAACTGGGTGGCAAAGCAAGCATATAAGCCACCTCCCCAACTTTCCTAAGCACCTCAAAAGGTCCAATAAACCTTGGGCTCAACTTCCCTTTCTTTCCAAACCTCATAACACCCTTCATAGGCGAAACTTTCAGCAACACCTTCTCACCTACCGAATAAGACACATCTCGGACCTTCCGGTCTGCATAACTCTTCTGACGCGACTGAGCTGTGCGAAGTCTCTCCCGAATCACCTTCACCTTATCTAAGGCATCTTGGACTAACTCTGTCCCTAACAACCTAGCCTCGCCGGGCTCGAACCAACCAACCGGAGACCTACACCGCCTCCCATATAAAGCTTCATACGGTGCCATCTGAATGCTGGACTGATAGCTATTATTGTAAGCAAACTCCGCCAAAGGCAAATAATCAGCCCATGAACCACCAAAATCAATGACACAAGCACGCAACATGTCCTCCAATATCTGAATAGTACGCTCAGACTGCCCATCCGTCTGTGGATGAAATGCTGTGCTCAGCTCTACCTGTGAACCCAACTCTCGCTGAAATGTCCTCCAGAATTGAGATGTGAACTGGGTACCTCTGTCCGATATAATGGAAATAGGAACTCCATGCAATCTCACTATCTCACGGATGAATATCTCTGCCAACCGCTCCGAGGTATAGGTAGTACACACTGGGATGAAGTGAGCTGACTTAGTCAACCTATCCACAATCACCCAAACTGAATCAAACTTCCTCGCCGTCCGAGGGAGTCCACTAACAAAGTCCATAGTTATTCTTTCCCACTTCCACTCCGGAATATCAATACGCTGGAATACACCACCAGGTCTCCGATGCTCATACTTGACCTGCTGACAGTTTAGACACCGAGCCACATGGCTCACAATATCTTTCTTCATCTTTCTCCACCAGTAATGCCTGCTTCAAATCCTGATACATCTTCGCGGCTCCTGGATGAATAGAATACCGCGAGCTGTGGGCTTCCTCCAATATCAATTCACGAAGGCCGTCAACATTGGCACGCATATCCGGCCCTGCATCCGCAACACACCATCACTATCAATAATGACATCCCTAGCATCATCATGCTGAACTCTGTCCTTAAGGACAAGTAAGTGTGGATCATCATACTGGCGCTCTCGAATACGATCATATAAAGAAGAACGAGCTACTACACAAGCCATCACCCGACTGGGCTCAGAAATATCCAGCCTTACCATCCGATTAGCTAACGCCTGAACATCAACTGCTAGGGGTCTCTCCCCAACTGGAATATACGCCAAACTGCCCATACTAATAGCCTTCCGGCTTAATGCATCAGCCACTACATTGGCTTTCCCGGATGATACAAGATAGTAATATCATAGTCTTTAAGCAATTCAAGCCATCTCCGCTGCCTCAAATTTAGATCTTTTTGCTTAAACAAATGCTGAAGGCTGCGGTGGTCCGTATATACATCACAAGATACACCATATAGATAATGCCTCCAAATCTTCAAGGCATGAACAATAGCAGCTAACTCCAAATCATGAACAGGGTAGTTCTTCTCGTGGGGCTTTAGCCTGACGAGAAGCATATGCAATAACTCTACCCTCCTGCATCAACACACAACCGAGTCCAACTCTGGAAGCATCACAATACACCGTATATGACCCTGAGGCCGATGGTAACACAAGTACTGGGGCTGTGGTCAAAGCCTCCTTGAGCTTCTGAAAGCTCTCTTCACATTCATCGTACCACACAAATGGAGCATTCTTCTGTGTCAGCTTAGTCAACGGTGAAGCAATAGATGAGAAATCCTGAACAAACCGACGGTAATAACCTGCCAAACCGAGAAAACTACGAATCTCTGTAGCTGAGGAAGGTCTGGGCCAATTCTACACTGCCTCGACCTTCTGAGGATCAACCCTAATACCATCACTGGACACTATATGTCCCAGAAAACCCACAGTATCAAGCCAGAACTCACACTTAGAGAATTTTGCATAAAGCTTCTCTTCCCTCAACCTCTGCAATGCCACTCTCAAATGTTGTGCATGCTCCTCCTGGCCGCGTGAGTATACCAAGATATCATCAATAAACACAATCACAAAAGAATCAAGGTACGGCCGAAATACACTATTCATCAAGTGCATGAATGCAGCTGGGGCATTAGTCAACCCGAAAGACATCACCAGGAACTCGTAGTGCCCATATCGCGTCCCGAACGCTGTCTTCATAATATCTGAGTCCCTGATCTTCAACTGATGATAGCCCGATCGAAGATCAATCTTAGAAAATACACTAGCTCCCTGGAGCTGATCAAATAGGTCCTCAATACGAGGCAATGGGTATTTATTCTTCACTGTTACCTTGTTCAGCTGCCTGTAATCAATGCACATTCTCATTGTGCCATCTTTCTTCTTCACGAACAACACCGGTGCACCCTAAGGTGACACACTCGGACGAATGAAACCCTTATCTAAGAGTTCCTGAAGCTGTTCTTTCAATTCTTTTAACTCCGCTGGTGCCATACGATAAGGAGGAATAGAAATGGGCTGAGTGCCCGGCACCAAGTCAATACCAAAGTCAATATCTCTATCAGGCGGCATGCCTGGCAGGTCTGCTGGAAATACATCCGGAAACTCCCTCACAATGGGGACCGAATCAAGACCGGGTGTCTCGGCCTCAACATTTCTAATGAAGGCCAAATAAGATAAACAACCCTTGCCAATCATTCGTTGAGCCTTTATATAAGAAATCACCCCGTCGGACACATAATCAGTCAAGCCACGCCACTCGATCCGCGGATTACCTGGAATAGCTAGTGTGACTGTCTTGGCAT